>CM040456.1:3208941-3244813 GCA_022758105.1 Pangasianodon gigas | reverse complement strand
AAAAAATTTTTTTTTTTTTTTTTTTTTTTTAAATAAGCATTTTCACATTTTCTACTACTGAGATGGACAAATCATGATGAGATGAGATGGACAAAGCATGGGCATCTGAGATAAGCCGATTTCATGATCGGACTATTGGTTTTTTTTGTTTGTTTTTTGGTTTTTTTTTTAATAGCATTTGCCGCCCCCCAAAAATCTACTCCTTCAATGCTCCTTCAAGCATCAATGCTGTAATGCAAACTAAATGAAAACTAAAATTAAAAAAAAAAAACCAATGAAATATATATTGTGTGACTCAATGACACTATCTGAATGTTGTATCTGTATTAAGATTTACTCTGCAGTCCATTGTACTCAGATCTCCGACACAGAAAAGTGCAGTGGAATGGTCAATTCAACTCAGAATTCAAGTCAGGAACTCTGGTAACATCTAGCTTGTTCCCGAGTTCTCCGACGTTCTCCGACATAAACACACCTGACGTCACAACAACACAACAAAGCAGTCAACGGTAAACAGATTTCCCTTTGCATTATTTTCTACTTGATAAAACTTGTAAATTTAGATCTGTAACAAAATTCCACTGATTTCAGCCCAAATTTACTAATACATTAAGACCACATTGTAACATATCAGTTTTATGAGTAAAACTTAACCTATAAGCAAGACACTTAACCTACATTATAAGTCATTATTCTTCATTAAATCATGCACAAGTTCTTCATATATACAGTAGATCTTATTAATATGTTTATCAAATATGACCTGGCTCTGGGTATCCATGTTTTCCAAGCAGAAGCACTGGAACGCTTTTAGATGGGAAAATCGACTTGGAACTTTCAGAGCTCTGAGTACAAAGTGGGTGTGGCCTAACCCAAAAGGGTAGGGCTTTTTTTTTTTTTTTTTTGGTCAGCATGCTGTGTGAATTCTGGCTTTGACAGTTCCTCAACCTCAGCTACATCACTCCAGTTAATAAATGATCTCAAATAGAGATGTGCATTTCAACCAGATGCCCTACAAACCTTCCTGGCAAACATTTCAAAATGTGCCTCCAATTTGTTTTGTATTTGTATCTGTTTAGAACATATTACCTGTTCATTCCAGAAAAAAAAGTATTTGTATCCCTAGCCTACATTCGTTTTATCTACACTGGCTCCTTACTTCCCTAACACGATCCTTGCAGAAACATACAATAAAATCTGTAGTAGCTGAAAGGAACTTACTGTCTTTGTCTCGCTCTCGTTTTCTCACGCTCTTTCTGCATTAATTAGCGTTCACGCTTCTGCTCTTTCTTCATTAGCGACACCGCGGCTCATGCAGATCCCTGCGTTCAGGTCTGCTTATTAACACACACTCACTGACAAGCGTTCTTCCATTAAAGCTCACTAAATCCACTGGCTTTAAAATCAGCCAAAAAGGTTTCAGATGAAGCAACATTAAGCCTCAATTAGACAGGAAGTTGGTGTCAAGAAGCTGCTGAGCATGTAAAGGAGGGCATCAGGAAATGGCTTCGTGCCCCCAAAAAGGATTTTACTACATTAAAAATCCCAGATTCATGTTCACGGTTTATGTTTTATGCATGATTAACCCGAAGCTAGTGTACTATAACCAAATGTGTTTTTAAAGATGACAAAATTATATAAATGTTTTTCTTCTTGTGGCACATAAAATTGCCAGACAAAAGTTTTTGAACCCCTGGAGTTCCTTATGTCTGATAAGGAAAGCGAAGTCATAGTAACTGCTCACTCTCAGATCCTAATGAGACTCTAAATGAGAACTAATTAAAGAAAAGAGCACATGGAGGTTACAGCCATTAAGCCTACAGATAAAAGACTCATAGATAGCACTAGTATTAACTATAAAACATCAAAATATGATGTGTCTAAAGTGCGTAATTAGATTGACTCTGATTTTGGCTAATTGTGTTTAGGATTGGCTCACAATGCTGTGATCCAAAATTTGGTCAAGTTTCTAGGAGGAGAAGCTAAAAAAAAAAACTATTTTGGAGGAAAAAAAAATCAAAATGGTGGAAAATCCAATATGATGGAAACTTGGTTTGACCCAAAGAATCAGAGGAAAGTGGAATCATGTAATTGTTTCTCCAAATTTGCCCTACTGGTGGTAGAGGGTTGAGTGGCTTTCTCCAAAACTGTTGTGAAGGTAGCTGAGACCGTCGTCCATCACTGTGCCAAATTTGATTTAAAAAAAAGTAATACAAAATGTTCTGTGGGTTGACCTAGACTCTCATGTGGAAGTATAATAAGAAGAAGAAAAAAGAAGAAAAAGCAAAGATGATAATAATAATAATAATAATAATAATAATAATAATAATAATAATAATAGGCTTTATGCTCTTAGTGCTGTTGAGTTCTTAACTCAAGTGGTGTTGCTTAATTTTCTTTATTATTATTATTATTATTATTATTATTATTATTATTATTTTCTTAATAGTTATATAGTGACAACTTCCACAGGGACTTGTATTGTGGATGCTCCACATAGTCTGAAGAACTGATGGACAATTTAAAAAAATGCCTTTATTTAATAATAATAATAATAATAATAAGCAAATAATAATAATAATAAGCAAATAATCACTGTTCTGATGAAGCTTTTAGAGTTATTTATTTAACATTTATGGAAGGAGTCTCCAGTGTCAGTTTAACTTCAAAAGAGAAAAATGAAAGGCTGGTGATGGAACGATTGTGTGTAGCTGCACATGATATCAGGAAATAACTTGTTTCACTTGTTCCACAACTTTAAATGGAGCTATAAACAGTTTAAAGATTTTTAATAAGTTAAAAATTGTAATCACTGGGAAATTGCTGCGGTGTTAAGGGAATAAAACGCATCAGGATATAGTGATATAGGAAAGTTATCAACTTCAGGGTAACGTCGCTTCATCACATCAGTCCAGAGTGTTTAATTCCTTACATATTTGATAAATCAATGTAATTGAAGACCATCACAAACAAATGTGGCTTTTCACTGCACTCAGATTTATTAAGAGCAAACCATGTCTCATCTCTTATTTTTTTTTACACAATGCCAGTCTTTCTCAAAGCCCTTCAAGATTCACTTTAATTTCCCAGGAAGGCTTGAGATGAATCACTCATGGTGGCAGTTTGCAGATCCCACAAGCTCTGCATATAAATCCAGACAACATTCAACTCCAATTGGCTTGGAAAAATAAAACGGCCGGAGGTGATTCAGATCACATTACGGAGCTTTCACTAATCAGCAGGAGCTGTCGGAAGCAAACACGGAGGCTCGTCAGAGGTGCTAATGAGAGACAACGATACTCAGAAATTGGTGGTGATAACAGTAATACATGTTACCTTTCATTTGCTTTACATAAAGGAACGAATTACAATTAAGAGTAATATGAAGAAAAATGAACGTGAATGATCAGATTACGAAGAAAGTAATGTTAAGAGCATTGTCTTATATTGGGAGCCACACATGACATGATGTAAGAGTATTTAATTACAGTTTGTCCAATTATAGGACTTATTAGTCCATATCAGGGGTTAGAACACAGACGGATGGAAATACTGAGAGCTGATCAGAGGCCAGACTGTTTCAAAACTAGTGATGGTGGAAACAAGTGCAAGTCCCCAATGCTGTGGTTCTAAACCCATCTATTTCCTTATATCACGGATTAGCTCCATTTCATGGTGAGCACTCGGTAAAACTAGAATTACATGCATCTGCTTCTGCTGCTTTTAGAGAAATAACTCCGTTTTCATGTTTTATTCCTGTGTAGATCACACAGAGCTGTAATGAGGTTGAGGTATGAGGTTGTATTTTTAAGGTGAAAACTCAGTTTTCTGAATGAAGCAGTTGCTGAGTGACTGAAAAATATTAACAAATCAACATGCATCTAACTCATAAAAACAAAATTCAAATACAGCTGCAATCAAGCAAGCGATTAATTAAGGGGCCAAGCACTTTCTGGTCCCAACCCTTAGTGACATAGAAAGAGCAGAAGTCACTGGGACCCTCAGAAGCCATTGTTCTCAGAGAAATATACTAAATTTGATAGCAAATTTGATAGATTTCCCATTAATTTGTGAATGATGGTGGTGGTTTGTGAATGATGAGGACTATTTTAAGTATCAGAGTGATGAAACTTTTTTGACTCTAATCGATTTATAATAAATAATAATCGATTTGTGATTGCTGTCTTGATTTGTTTCAATCATTGCCTTTTAAATTGATTCATCAGTCTGATCGTTACACCCCTAATGGTAATAAGCAACAGAATAGACTAATTAACAAGTACGGAAATACCAAGAACAGAAAGAATTCACCATGTAAACATTGTGAGGGACCGAACGGGACAAATGTTGCACGTAATCATTATCCAGAACCAGACATCCAAAAGTCTGGAGTGTAACGAACAGAAACAGAAGCTAAAACCTAAACTAGCTAAACTAGGAAACACATAAAACATAGAAGAAGCAGAATTATAGATACGAAGAACTTTATTCATGAGCAGCTGTGAATCAACAGATCAACAAGAGCTGGAGCTAAAGTGAGACAACCAGGAAATAAAGCAGTGTTCATGAACACAATTATTAAAATCTCCCATGGTTTTTATTAAAAAGATTTAGTTCTAAGCTGATTTGGGGAAGTGGAGTCTGTATGAATTCGATCCTGAAAGCCTTTACTGCCTGATTCTGTTCTCTCTCTGTTTTCAGTTTCTTATATTGGTGGTGTTTTTGTAGTAATAATGCTCTCATTAATAAAACATTAGCAGTAGTTTTATTGATAGCATTTTAATTTATTACTTGAGGTTCCTTCACATGCAATAGTGTGTGATCTTTCTGGATTTGTTAATTTCGTCAACTTCCACTCGAGTTCTGAATCAAGTGCATGAGCAAGTGAAGGACAATGACAGAGACCATGAGGTCATTTCAAATATGGCGACTCCCTCTGCATTATTCATCAGAGAGTGAGAGAGGGGAAGGATAGGATTCAAATACAGTTAGTACATCAGATAAGATCCAGGCATTAGCATCTGTGCAGAGAGCTGGCATCTGATTGTAGTTGTTTAGGCAATATATCATGATGATCAAAACACATTATTTTATTATCTTTGAAATGGCAGATTAGTTATTAAAACTGAAGAGCTAGTAAACAAAAAAAGGAAAATAAATAGAAGTACATGCTACATCTTAATTCAGACACTGCACTGGTGTACCTCAAGGCTCAGCAGTCAGTCCACTTCGCTTTGTCTTCTATACCAATTATATTGGTCATGTATTATAATCACATTGCATTGCTTACCATGAGTATCAAATGCAGCTAATGACACTCCAAAGAAAATGTCATTCACTCCTGGATCTCTATAATTTAATTCATGATTAGCCCTTTGTGAGAAACAAATGTTGTCACAATGATAGGATAGTGTCAAATATCATCACAATAACCAAGTCTTCATTAATTTCAAATTTATTTAAAAAAACTTAACCAGCCAAAATATTTGCTTTGGTTACTGAGGTTACAGTTAGCATTAGGGTTAGAGTTAGGTGTAGACATAACATTAATTAGCTTCAGTAATGATTATATAAATGTAAGGTCTTCACAAAGTTTATAAAAAACAGATAAGACTGATAAAACATGTGTCTACTGACTGCTAAATATAATAGCTATCTAGCTAACTAGCAAACTGTCCATATCGGCTAGCAAGTTGGCTGCATAGGCTTATAACGTAAGCAACAGGGTTGTGTTATGCTAGATGGTTTAGTTTAGCCACAGAACCACTTCTGGCAGTCTATGAACATCAATACAAACCAAATATGATTTGTTTGTAAAAGACTACTTAGTTGGTGTGAAAGTTTGATCCTCCACGATTGTAGAAATCTTCACTGAATCATGTGAATGAAATTATGGCATGGCCTTTATGAAGTAGGACATATTCAAGGTTGTCCTCAAATTTGGTCTAAATAAGGAGCTCAGATGGCAGCTGTCTGAAATTGGACATGAGGCTTTACTGAGTCCAAAAATGATGCCTACTTAGGAAGAACTCTACTGATTAGAACACAGTAAGTGTGATTGTGTATGGTATTGAGTTTAGGGCAAAAGTGTAGGGTGTAGTGGAGAAGAAAAATGGAAGACTGCATTTAAATACAAAGTTTTAAAGTTGACAGATTCTGCACAGGTGTACCTCAAGGCTCAGTACTCGGCCCACTTTAATTAGCCGTCCATTACATTGGAGAGGTATTTTCTCCACATGACTCCTATTCACTTCTGATATCAGTAAAAATACAACAAATGAAGAAAATGGCTGCCCAGGTGTGTGACATTGGACTCAACATTTCAGATTAACAGTAATACATTTACTGGAAAATATTAGGCACCTCACCTGGTGCACACACAGAATTAGCGTCTAGCTGGTCTCCAAACACACTAACACAATATAAATCACCTCCAACCTGCCATATAAACTGCATATCAAACACACATACACCAGCAAGGACATTTACTGGACTTACCTGTTGTGTTGTTACATGCTGTCGAGCTTTGGCTTGTCTGTGTTGTCCGCCATGTTTGTTTTAGCCACACTATGGAAGCTGCACAGGGCCAAAAGGGCTGTGAGGCTAAGGCCTGGCTATATAAAGCCTGTTTCATGCAAAATATACCAAATTTAATGTGTGTTTTGTGTAAATCTTAATGTAGAATGAAGCTGCTGATGTTATTCTATTACTGTGTATAAAAACATTTTGTTAAGATTAGTATTAATGTTAATTAATATTAATATTTGTGTTAATGTTGCATGATATTTGCACACCACTGTACCCTTTTTCATCATGTTTATAGCACATGACCAGCGTTTATGACCAGCATTTCATTAGCGACTGTGTGTGAGGTCTCATTATGTTCATGGCTGGGTTTCTGTTGGAGGCTAATCGATCTCACTGTTTCGATTTTATTCCCCTGTTCTGGGCTTGTACATCACTCACACCACACACAGATCGTTTTAGCATCTCTCTGCTAGAGGGCAGGAAGTACATACAGCCGATGCTTTTATACAATTTTATTTTAGTAATGTTAGGATTATGTTGTTATATTTGAACCTGCTAACACCTCCTGTCTTTAAAAGATAAAAAGGTATCTATATACTGTTCCAGTTCTGGTATGCATAGTCCTTTTTTATGGTGGCGACCCACGTATTTTGACGGGACAATAAAATGTTAATCCCTTGCTTCCTTTACGGTTATTGTGACCAACAGCATAGCAAATTAATGCATGTCTTCAGTGCAGCCATTCCTCTATTCTGTCCTCAAAATGGCATCAGTTATACAGTGAGATGTTACATGACATGTATGGTTTAGAAGCTACTATTTCATACACTAGTATGTAGTGCACACTTATGTATATAGGGAGTAGATCACCTTTTTCTGCTTCCTCGCTGTAAACAATGACATTTCTGCCATGGGTCAGTGAGTTCCCGTGAAATCGATTCAAAAATCCTTTGCCATTGATTGGAAATTCTCAAAGGTGGTGAGATGTGAAGTCATTGGAAGCACTGGTGGATACGTTAAATTTCTTAAACTGCACTGATGAGAGCTGATTAACTGCGCAGGAGTCTCTGAAGTTTACCTGCCTTTAAAAATGAGAATAATTCTCACTGGTAAGGATTTGTAACAGGAAGTTCAGGGCTCTGATTTGCTCAAAAGTCTTTAGAGAACAGAAAATGGCCACACTTTTTCCTCAGTATAAAATCTAGCCTCTATACACACATCCCCTTCACCTGGTACCTGGTAAACTGGTGTTGCATGGTCTGTATTTGCATACTAGAACATGACTGGCTCTTAAATATTATGATGCAGTAACACTTGCCAGTCTTGTTTTCAATATCACTTCCCAGTTTATCCCAGAACTTGTTTCTGTTTCTTCCTCTTATGTTTCTTATAGTTTCACTTCCTGTTTGTGTTTAGTTTCACTTAGTTTCCTGTCTTAATTCCTAGTTCATTTTGGTCCTAGCAAAACATAGATATAACCTAAACTCATAAGATCTCTGAGAGCAATTGCTTGCAGTTGCTCTAGTTCCTTTTCGTTCCTACCTTCGTTTTTCTTGTTTGTTTGTTTGTTCATAGCACGTCTTGTTCCTGTTCTTGTTTGTTTCACAGGTGAAATTCCTGTTTGTTCCTACTCTCTGTTTATTTCTAGTTTCTCCTTATTCCTTGTCCTAGTTTCAATTTGTTTCAAGTTAATGCTTGGTCCTAGACCCACTTCCTCCTCGCTCCTGTTCTTTTTTTATGTCATGCATTTTGTTTGGTCCTAGTTCCTGTTGGGTTTTATACCTGGTTTGATCCTAGTTCTCATTTGTGCATAGTCTTAAGGTCTTTTGGTCCTAGTTCCTGTTAGGTCCTATTTCATATTTTGTTTTATCCTACTCCTTGTTTGTTCCTACTTTCTGTTTTTCCTTAGTTCTTTTTTGTCCTTGGTCAGAGTTCCTGTTTGTTCCTAGCCCCAGTCCCTGTTAGGTCCTGTTTTCAATCTGGTTCTACTTTTTGTTTGTTCCTAGTTCCTTTTTTTTCTTGGTCAGTATTTCTAGTCCTAGACCCTGTTTTGCAGTAATTACACAATGACACTCAATTATAGCAGTAGATATATAACAATTATATCATACCCCTGTATTTCTGCTGTATCAGCAGAATTTACATATTGCATTGAAGTTTTGTACTGTCTATCTCTTTATGCACTCTACAGATTTACTGTATTGTACTCCTTTGTATTGTATTGTATTGTACTGTATGGTCTTGCACTGTACTGTACTGTATTGTTTTGTATTGTATTATACTGTATAGTATTGTAATATATTGCACTGTATTGTACTGTACTGTATTGTATTGTATTGTTTTATATCGGGCCACTTTTTTATGTAAGCAAAGTGGTAACTTCTACTACGCTTTATCATAGCTCATACTGAAGTGAAGCTCCATGAATACTCAGAAGGCTGAGTGTGTGTCTGAGCAGAGGAACAGTATCAGGGCTGGAAAAGCTTCTCATACAGGTTTCACATTCATGTCTTAAAACACCTCCTCATCTGTCTCCATCCTGTACCTGTCTCAGATCTCGGGAGAAAAAATACGGCACACGTCTTCACCACCGAGTCCTGAGTGTGAGAGATACATGACTGCTCTTCTACACGTTTAGGCTCTGAGTACAGATCCAGGTGTGTCTTTGTGCTGATGAGGCTGATCCTGGATCAGTCCACTCTGCTGATTTAAAAGCTTTGTTATGTGGCTGACAGATTTATGAGTGCTGACATTCTCGAATGGTCCAGCGGTTCTGTTATCTCCTGGCCACCCGTGCGTGTGTGTGTGTGCATGTGTGTGCATGTGTGTGCGTGTGTTTGCTAATGGATCAGTCGTGTGTTAAAGCCTCAGAAGAAACAGAAACAGACGGAGAGAGGGAGAGAGATTAAATTAGACCGTGATTGTCATATTCCTCTCCAGTTTCTGACACACTATGGTTTCAGTCGATACCTGCAGCACTTCATGCATTTCACATTAAACAGCTTCTTGTCATTTTCACGATGCTTTGATGAAACTCGCTAATACAGCTTAGTGAATTGAAATGGAATTGAACTGAATAATTTATTAGGGTATTTCCATTGCCGTAGATGGACATTTTTTTTTCCCCTCAGATATATTACCCTGTGTGTTATATTAGATCCTTCATCCTTCATCTGCTCTCAAGGTCATCTGAGGAAATCTACTGATATCTTTCTATTGCCCTGTAAAAAGATACAACTTTGTGCATTTCGGAGTAATCACTGGATTGGATTCTGCTTCACATGTAAGTCACTTTGGACATCATGCAACAATACATGCATTTATTTTATTTCTATTTTGTTCTATCTGTGCAATATACTATATGTGTCTAAATGTTTTATATTCACTTTGCTGATTCCTGTGAAGAAAAACAGAAACACCAGTAATGCACTTTGTTCTGAATAAATTCAGCACATTATTTTTTAAAAATATTTCTTTTCAGCACTGAATAATATCTTATTTCTCAGACCATACAAAACCAACTATGATTTTTATGCCTCATTCATTAAAAAAAAAACAAAAAAAACATGCATAGTACTGTGCAAAACTTTTAGGTTTCCATAAATTCTTTGAGAATTGTTGTGATACATTTTTGTGTTTTATTTCTTCTGCTTTAGTGTGTCATTTGAAAATAACAAAATTTATTGTATAAAAAATATTAGCTGTTCCACATTATTTTTCTTTGTCTTTAATGAAAGACATTTAGTAATAGACTACGTTTGAGACGCTGCTAAACTGTTAATATGATGATGTTTTCTGTAATGAGATGTTTATTTAAAATATCGTGGAAGGAGTCTCCAGTGTCAGCGCTTTGTAACAGACAGAGGTAAAGCGGAAGACATGGGAAAGTCTTCAGGACAGAGGGGTTTACGCTTTGCAGTTTCTCAGGAACAAAGAGAGAAAAAGAGAGGCTGGTGAGGGAACAATTGTTTATAGCTGCTATAACGTAAGTGAGAACAGGAATTAACACGTCTACAGAACATTACATGTAACTATAAAAGGATAAAAAGTATGAAAAGTACGTGTCATTCTTTAATAAACAAGAAATTGTAATAGTTGGCAAATCAATGTGGTATAAGAGGAATAAAACAGCAGGATTATTGGAAAATAATCAGCTTCAGGATGGTAATAGTAACTTATCTTCATCATATCTTCATCACCACGTCGTTGATGATTTTACTACATCAGCACAACCCCAAATCTTTTATTCCTTACATAATGTATTCTTAATATGACTGAGACATCGTTATACGGTTTCTGAGATTGGTGTTGGAAAAGAAAAATGTTGTGAAAAAATCTAAAAGGCTTTGAAAGAATATAAAACTTCTGTTTATCCATGGGTAAATAAAAATCAAAGGAAATGTCAGTGATGAGTAACAGACCTGCTGACGTTCCATCAGCGACTCTCCTGAGCTTCAGGCGGGAGGCTGGGGAAAGTTTTACAGTTCTCCACTGCCACACTCTGGTCTGAACGTGTAGCACAGCTCAGCTTTTTACACACCGCCTGATCATGGTGCAGAATACAGACAGTGACGAATTTTTACTCATTACTTGTATTTTTCTATCAAATGATATAGTGGGAGCCGTTAGAGACTATGCAGGATTTCAGTCAAAACCGTGTAGCGTAGAAACTTCCAAAGTTCTTCAGGTTGACCTGCAGGAGAACCGTTACAGGTTCTATGTAAAACTCTATGAATGATTAAAGTTATACGTTCGTACGTAAGACACCACAGATACTGAGTGGGAGGGGCTAAGAGGTCAGAGGACACGGCAGTCCACTTTCCAGGTGACCGGTCGACATCAAGACCCACCTACACATGTTAAATATGTCAGAGTAAAGGAAAATAAATGTAGAATGAAAAAAAGTAAATAAATAAATGGAAATAATTAAACAAATATTAATTATTAAAGGAGAAGGTTCATTTTAGATAAAAAAATATTTTGATGCTTCCTATTTGTATTTGAAATATCCTTTTCAGATGTTGATACTTAATATATTACTTGTGCTTTGCTTGTGGATCTTGTTATTGTGTTTAATAATTTTGGCACAAAATTTACCCTAAATGTTGTGTTTTGTTTGTTTATGAATTTATACATTTCTTGTTGTTTGTTGGCAAAAGCCAGTAATCAAGTGCATCAAATGTTTGTACCATATACATCACCAGTAACTGAGGGAGGGAGGGAGGGAGGGAGGGAGGAAGGAAGGAAGGAAGGAATATATATCTTACATGTTTCACCAGTAAGTGAGGGTGGAAGTGAGGAAGGAAGGAAGGAAGGAAGAAAAGAAGGAAGGAAGGAAAGAAGAAAATAAGGAAGGAAGGAAGGAAGGAATACAAATCTTACATGTCTCACCAGTAAGTGAGGGTGGAAGTGAGGAAGGAAGGAAGGAAGGAAGGAAGGAAGGAAAGAAGGAAGAAAAGAAGGAAGGAAGGAATATACATCTTACATGTCTCACCAGTAAGTGAGGGTGGAAGTGAGGAAGGAAGGAAGGAAGGAAGGAAAGAAGGAAGAAAAGAAGGAAGGAAGGAATATACATCTTACATGTTTCACCAGTAAGTGAGGGTGGAAGTGAGGAAGGAAGGAAGGAAGGAAGGAAAGAAGGAAGAAAAGAAGGAAGGAAGGAATATATATCTTACATGTTTCACCAGTAAGTGAGGGTGGAAGTGAGGAAGGAAGGAAGGAAGGAAGGAAAGAAAGAAGGGAGGGAGGGAAGAAGGAAGGAAATAACTAAGCAAACAAGTAAAAGCAAATGAACAAACAAACAAATAAATTATTGATTTGTGTTTGCATTTCTATTGATTTCTAATAAAAGGTGTATTTTCCTTTTTCCTAGACTCTCCTCCTCTACTACAGTAAATACTAAACACTATTAAAGGATCTTCACATTCCTAATCATTTTAATAGATCAATACATTTCAGAAATTCTCTAACAGAACTGACTAAAGCCACAGTGATGAAGCAGGAAAAAGGGCTGTGAGTGAAAACACAAACTCTGACATCACTTTAGTGTCGTACTTTATTTAGCACTATGTACTGTAATTATTACCCAATTTACTTTATTAATGTTTTTACTCTAATGTACACAGTTACTACTTATTTACTTCTATTTATTTTATTTCATTCTTTTTGGAGCTAAACTTTGCCACACTGCTTTTTTTTTTTTTTTTTTAAATCTTGCACATAAAGCACTTTGAGCTATGAGATTAAAAGGTAAAATGATAAAAATGATTCATTATTATTAATTATTAGAAATATCTAAGCCACCTGATCCAGAGGTCAGCAGAAGCATCAGTGTAGTGTGGTGTGCTAGGGTGAGGATTTATTTATTTATTTTTTTTAATTTTCTCCACTAGATGGAACTGTTGATGTTGATTGTTGATTTTTTTTTTTTTAATACTTCCTGTTTCTTTATAATTTCCATTTCCTAGCCTTTGTTCTTCACATCATAGCTCTTATTAATGTTTTGTGATCTGACTCTCGCTCTGGATATTGACTTTTATTATTTTTCCTCATTATTTTGCAGATCTCATTTATTTTCTCTCTTTTATTTTTAAAAATGTCTAATGCACTAAACCTAAATGCTTTTTAGACTTAATGATGATCATGTTCACTTGTTATCCGACCCTCGCTCAATACTGACCCTTATTATTATTATTATTATTATTATTATTATTATTATTATTATTATTGTTTAGCAGGCCATTATCTCCAAATCTTTTTTTTTCCATTGTTATTTCCAGATCTCATTATTTCTCGTGATTTTTCTCAGTTTTCTCATAATTTTTTTATTAATTTTTTTATCCGTTCTCAAAATCTGCAGTTCTTCCTCTTCATTATTTCTAAATCTCTAATTTTTTTCTCTTCTTAATTTTAGCCTAAGCTCTAATGTACTAAAGCATGAGACTGAATAGCTGAAAAGCTAAAGCTCTCTGTAGCTGTCCATAAAGATTCAAATGAAGTAACAAAGCAGACAAAGAATCCTTTATTAACAAGTACACAAGTGTCTTTATTTCTGCAAGCAAGTTTAATTCTACAGTTCAAAAATGAAAAAAAGGGGAAAAAGCCACTGTCAAGCTGTTGGCACATTTATGTACAAAAACGGATTAATTTTACAGCCAGCTACAAAGCGTTCTTAGTGAAAGTACAAAAGACTGATACGAGAGAGAGAGAGAGAGAGAGAGAGAGAGAGAGAGAGAGAGAGAGAGAGTTTGCTGAATATTGTATATGCAACATCAGAACAGTTTTTTCTGTTTCAAACTAGGACAAAACTCAAACACTACAACCAAGTAAGATATTTATGCTTTAATACTGCTCCATTAGCTACTCAAATACTGCACACTAGAGAAGAAGAAGAAGTAGAAGAAGAAGAAATCAGCAAGACAGTCAGTGTAAAAATGAAAATAAACCTTTGTCTCATTTATTATTTTTTTTTCTGTAATCAGTTAAAAACTATTTTATAACCATGCCACAAACAACGACTAGATTCACTGTCTTTAGCTAATACAATGATTTGTTTGTTTGCTTATTTATTTATTTCGTTCAGTTCGGTGTAAAAACCAATGCTGGAGATTTAACAGTACAGCGACTCGGCACTGAATCCAAATGCACTTACAATGAGAAGAAAAAAAAAAAAGCTCACGATGGGCGAGAAGATAAAAAGACGGTAGTGTCAGAATGCGAATCAGGAGACTCTCAGGGCAGTTACAACCGGCTAAATCCAGTCAAAAGAGTTTGGTCCAGATTATTAAATATCAAATAATCCAATAAATGTATTAAAAATGTATTAACTATAAATGATAAAGATGTCCCAAAAGTAACAGGGCACAAAATTAACAAAAAAAAATTAACTAAAAAATTTTAAAATAAAAATATAAATAGATATGCAAGGAAGTATTTGGTTTTAATTTTTTTTTTAAATATTTGTTTTTGATTTTCATTAAGGTTGTAACTGATTATTTTGAATTTTGTGAAAAGTCTTTGCAGTAAACACACTGTTGTAACCATTCTCACATTCTGTAATAAAAACAAATTAAACTAAGTAGTAAAATTAAATTTTTTTTTTTTTTTAAAAAGAAAAAAAATCAAATTGTAGTGCCCCATTATTTTTGGGAAACTTTTCCTTTTTTTTTTTTTTTCACTTTGTGTCAGCATGTTGATAGTAACTTTCAAATTTAATCTTCAATCCCTCCCTCAAATCAATATAATCCAAAACCACAAGATTTTGATTAGGTTTTTTTTTTTTAATTATTATATAATTATTTAATTCTTACATGTTATTTTTGTCCCTGTTATGGACAGTGATCTTCAGGGTATCACCCAAACATCAGCAAGCTTTTTGAAACTCCTTTTCACATGACCGGAAATGACCAGAAAATATATGAATACATTTATATAGATATAGTTATATATATGAATATATACAGTGCAGAGGAGTGATGTTCGATTTCTTTTTAATCTCGCATTTAAGCATTTAAAAAGTTAAAGCTAAAAAAATAAGCCGAAAGGAAAACCGGAGGATGTTAGTGAGATTATGGCTTGTGATGGATGAGAGAAGAATCTACAGAATCTCTCCAAGGCAAATCTAAAACAGGCGCTCGATCAGCAAGAAAATCTCCTTTTTCTTCTTATTTCATTTTATTCACTCAATTCTACAGAAGCTCAGAGAGGCTATTCATCATCACCATCATCATCATCATTATTATTATTATTATTATTATTATTATTAAATTTTTCATCTCATATCTTATTATTGTCTTATTATTTTCAGATCACTTATTTTCTATTTCTTTTTTTCCCCTAAAGTCCATTAAGAGTCCATTTAGCTAGCTCAGATTATTCCAAAATGAATATTTACCTATTATTTATAATAAATATGTTTGTAAAATAGATTCATTAAGACATTTGCTACGTCATGTTTCTATTTGCAATTATCAGACAATTACTTATTTATATTTTAAGCTCTTCAAAAGTCATCATTTAAATCTAAATTGAAGAAAATCACTTTTTGTCTCAATGTAATAACTTGGCAATTGTTTAAATAATAATAATAATAATAATAATAATAATAATAATAATAATAACGATGATGAATATCCTCTCTGGACATCTTTGCAGCTCACATGGTGACTTTCTAGTTTACTTGGAAAAGTGCGCACTTTACAGCTTTACGAACAGCCTGAGACGAAGCACCAGTGTCAAATAACATCATGATACACTTAACCTACGATAAAAAGCTACACTCGAGCGATAAAAAGTAATTTTAAGGTCTTTCTGGCTCTTGCAATCTTTAGAGAATGTGCTGGAAAATAATCTGTACAATTCGCCAATCAGAAAGGTGACCATCTTAATGAAAAGACGTTTTTCCCGCCATTTTGTTTCTCTAATCCAGAATCTTTCCGTTTTTAGAGCAAATACGCACTTTATAGCTTTTAAAAATGTTTAAGATGAAGCACCAGTGTCACAGCTTCTTCATATTCTTAGCGTACGTTTCTGAGACTTAGCCTAAGATACAAATTGTTTTTTGTAAAAAGTCATTTTAAAGTTTTTTCGGCTCTCAAAACCGACAGAATTTGCTGGAAAAGAATCTGTGAAATCATACAAGTTTGGTCACTTTTTAGCTTTGGATGTTAAATAAAATAAACAACAACACGAGGCCCAGTTCTATGAAGTATGTCAACGTGAGTAAAGCAATACTTAAATAAGGTTAATGTCATAAAAAATATCAGAGTTTATTTACGTAAACTGCTTTTCAGGATTAAAAGGATTGTGATTATGTCCAGGAGTCGTATTGCTAAACTAGCCGTAATGCTAGCTATGCTAGTCCTCTGAAAAACCTAAACAGCACACAAATCCGATGTTTAGCGCTTACATGTTTTATTTATAAAACCCTTTCTGAGAAATATTAAGCAGTTTATTGCGAAAAGACAAGAAATTAGCACCGTTGAAGTCAAATTAACAGCGCTAACATAACATTAAGTAGCTAGATGCTAGCATTCTTAGCCAGCTAGCTTTCTGTATCTATTTATCACATTTTTTCCAGTAAGGTTAAGGTTTTCATACTGAGGTTAAAAATGTTAAACATGTATTATTTATACCTGGAGAAGTATAAATAATAGTGTAGCTAGCAATGCGGCTAATTTTCCTATCTTGTCAGACATGACATATCATAATCCTCTTTCCTCTGAAAACAAGGTCTGGATAATTAAAAGCTCCACAAGTATAAAAAAAAAGAAGTAGTTTGACATGTTGTTGGCATGTGATATCCGTGTCTTTAAAGACAAATGGCTCTTATTCGTCAAAGTTGCGTACGGTCAAAACAGATCATTAAAAAAAAGCTTATTCCCACACTTTATTATTTATCAAATTTCATCTTTGGAATATCTGTAGAATCGAACTCACATCTCATCAGAGAGAGCGTAAATTTGCACGTAACATTTTAACAAGCTAAAGAAATACTCGATTTGGAGTTAAATATTATTATTATTATTATTTTTATTAATAATAATATTTTCCAAATTTTTTTGTCCCCCAATTTAGACAGTGATCTTGCAACTTAACTCCTTTGAGTTTACGTAATGGAATTAACCGAAATAATATATTTATTATACATAGTATATTATCCAGGAAAACATCATTTTAGCAAGCTATTGCAACTCCTGTGTAAAATGGGGTGTGTTTCATGCAAATTAGATGTAAATGAGGGCAAATCAGGGCGTATCATATGCATATGATATGTAAATAAGGGGCAAGTGGGTGGAGCTTGCTTTCACACAGCTGAAGCTGATTCATTTTGCTTAAATCACGACTCATTTTGATGCTGGATGATAACTTTATGAATCAGATGTGGATTTGTTCATATTTTGACGCAACGTTGACAGATAAGAGCCAACAAAATAACTGACAAAGCGGAAAAATACTACAAAAAAAAGAAAACAAGTGTGTGTAAGTCCCTTCTGGCACTGATCCTCTAACCAATCAAATTCATTACATGTGTTTACATGTGTGCTTATATGTGTGTATGTGTGTGTGTGTGTTTGTTGTTCAGGGAAGGGAAAGGGCATGCTTGGGATTGTGTGTATGTGTATATGTGTGTATATGTGTGTGTGGTTTATGTGTAAGCGTTGAGGCGCTCTTTGGAGCGAGTGGAGTGGATATCGTGTAGCTCCTGCTCCTCCTTGCTCTTGATGTCCTCATACTTCTGCATGCGGCACGCGTCCTTCACGTAGGCCCAGTTCGCTGCCAGGACCATCAGGTAGTGCACCTGCGTCAACAGAGCCGCGCCGGCCACGGACACGGGGTTAGTACGCAACACAGGGAAGTTACTGCACTCAAGAAAGTAAAAAGTTTAGATTGTTATAATAAGAAACACTTCAGGATGCAGGTCATGAACCAGGAGAGTTAATACGTATCATCATCTCAGAGGGAACGTGACGGAGGAACGGAGGAAGGACACGGGATGGGAAGTGTTTAGCTCGTTTAAACCACTTCGGTTACCATCAAAACAACAGTCGAGTTACTGATTATCTCCAAACGGAGTGTAAGTTCATGAGGTTAAGTTTCGAAGGATTCCTCGCTGACTTTTCCTGGAGAACGTGGTGGTTCCCCTCGCCCAACCGCTCCACCATGACCTCAGAGATACTGAAGTCACTCATGTTGCTTACAGGGCAATGATTCGATAGTTTGTAATAGCATTGAATCAGCTACAATACCATACACTTTCGATTTCGATTCTTAAGGCAACGATTTGATATTTGATGAAACTACTGAACCTGATATGATACGATATGATTGTGATTTTTAAGGTAACAATTCAATATTTGACGATACCACTGCTACGATATATCATATGATATAGTATGATGCAGTCTTGATTTTGATTTTCAAGGCAATGATTAGATATTTGAATACGTCTGAACCCAATATGATACAATAAGATTACGATTCCTAAGGCAATGATGTGATATTTGATGATATTACTGAATCGGCTACACTATGATACGATATTTGATGATAGTACTGAATCTATTGCGATATGATACGATATTTGATGTTACTACTGAATCTGCCATGATATAACTTCGGTTCATAAGGCAACCATTTGAAATTTGATGATATCACTGAATCCACTATGATATGATACGATATGATACAATTAAAATTTGGATTCTTATATTTCGATTCAATATTTGACAATAGCACTTATCCTGATATAAAACGATACGATAATGATTTTTAGGGCAATGATTCAATATTTGACTGAATCAGCTACAATACAATTTCAATTCTTAAGGCAACAATTTTGATATTTTAGTATAACACTGAACCTGATATGATATGATATGATATAATTTTGATTCTATTCTATTTCTATATCCTCTGACGTCTACACATTTGTATTGAAGAGCAAACCACTACTTATAGCGACACGGTCAGATCTAAAATACAGCTGGAAGAAACATTAAGGGTGAATCTACGGCAATTTTCTTGTATCTTGCAGGACTCCGATTTCTCAGATTTGAGCAAAATTTAAAATATTATTTTTAATAATCAAAAAATAGGTAGCATGTATTGGCTTGCTAATCAACAGATCAGGTAGCAATAGCAAACCTGATATCTAATATTAGCCAAAAAGATAAACATACAGTAAATAGCTAGCGAGCTAATATTCCCAAAAGAGTAGGTAGGCTATTAGATGATGCTAGCTTGCTTTAGTTGGGTTGTGCCTGGACTAGCTAAACGTTATTAAGGTATTAAATGAGCTTGCAGTCATTAAACATTCCCTGCACAGCTAGCTAGTTTATTAGTGTAACTTGAACTGGGTTCTGCAGTGGAACCGTCTGGGCAGGTGGACCACCACGTCACTACACCGGATACAGGAAGTGGAAACAGGAAGACATAGAAGCCTGGGAAGTTTTTTAATTGAGGTAATTAAGGGGACGTCGTTAGGACTGGGGGTCGTTTCCGTGTCTGTGTGTCAAGGCTGACAGAGTCAACATCCCAGAGCGAGTGTGTGTGAGGTGAAGGACTGCGGAGTGGGCGGGGCTTCAGAATCGTGTGCAGTATCTCCCCAGGCTCTGAGTGACCAGTGTGACGTAATTACGCACGAGGACAGAGCTGGACGCCATCTGTCACATGACCAGTGACATCACACAGACACACAGGACAGAGAGAGAGAGGACGAGCGTCACTACATCGTGCTGAATAAACGTAAGAAAAAATTCATTCAGATGTGTAATGTGATCTATTTGTTTGTTTGTTTGCTTTTGTTAGTGTTTAATTATCCCAAATCTTAATATCAATAATTAAAAAATAATCAGAACTAAAATAATAAAACATTCATAGCATATCTAATGTAACGTTTCTATTTTCTCTATATACATGAATAAATACATATATGAAAAAATTATAAAAATTAATATTAAAAAGAGATAAAGAATCCAAACTAGTGCATAAAAATATAAAATAATATATTTTATTTAATATGTTTTATTTTACTCTAATAGTGTATTTAAGCTTTTGGTATTTCATGTTAATCTTCCACTAGATATTTTTATAATAAAATATTTTTACATTTATTACAAAATATTATACAATAATATTATTTTATTTAAATATTTTATTACTAGTTTAATTTTAGTTAAAATAATTTAATAATTTATTAATTTGTGATTTTTTTTTATTGTTTACTGTGATTATTGGATTAGTGTATTTATTGTTTGTTTATTTACACAGTATTCTGCAAAAGTCTCTTAGTTACACTTTCATAATGTTACTTTCTTTCATTCTGAAGATTTCTCTGTAATATTTAATTTTCTGAGAAATGAATGTTTGTAAATCAGAAAGCAGCTGAGATGCTAAGGCTAAAGACATAATAATACACATGATTTTTAACAAATAATACTTTACAAAAAAAAATAAATAAAAAATTTGTATAAGACATTTAGGGTGGCTAAGACTTCGACACAGTACTGTATATTTATTTTAAAAATATATATATTTTAAATATTTATTTAAAATAATGAATACAGTGTACTTGGGTAATATATGTATTATTTAGGATTTCTCTGGTTTATTTACACACTTACATATTTAGAGTTTGAGGAATGGATATATGAACTGCAATATATTTAAATGCCCTGTGTGTGTGCGTGTGTGTGTGTGTGTGTTTTGTCACAGTAACACACCTTGCGCCTAACACACACTGCTAATTGCTGTCTCTTAATGTCTTAATGATTATAGTCGCCATTGCTTTCAGACTTTAAGATCACACTGATTTACACTTTATTTAGCAAACTGTTTATTTATTTTTAATAATAATTAAAAACAGACTTTTCATACCGAGACGTTCAGCCACTAGGTGGCGTGTTTTCACTGTGAATGCTCAGAGCAGGATGCAGGGCTGAGGTGATGATGTAATTATATAATAAACCTAACAAGAGCATGAGTGTAGACTGTGTGTGTGTGTGTGTGTGTGTTGAGATTTTAAACATCTTGACAAAAAACATATCATTTTTCTCTCAACAGGTTTGTGCTATTTCATCAGTTTGAAGTAATTTAAGTCACTGTGTTTCTCTCTTCACACACACACACACACACACACCTTTACACTAAGATATACACACGCTAAGCAGCACACAAACACCCACAGATACACACATAAACACACCTATAAATACACATACACAAATATTGAACACACACACCTATGTACACGCAAACACACACACACACACACACGCTCATGCACACATACAGTATGTGCATATAAATGCATACACTTTTGCGCACACACACACACACACACACACACCATTTATATATCTCGTTTATTTGTCTTTTTTTGGCAGTGTAGGGAGCGGCTGTTTTTTTGACAAGATGCTTCCACACAAACACACACACACACATATACACACACACACACACATACACTTTTCTTTTTTTACTTTCTTCCCTTCTCTTCCCTTCTCTTCTCCTCTCCTCTGTTTCCATGGCAACAGCGCCCCATGCATTTTCAATGCAGAGCATTCCTCTTACTCTTTCTCCGTCACCCTGCTTCCCTCTCTCTCTTTCTCTCTCTCTCTCTCTCTTTCTGCACCCCCCTTTCTCTCTCTCCCTCTCTCTTTGTTCTCCCTCTCTCTGTTTTCTCTCTATCCCTCTCGCTCATTCACTAGGTCTCTCTCTGTCTCTTCCACTCTCTCTATCTCTCCGTCTCTCTCTCTCTCTCTCTTTCTCTGTCTCTGTCTCTACCCTCCTTTCTCTCTCCCTCTCTCTTTGTTCTCCCTCTTTCTGTTTTCTCTCTATCCCTCTCTCTCATTCACTAGGTCTCTCTATCTCTGTCTCTCTCTCTCTGTCTCTCCCCCCCCCCCCCCTTTGTTCTCCCGCTCCCAGTATTCTCTCTTTCCCTCTCGCTCACTCTATCTTTCTCTATCCCTCTTTCTCTCTGTCTCCCTCTGCCTCCCTCTCACACTGTTTCCACTCTATCTCTCTCTCTGTCACTATGTCTCTCTCTCCCCCTCTCTCTACCTTCTGACTCTCTCTACAGGTCTAGCTTTCTCATGTCCACCTGTTTTCACTCTCTCGACACGTTTAGCAAAAAAGATCACATCTAGATCCCTTGAGTTCTTTTTATTGTCCCTGTGCAGGATCCCTTTAAGGTTTAATGTAGAACCCTACAACAGCGTCTTTCCCTACGATACGAACTCTTATCTATACAAAGAACTTTTTTAAAACATTTATTATGTTTAAATTATTAAACATAATTATTCATCTTTTTTTTAAATTAAAGGCGTTCATGTGTTCCGCTATCATTTTCTAATGAACTTTGTTGGTTCTATTTTCTAAAATATAAACAATCCAGTCATTAAAGCAGCGTGACTCTGACCAGGATGAAGATATTTACTGAAGATGAATGAATGAATTCGGTAAAAACGTGTGCAGTCAGTACACTCTTTCTTCCTCTTCTTCTTCATTCTTCATTACAGTTAATACAGAGACGACATCTATGAGGGTCGTGTGAACGTGAAATTACTGGATTTCCACGATCACAGGAAGAAGATTGCCGATCTGCTCGGACACGCCTCGTTTGCAGCGACCAATCACAGGCTCACACGTGTAGCGTGTTTATCCGTGGAGTTCAGCCAGCTGCCATCACAGCGAGCGAAGCCTCTGCATAATGTCCAGTTAATCCAAAATTACGTCATATTGATGGAGGAAAACAGCAATATCGTCTGTGCGGGGAATAAGGCCCTTTCATACAGGCTGCGTAATTAACGAATGAAGAATCTCTACAACAGATCCTAAACACGTACACATCTGAAAATGTTCAGGCAGAGTGTGTAATTTTTTAAAAGTTCAGTATTAAACACTGACTGATGGATTAGAAATGATTCGTAGGATGCGGTCACTTCCAGCACTGATTCAGTTTGTTTTAAACACACAGAAATATATACAGCACTTCAGAAAGACAGAGGATTTTTTTTTTTTGCTTTAAAACTGTTTTTGTCTCTTGCATGTTCTCCTTTTCCTTTCTGTTTCTCTTTCCCTATTTCACTCTCTCATTAATCCACAAGTGTTAATCTGCCTCTTACTCACATCTTGTCCATGCGCACATCTACTTAAATTATTTATAACTCTAATAACATTAATGATATAAATGTTGTAGGTTTTAAAGCTCTCTAAAGCCTCCTTTAAACACCGGCGTGTCACACTGTGTGATCTCTCTCACTGATCTCTCTCACTGATCTCTCTCACTGATCTCTCTCTCGCTCTCTCTCTCTCTCTATCTCTATCAATGTGGATAGACGAAGAGCTCAGGCTTATCACAGGGCAATAATCATCACCACTGACCATCACACACTACACGCACTACACACACACTATACACACACTATACACACCACACACACACACACACACACACTACATGCACATGCACTATACAGAAGCGACACAAAAGATAGATGACAGAGAGAGCTGTCCCTCTCTGTCATAAAGATAAAGCATGAGAAAGAGGCAGATGTTGAGAGAAAGAGAATCAGAGAGAGAGAGAGAGAGAGAGAGAGAGAGAGAGAGGGAGAGACAGAAAGACAGAGAAAAAGAGAGCAAGACAGTGTGAAAGAGGGGAGAAAGAAAGAGAGACAGAGTGAAAGGTGGGAGAGAGAGATAGACAGAGAGACAAGGATAGAGGGAGACAGAGAGAAAGACAGAGAGAGAGACAGAGACAAAGACGGAGAGACATAGACACAGAGAGAGAGAGAAAGAGAGAGATAGTATAGAGGATTATGAAAGAAAGAGGTTAATAAAACAGAAACGCAGAAAACAGGAAGAAAACAGGAATAAAGATGAAAACAGATGTACAGAGAGATGTCGGAAGAATGGATAAATCACTAGCCTGGACAATAGCCTCAGATTTTTATTAATAATTATCTGATGGACAAGTAGCTTCATCAATTCAATAACCAGAGAAAGAAAAAGTTCTACCTACTAACTTCTTAAAAATACTGAAGAGAGGTTTTTTTTTTTTCCAAAAATCATTTTGCATTTATGTTTAAATGTAACACACTCCAGGTGGTTCGGTAATTTATTGCTTGCTCTGAAATCTCACCACCTGCTAAACTACAAACCTGTTGAAGTCTGTATAAACTCTCGTATTTCATCTTTGCTTGAACTATGAATGAACGCAACAGTCACGATGCTAACTAGCACCTTTTTTCATTTTATTATTATTTTTGTCTTTTTTTAATGATGTTCCAATCTGATGTCCATGCAACTAAAAGAGGAGAAAGAGCACTGAGTAAGAGTGTTCACTTTCCCATGGGCTAGCTAATGATTTTATGACGTTTCTGCCCCTTTATAAGGAGAGAAGTGAATAGCTGTGAAAAGGGAACGATAAAGAGATTAAAAGAGAGAGATAGGAAGTGATTAATCAAGAAACAATGAGATGGATGGTATGAGAGAGAGAGTTGCGATGAGACTTACAGTGATATACTGTACAGTGATGAGGGATGAAGTGTGATAAAGAGGGAGAGGAAGAGAGAGAGAGAGAGTTATAGAGCGAGCGAGAGAGGCTGAGTAATAAACGGGCTCACCATGGCAATGACGGCCGCTCCTGCCCCCGCCAGAGCACAGACAAACAAGTGGAACGTCAGATCCAGCTGGAGGACAAGACGAAAAAAGAGAGAGACAAATAAAGAAACGTTCAGGAAACAAACTCAAATAAAACTTACAGTGAGAAAGGTCCAGGACACAAAAAGCAAAAATCTCTATCTGTTCAGGAAAATGGTAGCCTCCCAGCTGAATTCTCGATTCTGATTGGTCAGAAGGTGTTGAGTCATTTTCTATAACAGCAGAACGCTCAAGTTAATGTGTTATCGTTTCTATAGTAACAGCTCATTCACAGGGACGTGTACAGCGGATGCTCTGCATAAACAGATTAAATTGTTGATAGGCTGAAATTTTCTGTTTATTTAACATTTATGGAAGGTTAATAATAATAGCCAGAGGTAAAGCTGTAACTTTAAGTTTTCTGACATGTTCAAGACAGAGGAGTTCAAACTTTGGGGTTTCTTGGTAACATGAAAAGCTGCATTTTTTGTCTTATTATCTCCAAGAGAGAGAATAAAATAGAGGCTGGTGAAGGAACAACTGTCTGTAGCTGCTGTAACGTAAGTAAGAACAAGAACTAACTGGTTTCAGAGACATTGCACAACATTAAATGTAACCATAAATGGATAAAAAGTACATGTCATTCTTTAATGAATTAAAAATTTAAATCATGGATAAATTGCTATTGTATAAGAGGATTAAATCACTCTGTCACACTGTTGTAGGAAAATATTTCATGATGGCAGAGTTACTGTTACCACCACAAAGCTGATTATTTTCCTAAAACAGCACATCCTGAAGTGTTTTATTACTTACATAACCAAAAAATCATACGTACATAACGTATGTACATTACAATTTGCCTAAATGTAGCTGCTCAGCCAATGACATTTAATGTTCAGTTTTTGTTTCTTTAATCTTAATCTCTAGAGTCCAAATCTTCATATTCTTGCGTCAAACAAAATCATGAAACTGCATTAAACTTTCATTTTCAAGTAATGATTTTATAAAAGAGCCACTATTTAATCAAGGGCAGAGTGAATTAAAGAAAGGAAGTGATTCCGGTTGTCCAAAATGGCCGCCTCCATAATGTAGCGTTCAGTTTTTCACATGTTTACAGAGTATATATAGAGTATACAGTGTGACATCACTGAAGAACTGCATTTTGGTTTGAGGTGAATATTTACACAAAAGAGTTTCGGGTGAGATAAACTACTGTTAATGATATTAACATCCGTAGCTAATCATAGCTTAAGGAACAAACTCTGAACGCCAAACAGGATTGAATTAGCTGAACGAATATATTTGGTATAAGTGGAAATTTTATCGAGATTTCCTTAGCTAGCTAGGAAACTTAACTAACAGTCCCATAACCATCATTTCCTGTTATTGTGTGTTTGATCTGTTAATTATGCATAATCCGTAATAGATTCAGGTATGATTCATTTGTGTGTAAATTGTATTAAATTGTAAAGTATCTGATTATTAATCAGCTGTATCCTAAATTCTACATACAGCAGGTTACCACTCAATACTGTTTTTTCATTCATTTGTTCATTTTTTTATCATTATCATAACTGTACTTTTTAAATACAGTTCCAGAGACTTGTGTTATTATCCAAGACTCAATGCTATGGATGATACTGACCTCATCAGACTCACACATCTTGTTGAACTTCTCTGAGTCGGTGCAGATTCTCTTGTCTTCAGTAGTGGTTACAATTCCTGAAAGAAAATCCAGAGGGGAAAAAAAAATCCTTAATTTCCTAATCATTCATTAATTCTCACTGTGTGGTGTTTATGTGCATCATGAAAAACATCCTGTTTTACATATAAAATGCCAGGGTGGTGTTTCACAAAGGGCAGATGTAGACAGAAATGGGCGGAGGGTGGGGTTGATTTGTGAGGCTCAAATAATTTGAGATATTGCTTTCCATTAATGAGAAATGAGATCATAACTCATACACAATCAAGAGCTGTCAATCAAGTGCAACGAGCACTACCGTATATCGTTTTTTTTTTGTTTTTTTTTTATTTCCAGAATTCAGCATTGTTGAATTCTGGATTCTGATTGGACAGAAGGTGTTGATTAATTTTCTATAACAGCAGCTCTGACAGTAGTGCAGCTGCAAATCACAAGTTTACACTTCTATAGTATTCTAAGTTGTTGTTTTAACACTTATGGAAGGAGTCTCCAGTGTCAGGACTTTGTAACAGTCTGAGGTAAAGCTTTCTGACATCTTCAGGACAGAGAAGTTTACACTTTTATTTCCCTATAACACCATGGCCCCAAGTGTTTTACTCCTTAGATACAGTGCAAATGGCTGTCAAATAAAAGGAAAAACAAACATAAAGTGTGTTAGGAAGGTTTTGAGCCACGATGAACAACCAGAACATTATTATTGCACCTTGGTATAGATTCTAGACGCCTCTAAAAATGTACTGGAAGGATATATATGTTATAAAAATGAACCATAGTCCAAAAAGTACATTATTAACAAAGCAAAATATAGGAGCAATCAGTGGGGTCCAAGCACCTTGTCATGTTACCGTGAAACCAGGTCCTGAAGACTTTCCCATAGTGGAAAACTTAAAGTTACAGCTTTACCTCTGACTGTTACAAAGCACTGACACTGGAGACTCCTTCCATAAATGTTAAATAAATGTCTCTTCACAAAAAATGCCACTATATGAACAAATATATATGTTTTCATTTGTTACATACCAACACCTTAATATAAACCTGTGATTTGCAGCTGCACAACTTAATCAGCACCTTCTGACCAATCAGAATCCCGAACTGAACAGCACTGTGGTGTAAAAGTGTTTAACCAGACCAAAGAGACCCTTCCAGTCACCACATACCAAACTGGCGCAGATCGAAGCACAGGTTGGTTTTCTCGATCACTGTGATGTTCTGGCAGGTGTTCCAGATGTTGAAGTACATGAAGACTGGCAGAGAGGTGAAGGCCGTCACGCCCAGCCAGGCCAGCATGAAGACATAGGTCAACATGATGAACTGAGAGAGAAGGACACAAGAAATAAACATCTGATGACTTGCGGTGTAATTAATAAAGGGACACTTTTTAATTAATGATACAGTACCGCCTGAGTACCTATAAACAGCATCACTCCATAATAATCAGAGCTCCTACACAGAGCTGTCAATCAAGTGTGGGGAGAAAAATCTTCAATTCATATATAACCTCTCATTAACTCTGTATAGAGAAATTATAAAGAAACATAAAGCTTAGAAGGACGTAGCAGAGATCGTTGCTGTCTCTGGTGAGAGTAAATAGCTTGTACAGTTAGCATGTTTTGCAAACAGAAACCACATTATTATAACATGAATATACAGAGCTGTGTAATACATTTACAGCTTTCATTCATTCATCTTTAGTAACTGCCTGGTCAGGGTTGCAGGGATTTAAATTAGGCTACTAGTTTGTTTATATATTGGGACACAGAACCAACTAAATTTCTTAGAAAATATTGCAAGCAAGAACAAAAAAATATTAAAACAGTCATGCGTACATCTCTAGTTAAGGTCAATTATGAACAGGAGTGATGTAGCTGAGGTTGAGGAACTGTCAGAGCCAGAATGCACACACCATGCTGACATCTGTTTTTATCCAGTGTTTACCAGTTTTTCCAGGGGGCTTAGTAGGGAAAAAAGGACCAAATACAGATAAATACAGTGTAGTAGCATTTTGTTACATCCCCGAATGTAGCAGTGTGTCTTACCCAGGCGCTCACGCAGCGGCCACAGGTCGTGATCTTGAAATCTCCATAGAGGTCGCGGATTGCACCAGTGGTGAAAAAGCCCTCGACCATCAGCAGGATCCCGTAGACGAAAAACGCTGCAGCCACACCGTAGATCACGTACTTCAGGATATCAATCCTGTAAAAAAGTACACAGTGAACTCGTCAAACCCATTACCCTGATCTTATGTTCAGCTGAGACATTACAAAAAAAAAATTTTTCCACTCAATCTCCCTGATAAATAAGAAAAGTCATAACAGATAATGTTACAGTTATCATGTACAACAAAGCAAAAAAATGATATTTCTTGCTGTCTACCTACAGACTCAGTTCCACATTATATTTACCATGGTTACCGCATTTCTGGTTCATTCACTACAGTCATGATTGCAGTATTTTATAATCGGTGTCTGCAAGAGCTCCCAAAGATGAATCTCATTGACATTTACTGGATGTGTAAGCATACTTACAAAGCCACTTTGAGCAAGCTGGGGAAAGGCAGCGAACAGTATGCGCTGTCATACATACACAACTATGAAGGTAATAATAATCTGGTACAATGTTTCTTGTTAGGTGTTTGTTAGTATCCAGTGCCTTTCTCTCCCACACACTCACTGGGCTGTGATGGTTGAATAATGTAGCCATTCTTTTTAAAGAGCAATGGCTCTGGGCTTTTTGCTGGTCTTCTCTGATCCTTTGTGGTTTTTGTTCTGATTTATCAAAGCGTGTATAGAACAAGTTGTAAGTTTGTGCGTAAGAACCATCAGTATCCAAAAAATGGGCATTTATCACACAGCTGTATGCAGTGGACAGTAATAAATCCCACACGTTCTAAACTGTTGTGCTTGGGCACAGCCACAAACATTTGCATAAAGAAATGCCCACAAATTGCCATATATGGTAAACAACTTCCTTTTAAAAAGCCCAGTATCCTGCTCATGGCTTTGCTTGTTACAGACAATATGGAGCATGACAAAAGGTCAAAGAAGATAAACTTCACCAACAATGAAGCACAGATACTGCTGCACGAAAATGGTTTATTTGGTAGCCTACATTTATGAATGGATTGTTATGACTGTTGTCTTTTCTGCTGTTTGGAAATGTAATCTACTGCAGTGTGCGTGATATGAATGCATGAAAGATATGTCATTATTTGGCTCATAGTTAGCTGGAAAATGCGAGACCTCTTACTGAAATGTACGCGTGGCTCTAGAATAGAGCTCAACAAAAACCGCACTGGGGCAAACGAAACAGATGATCCATTCATCACACTCAGGAAAGGGATCCTTGCATTTCTTAAAACACATTCTCTGTGCAAAGCTGTGTGTGCCAAATCTTTAAGAAAGGCGTCATCATGATCAGTCTTAGATGTGCTTTTTATATACGATTTGACTTTACATTTCATCTGTCACATGTCTGCACCAGTCTGTAATTATGCTGATATGATGGATATTAATTGGGATGAGCGCTCCTCATAATCAGTTTACATGCAGTCACACTTTTCTACCACTAGGAGGTCCAGCTTATGCACAGCCAGGAGTTTGCGTAAACACAGGCATTTCCTCCTGCACAAGAAGAACGTGATAAATAATGTTCTATGCACACAAATGTCCATATGCACGATTTATGACGAATGTAAACAGGCCTACTCGAAACGTGAGAACCGCACAATTCCAAAACAGAAATGCATCATATCCCTGAGTGCATGTAGCCCGTGAGATGCAAATCCATTCATTTCTGTAGCATTTCAAAATCTATAAGAGTGTACTCTTGATATTTTTTTATTCAAGTGTGATTTGAGTCAGATTTATTTAACCCTTCATAGGATATTTTGAAAGAACAGAGCACTCTTGTTTAACTCTGCATTCTCTCTTGTTCAGATGAAATGCACTTTTGCACAAAGCTTTCATGAAGTCGATAAATAAAGCTCTAATTACTTTTTAGAGATGAGATTACTCTTTCAGAGGGGAGAATTTTTGGTTACCAGTGTAGTGAAGAGGCACTTCATGTGCCTGGTTTACAGTGGAAGCTTGAATATCACGGCAAATCATATCAATATTATTTCAAATATGATCGAGTTTATTTAATGGGTTGAGTAAATGAAAGTAAATGTCTTTATAACAAAGCATGTGAGTGCTGTATTATATCATCTTTTCAACTGAGCTTTAATATAGAGGTGAAATGTTTAAGTCTCACATTACTGCATTTCAGTGTGTGATGGTCAGTGGGCGTGTTGTACAGAGCAGAGAAAGAGCTGGTGACTAATACAATCTGCTGCTACCATCGTCTACTGCTCTCGTTCTCTCCATCTTCTCCTCCTCCGCCTCCTCTTTATATATCTCTGCTTCTCTCTCACTAAATCTCCCTCCTTCCTTATCTTCCTCTATCCCATCCATCACAGGCTACAAAATATTTTCTGCTTTTTGTCTATTTTCTATTCTCCTGCTTTCATATTCTCTCTCTCTCTCTCTCTCTCTCAGGTAGAGAGAGGGAGCAGGTGTAGTACAGCAACCCAGAGTGATTTCAGAACAATTTAATTCCCTAAGTGGGACCACAGCCAAAGCCTCACACTCAGGCCTGGAAGATCAGTCTTTCCTCTCATCTTTCCTGTGTGTGTGTGTATGTGTGTGTCTGTGTGTGCGTGTGTGTGTCTGTGTGTGGGTGGATGGAGAGATTCTGCAGTGCTGTGTCAGGGGAAACTACCCAAAATTCACATATCCGCTGTCTTTAGCTTTACTATGTGTCACAACACGACCATGTTATAAACATGATACAGCCACGATGACCATGATGTGGCCATGATACGACCATGATGTGGCTATTATATGGCAATGATATAACCATGACATGGCCATGACACAGCCATGATACGAACATGATACGGTAAAGAAAGAGCCATGATACTGCCCTGATACGCCGAGTATGCGGCTATGATATAATCATGATACTGCCCTGATACGCCGAGTATGCTGCTATGATATAATCATGATATGACCCTGATATGCAGAGTATGCGGCTATGATATAATCATGATACTGCACTGATACAGCATTTATATGGCTATGATATGACCATGATACAACCAAGATATGAAGAAGAAGAAGAAGAAGAAGAAGATGACCATGATACAGGAATGATGCAGCCATGACATAGTCATGATATGGCCATGAAACGCTCATTACATAACCAGGATACGGCCATGATATGACCACAAATACGGCCATGACATAACCATGATACGGCCATGATAATGTTGTGACATTATTATGATATGGCCATGATACACCCATGACACGTCTATTTGGGATGTGGGATTCGATAGTGAACATTGGTGTCCATTTGGAAATGTTGGGATTTGATGATGAATATTCATTCAGTTTTATCCACATTGCATTTATGTCAAAAACATATTTTAATAACATGAAGGCAGTTCAACCCTACTGCATGCTAGCACACATTTGCTTTAAGCAAATGTATTTATTCAACCTATGAACAATTCAAGCTTAAGATCTTGTTTAAGCACCCATTGGTCACAGTCTTGGGATTTGACCTCACAACTTTTCTTCCAGTACAGAAGCATTACCTGCTGAATTCCCACCCTGTTTTTGTGTAAGTGTGTACTCTTTCATGGCAGTCAGTACTCACATGGTAAACACGTCCAGGGTTTCGACTGGTGATCGCACCACTTCGAAGTAGTTCTGCAGGATGGTGACGGTGCCAGAGAGAGCCTCATGCCCACAGCCGCAGAAGAGCGCCACGCCCGCGTACAGCAGGATGGTGGCGATGAGAGAGGCGTAGGGAATCCCGCTCAGGCATTTAATACAGCAATCAGAGCACCCTACAGTGAACAAAAGAATACATCGTAAAAACCACTATCACGAGGAAGAGCGTTTGGAGTGTCATTGATCTCTGTGAGCTGAGAAAGGCACAGGTCTGTAAGTGTGGCTTAATCTTAATCTAATGATTAAGCCAGGAGAAGAGTTAGATTTGGCTTAACCTCTATGTGTTTAATGGTTGTCTAGTTTCTTGAAAGATGGCCATGAATTCTCTTATAACTATAAATATATCTTATCTTATATCTATTATATATATCTAATAAAATCAGATACCAGAACTATAAAGTGTTTAATTCTAATCACTGTTTAAAACACCATTCATTAGAAGTTATATCCTCCTAAAGATGTTTGTTAGCTAAATAATGCTAGTCAAATTGAAAGTAAATCCAATAATCCATAATGGATATGCAACTATTACATATTAACAACCCAGCATTCTCTAATAAGTACCCTTCCTCTATGTTTTTAACTTTTAGTAGTGCAGTATTCTTAACTTTCCACTTAGTCCTCCGTCAAAGGAAGATCCATGGATCTTTCTCTCAACACTGATATACCATTTTCTGATTGTCTCTCCATAATAAATGTTCAGAGCAGATCAACATGCAGAGCATCACTGTCCTGAGCAAACTGCAATAAACCTGCGAGTGGCGTGTCTTTGGAACATAATCCCCACCAGTTCAATTATTTGTTCAATTTGATGGTGAATATTGGTGTTTGATGGGAAAATATTTGGATTTGATTGGAATATTGGTGTTAGATGAGAAAATATTTGGATTTGATTGGAATATTGGTGCTAGATGGGGAAATATTTGGATTTAATGGTGAATACTGGTGTTAGACGGGGCAATATTTGGATTTGATTGTGAATATTGGTGTTAGATGGGGAAATATTTGTTTTTGTTGGTGAATATTGGTGTCCCTATGAAAATATTTTGGATTTGATGGTGAATATTGGTGTCAGTTTGGAAATATTTGGATTTGATATTAAATAATGGTATTAGTTTGGAAATATCTAATGGGCTGTCAGCTTGCAGACACTGGTTTTGATGGTGAACATTGGTGTTACTTGGTGTTACTGGAAATTACTTGATGGTTTATATTTGTGTCAATTTGGAAATATTGGGATTTCATGGTGAATAGTGGAGTTAGTTTGGAAATATTTAGATTGGATGGCGAATATTTGTATTAGCTTGAAAATATTGGGATCTAATGGTGAATATAAAGGAGATCTAATGGGGTGCCAGCTTGGAAAAATTGGATTTCATGTTGAAAATTGATGTTAATTGGGAAAATATTTGCGTTAAAAAGGAATATTGGTATTAGTAGGGGAAATACTTGGATTTGATGGGGAATATTGATGTTAGGTAGAGAAATATTTCAATATGATAGAGAATATTGGTATTAGTTGGGGAAATATATTAGATTTGTTACTGATCTGATCGTAAGGTTATCAGATGCTTATAGATGAGCACAAATGAGCAATGGTTATCCTGAAGAACTTTTTCAGGTCACTATACAGTAGAGCCATCGAGCTGTCGAATATGCAATCCAGTTCACCATTTTGCATGGCAGCAGAGCTCTGCTCCTCACCCTGAGCCCATTTTTTCCATTGTTTGCTGTCTTGAAAGGGGATGCTAAATGGCATTGTGACCGATCCAAAATGCCCTGCTGAAAGATTTACAGCCATAACACGCCTGCAAGCAAACAGCACACACCACAAATTACATGCTGCTGTCCCTCTGCGGGTGAGATTTATGGGAGATCGTAAACCGTATCGCTGTCTCAACAAAATGATACGCTGGCAACTGGCCAATAGCAGCATGCACCCGTGTACAGATTACACTGAGAGAGCGGATGTTGTCAATCATCTTCCCTTTAGGAGGAAAAATATGCTTCTTTACTGTGAAAACAGGCTGATTCAGAGACTATGATTCACATTTAGGCCCGTATGAATAAACTACATCATATTTTGCCTTGAAGCAAAAACGAACCATCTTAAAGTTAGCTAATATTTCATGGTTCTTTAGTCTTTAGCGCATCCATTCTTGTAGCATGACCATGCATATTTAATTTCAATCGCTGCTTATAAAATCACATCTGCATTGTGTATGCATTACCATCTGCTATGCCTTTCCACTACCTTCTGTGTAAAATGCAGTATTCCAGATGTTAGGAAAAAAAGATCATGTTACTTCAGTAGCGCATTATGAATACAGAGGAACTGTGAGCGCTGAAAATAACACTCCAGAGACGAACGAAGCAACATCGCATCCCGATTAGAAGAGCTACAGTCCTCTCAGTGAGACTTTCACTATAACAACCAAAAAAAAAATGTTACTGCTGATAAAACAGGTGCTGTTCCTCAGGAAAGGAACATTTATTTTCTTAATATGTGTGGTCACGGAACGGGAGGTACATAAGCGGGCCTGAGTGGCTTCTTGGGGGTGTTGGAACAGGAAATCTGACTAACCGAGGAGATCTGAATGAGGAAATTAATGAGGAGAGTGATGTGTGTTTTCTCTGTGCATTGTTTAGTTTCGTTTTTTTAATTCTCGCCATTGAGCTTGGATTTATACCAATATTTGTGTTTTTATTTCAACTTTCCACTGTGCAGACCATCATTATTTCCACACATCCTGCTACTGTGTGGAAAACCTAGATCGAGTTCCTTAGTAGCTTAGATCTTGACGTAACACAATAAGACACAGTGATCTGATGGTCATCAGTCTTCACCACCAGAAAAAATCCACTTCCCAAAAGAAAGTTAAAAAAAGGAAAAATAATAGAAAAAAACGAAGTCTTTGCACAAGGTTTTATTTTATGTAATGTAATGTAATGTAGAGATGGCATGGATCTGATACCCAGTATCTATATCGGGCCTATACAAGCAAAAAAATGGTGGATCAGATATCAGATCTTGTAACAAATGATAAAGATTTGAAATTAAATTTGAAAAAGAAAATTATTTTTGGGACTGGAAATGTTTACATAAAAAGAGATCTGACTGTTTTTTTCTTTTGTTAAGATTGATTTTTTTTATTATATTTTAGACTTTATTATATTTACACTGTCAGTGATTTTTGTGTGATAGCGTTTACCTGTGAAGTGCTTCAGTTAAAAAAAGAACATTTTAAAGCTTAGTACCTTTTTAAAGAAAACAATATCATATTGGTATCAGCTGATTCTCAATGTTTCAGTACCAGTATCGATATCAGAAAAGAAAAATCTCCCTGTTATCGTAGAATAGTATCGTGATATCTTTTACTAACATTTAAAAAATGTCAGTTTCAAGTCTCTTTTTGTAAACATTAAATAAAAGTATAAACTTTTACTTTTTTTCTGTTTTGCTGGCAGTTTATTAGCAAACCTATACAGTATATATATATATATATATATATATATATATATATATATATATATATATATATTGTGATACATGTCATGCATTGTAGAAATGCCTTAAGGTATCATGCTACGATATTTTTATCACTCACTCACCTACCCCTATATCCCTAAATGCACCAGTTTTTACTACCAACAGCCATCAGGGATTAAAAGAGCAAAAACCTGGTGAAGTATTTCTCATTAATGAACATGTTGGTGA
>CM040456.1:3153715-3205663 GCA_022758105.1 Pangasianodon gigas | reverse complement strand
CTGTACATGCCCTCTGTACATATCCTCTGTACATGCCCTCTGTACATATCCTCTGTAAGTGCCCCCTGTACTTGCCCCTCTACGTGCCCCTGTACATGTCCTCACTCTTCAGTGCTCCTCCCTGGGGTGTGACGGAGGGGTCAGTAATCACTTTGACCCCTGTACCAGTGTTAGAGTACCAGTTAGTGCCTCGTCTCCCTCTGACCTGCTCCTGACCTCCTGACACCAGTCACTCATACTAGCCGGCATGTTAACGAGCTGAAAGGACCACCAGAGTCCACCAGTTCCCTCAGGGATTATACTGCTGAATAACTCACTCATAAAAAGGTTCATGAACTCTTTTCAGCTTTTCTTCAGTCACTTATCTGGACTGTAATGATAAAGAGTTTCACACTGTTGAAGGTTTGGGTAGACTTTTAGGATTCACTTATTGTAAAAATGAAAGATTTTAAATCCAAAATAATTATTTAAAGGACTTTAAGTAACATCGAAAAAGTAGGTAAATGATATCATAGCTAGCTTGGACCCAAAAACTCATGACAGCTTTGAATTTATTATTATTATTATTATTATTACTATTACTAGTACTACTACTACTAATAATAATAAGATTTATTTATAGAGCACTTTTCACAGACATGGTAGCTCAAAATGCTGTACAATCAAGTAAATGATACAAAAAAATATAGTAATAAAATCCATGCATGCATAAAAGTAAATAAATAAAATGAAAAATGACAATAAAATAATAGAAGGGGGGTAAAAAATAGATGCTAAAAATAAAATAACAAAAAGAATAAAATGAAATATAAAAAAATGCAAGTGATTAACATTAAAAATATAGACACCAAAACAACTACTTCAAATGAAATACTTTTAATTAAACAATTTGAAAGCTCATATTTTTCCTTAATTTTATATGTATGTGTGTATATAAAGCTGTGATTTGCAGCTGCACTACTGTCAGAGCTGCTGTTATGGAAAATTAATCAACATCTTCTGACCAATCAGAATCCAGAATTCAACAGCGCTGTGGTGTAATGAGTTTAATAATATGGGGCCTCAATAATGTTGAGCCGCTCCCAGCTGCTCATAATTCATCTGTCAGACTTTTATTACGACACGGTCGTGCACTAACAAGTGAGTAGGTGGAAATGTATGTGTGTGTGTGTGTGTATGTGTGAGACTAATGGCACTGTCTGCCACCTCCTGTTTGCCCAGTCACTCCTTTAATGCCGACATGTTTAATGTGTTAGGATCAGCGTGAATGATGCTGACGAACACCAAACGACAGAGTGACGGATTTTCAATTAGTTGAACGTAGCACAGGCACCTGAGGGACAGATTTACACCAGAGAAATGGTGAATTTTTTCATCATGTAATGGAAATAACTGCCGTTTTTAACAAGTAATCAGCACACATTTGCGTAATTCTCACCCAGTGACAGCGTGTAACTGGAAAAATGCACACAGAGCGAGAGACAGATGCAGAAATTTCACAAACACATTGTATTTTTAACTCCAAATGTATTAAAATGTATTTAGTAAAGTTTTTTTAGCCTGCGACATTTCAGCGGTTTCTACGTTCTGTTTACGTCATTAATCTCGTGCAGAAAACAAAACCATTCTGAGATAATGTGAGCTTGAGATAATGAGGATATTTTCTTCACTCCATTAGCATGTTTTCTTTTATTTTGTTTACGCTGTCCTGTGAGTTTGCTGTCCTCCTATTGGTGGATTTCAGACGAGGATCGTAGAAGCGCTCACAATTCTAATCAACACTTTCCCACAGAGAAAAATTATGCATTCTGAACTTATGACCAAAGAATTCTTTTATGATGTGTGATTTTTGTCTGTGAAAAGCAAAACTCATACAGTGTAAAGCTGGATTTACTCTGTTTTTGTGTGCGGAAGTCCTATACAGTATATATGGTAACATTCTTAATGTGTATTATATTATTATTATTATTATTGTTGTTATTTCCACTCTGTTGGGATGTAGTACTATTACACAATATTTTAAAAATAAAGTGATATTACTAACAAATATCTTATTTTTTGTCTTTCTTTCTTTTTCTTTTTTTTGCCTTTCCACTGTTTTTTTTACTTTTACTTTACTGGCAATTCCAATGCACTGAATGGGAGCTACATTGCTAATGCTAAATTTATCAAAACTTCCTTTGAGCAGCTACTTATTCAGAATAAAGAGCCAAAGAAAAAAAAAAATAAAAGAAAACATTTCATAACGTGTGTCATCTATGAAGACGTCTTCATGCTGCATGTAGGTAATAATAATTTTGATTTGGGATGATAAAATCCATATACACAATAAAACAACTTGCAAAATCCTTCATGGTTAGTTTTATGGCTGGTTTTATTTTTTTTACTCCCTGGTAAAGTCCCATGTCTGCTTTTGTAATATTATGAAAAGGTTTCAGTACCATGAGCACCACAATGATTCTGATCTAAAATATTAAAAATGAAAATGAAATGAATTGAAACTATTGTCTAGATGTGTAGGTATCATTCTTAAATAACGTAATCATTGTAGTCGTTAGTCTGGCTTTGATTGTGCAAACGGAACACACAACAAGCTGTCGAGGGCCGTGCAAGTGCATAATCACCAATCAAAAAAAACAACTCCATTTCCATATCAAAAGCGTGCCATGTCTTTAAAAAAATCATTGTTTTTTCCCCTTTTGTGTCTGAAACAAAGAGCCTCGGTGCTCCAGTGGAGCTGTGCTGGATCCGGTGCTCCCTGGATATGGGCTGCTTGTTATTTTTATCCTATCAGATCCTTTAGCAGGGCTGTACGACTCTATGGAGCGCCACAGAGAGGCAGGAGGCAGGTGGGTGGAGTCAGAGCCGTCCCATAATGCCCCTGTGAGTGACGGGTGAGGCCCAAAGAAGAGGCAGGCTCTCATTAAACACTGTGAATTAGCGAGCGGGCTTTGTGTTGAAACGCTTTGTGCATTTCTTAGTCAGACACAGAGGTGGGGCGCGTTTACTTTTACACAACAATGCTGTGAGGTGGGCTTAATTTAAGGTACAGGTTCATATTTACACCTGAGCATCGCCGAACAGGCATTTCTCCTAAATACTGCCGTTATTTATTTAAGGAGTTTCAAATGTGAGTTTACTTCAATGTCCGATAAAAACACACAGCAGCAGTAACACACTATATATAAGGAATAAAACACTCCGTGTCGTGCTGTTTTAGGAAAATAATCAGTGACAGATTGGTGTGAAGTTACAGAGTTACAGAGTTACTGTTACCACTTTGAAGTTGATTATTTTCCTATAACAGCACACCCCGAAGTGTTTTATTCCTCTAATAACATTTTCAATTTTTATAATGTATTATTTGTATATAACAATGTATTGTATACTTTTATCCATTTATAGTTACATTTAATGTTGTCCATGAAACAAGTTACAGCCTGTTCTCGTGATTTTAGGAGGTGGGAGGAATCTAGAGAACCCAGAGGAAACCCTCACAGACACGGGGAGAACTTGTGAAACTCCACATAGACAGATACCTGAGCTCAGGATCGAACCGGAGACCCTGGGGCTGTGAGGCAGCAACGCTAGACACTGATGCTGATATGAAAAAATGTCACATAATGTCATAATTCTATTGTGTTTCTGACCGATTGCAGGGAATGATATTAATATTGCGTTTTGCTCAGAAATGCTCAACCTTTCCCAATAAAATGGCTGATTTTAGAGCAGTTCACAGACACTCAGTCCACAAGCAAGACCACATTTTTGTAAAATATCTCGTCTCTTCCTCGATTTCCCGAGCAGGATGCTTGCTCCGGTTGATGAATCACTGCTTTATGATCGTAGCAAACGCTTCTCCGGTGATTTAACCGCCCATAAACCCCACCATCTTTTCACCTTTATTGCTAATTGCTTTGCACTAAGTCATGAGCGCTACGTGAAGCAGGGAGTCGTTGTGTTCAAGCTGTTATCCGTTCAGAATTCCCTCAAGCGTCTCGGCTTTCACGACACACTGAAGCGAGTGTTTAGTGTCGGAGCTCCGAGGCTCGGTGAGGACTCGAGGACGAGACGCTGGACACGGACGGGGGAGGCTTCATTCATTATTAAAGAGCGGCTCAGAAAGGGGGTCTGCCATCGCTATCAATTATTCAGACTCTCCCTCTCTGCCGCCCCTCCATCCTCTGCTCTGTCTCCATCTCTGCTTTCATCTTTTCTTTCTTTCTTTCTTTCTTTCTTGCTCTTGTGTTATCTACGTTCATCTCATTGCACTGTAATGAAGTGATTCACTCCACGGCTAAGCAAGAAACATGCTCTGATATTAACAGGTAATAAAAGAAGATCGTCCATCCATGTGAATGAATGTCTAAGATATAAAAAGAATAAAAGATTCCGTGTCATGCTGTTACAGGAAAATAATCAATGACGGGTGAGTGTGATGAAGTGGAGTTACTATTACCATCCTGAAGTTGATTACTTTCCAATAACAGCATGTCATGTAGCGTTTTATTCCCTTAATACCACAATTTAAAAACAATGTTGTTTAAAAACTGTATTTTTTTTGTCCATTTATAGTTATACTTAATATTGTGGACCATCTGCATAATAAGTTTGCACTTATGTTATAGCGGCTATAGACAGTCATTCCCTCACCAGTCTCTCTTTTTTTCTCTCTCTTAAAGTTAATAAGACAAAAAAAAAACGCAGCTTGTCATGTTACAGAGAAGCGTAAACTCCTCTGTCCTGAAGATGTAGTTAGCTAAAATGCCTACTTCATATTGCTTTAACAAACCCACTGAAAATCTACATCAAGAAACTAGCTAGCTAACACTAGATAGCTAGGTCACATTCTTAGCGAGTTGTTGCCTATAATGGACAGGTTTAACCAGCTAACTTTGTTCGACTTTGTTTATGATGTTGTAATTGTACAACATTATGTCTTGAATGTGCTCACGAACAACAAAGTCATAATCATTGAGTCACTTGTAGGCTTTTAATTTCTCTCTCAGTGTCTATGAGATGTGTATATATGTCCGGTTGTGTATATATGTGTATATATGTCAGGCGAGACCATCACTTAGCATTATTTATCCACTGGTTTTACTGTCTTCTAGAGTTACTCCATTTTAAAGTGTTAGTTTAGCCAAATAGCACTCTCTCTCTTTTAGTGCTAATCCATAATAATACGTATTTTAGCTAATGTCAAGCAGATTCGTAAATAAAATTCCTAATAGATTCTTCAGTCAGATTATAACCAGGTAGCGTCGGGTTGCTAGGATACTCGGGTTACAAACACCAAAGAGTTCTACTGGGAATTAATTTTGCTTCTTTCTAGAAAAAAAAAAATTGAAAAAAAAGAATTGTCAATAGAACAAGACTTTAAAAAAAAAAATGTTGAAAAATAGTTTTAATAATCAAATATTTGGTTTATTGTAATCGTATAATAGGAAATAAAGCATAGATTTCAGTCTTTTTTTGCAGTGTAGGTTTTTTTTTTTACTTTTTACAGCCAAGACATAAATTTCAGCGTGACATACTGTGCCAGATGTTGGCGCTGGACTTAATAAAAAGCTCAGAGTTGCGTAACTTCTCACGTAACTTCTGAAGAGTGAAAGTAGTTGCGTCTGAGGTCTGAAAACCAATGTTTGCGTGATCAGTATTAAATCCTCACTACACACACGCTGAATACGGCCCTTTGTTCGAAATTGTTGGTCATATTAGCTGCTGTTCATAAATTACACAGTCTTTGTGCAAAAATGGAGGTAAATGTAAATGTGTAAATAAACTCCGTACTGAAACAGTACCATTGTTCCCCTGAGCCACATGAAAACCCCATTCAGCTCACAGAATTTATCCGTGTCCATGTATTAACAGCATAAGAGCTACTTCAGGGCTTGCCTTCCCACTTCACCTCACCATCTCCTAACATCTAAATAAATCACTGAATAATCATCTAAATAAATAAACACATGAATCATTTACTAACACTTTCTAAAGCGGCGGCCTCGCTCAGCAAAGAGCGAGTGGAATTAAGAGTGACGCATTCCTCTAAATCCAGCTGAGCCCCTGATTTTCCAAGCTTCACCCATCCTGATACTGTAAACAACACGGAACAAAGCGACGCCCGTCTCTCTGACCCCTCCCAACATCCATCTGCCCTTCTATCCCTCGCTCCCTCCTTCACTCTCCATCTGTCAGACTCACACACACACACACACACACACACACATACACACTTACACACACTCTCTCAAACGCACAGCAAGGTCAGGGTTCATAATTATCTAATAGTTAGCTCATAGAAGGAGAAGAAAAGACAAGGCGTGGTTAAAAGTGTAGCCGTTAGAGCAGGTCACATGACCAGCTGAACGATGGATTCAAAACTGTAAAACTCATAATAGAAATTAAAATAATTTATAGACTACAAAATGTATTTTTTGTGCTCTAATGTTTACATATAACTGCGAGTCTTTTTTTTTTAAATTTCTAATGTTGATGATGCTAACGTTTTTTATTATTAGATAAACAAATAAAAACACATTTTTTAAGCAATTTTTTAGTGAAATAATCAGTTATGTGCAGTTGAGTGAAAATGTTTGTGCCCGCCATGATTTTTGAATGGAATGTAATGGAAAAAAAAGCCAAATGTGAGCTCTGAAACAAGGCAACACACTGATCACAGTGCCTTGCATAAGTATTCACCCCCTTCCCCCCTTGAATTAGTCATTAGTCATTTTATTTGTAAATAGTTTCGCTCACTTTACAGTGGATATAAAAGGTCTTCACACCCTTGTTAGGACCTCATCCAGTACACTCTTTGTGGACCGTGGCTTCAGCTGAAACCTAGCAGGTGTCAGGAAAATCCTACAAAAGCAGCTGATCTTTATTTCAGGTTAATCAGAAACACTTCACTGATGACGGCTGTATGATAATTACATTTGAACATGAGCTGGAACGTGATTGGTTCATTCTGAGCACAGACACATGCCTCATTATAAAAGGGTGTGCACACTTATGCAACCAGATTATTGTAGGTTTTTTTCTCTTTTTTCCTAAAATGTTTGTTTGTTTTTCACTTGAATTCTGTTGGTTGCTATATGACATTACAGGTGGAAAAATGTCTGACATGATATATCTTGTCATTTTTATTTTTTACATTATAAGCGTCTGCAATTTTAAAAGGGGTGTGCAGACTTTTTATATTCACTATAAAGTGCTTAAATGTGTAAGCTTTTAATTTAAGAAAAAAAAAAACCCCTCCTCCTAGGGTATAGATTAATGATATCTATATTTGTAGACTGTAATTGTGACAATGATAGACAATGTTATCAAAATCGCACAATATTGTGGACAAATTATTATAAATATCTGTTTTTTCCGCATAATCACATAACAGCTTCCAGTCTGGAAGTGTGAGCATGAACATGTGTTTCCTCTGAGACATAAAGACAACAACAGCAGCGCTAACTGCCCTATTCTGTTTACACGAACATACACACAGTTATGGTTTGTGCCATCTGAGAGCTAATCTGCATAATTATTGCACAAGTCTTTTGTTTCATTTCCGTGTTTGTCTGTTGTTGTTTGTTTGTTTGTTGCATTTGGCTGTAATAAGGCAGGATATAAATGTATTACAGTGCAACAACTCAAAATATTAGGAGGAATTTTTTTCTCCGAATTGAAAGCTCTTGTGTTTGGATGCATTTCATAAACATTGTGTACACAAAATACATTTCTATAGACAAAAAATATTTCATGTATAAACATTTCAGGGCATGCTCTTTTAGGAAAATAATCAGCAAAGGTTAGTGTGATGAAGCGGAGTTACAGTTACCAGTGTTTCCTACAACAACACATCCTGAAGTGTTTTATTCCTCTTATACCACAGCAGTTTGCTCAGGATTACAATATTCTATTTATTAAAGAATGACCATTTTTATCTGCTTATAGTTACATTTAATGTTGAGGAATGTCATCAAAACAAGATAGTTTCTGTTCTCACTTAGGTTATAGCAGCTATAACCAGTCACCAGCCTCTCTTTTTTTCTCTACTCTCTTTTTTCTCTCTGTTGAAGTTAATAAGACAAACAAATGCAAAGCTCTGACACTGGAGACTCCTTCTTTCAATGTTAAATAAACAGAGAACGTACAGAAAACATCACCATATCAACAGTTATCCTTTTGTTTAAAAATATGTGGCGTGTCCACCATGCAAGTCCCTCTACGCTTTGTTACTATAGAAACAACGAGGTATTAGAACGTTAGTCAACACCTTCTAACCAATCAGATTCAAGAATTCAATCAGATTCAAGAATTCAATCGGATGTAGTATTATACTTTTTGACATGCAGAAAAATAATCAGAAAGGTTAGCTACGATCATTCCCAACACTTTTGCAGATCGTTAGCATATTTGTGCGTAAATGTTTAATGCATTTGTGCTAATTTAAGCAATTTATTTTAACGTGCATGAGTGTGTGGGTGTGGCGTGTCTTCATGTATGAAATCAAGCATGAAAGCATGTGCTTATTATTTATGACATTAAGATGAAGATTAAATCTGACTAACTTACTAACTAATCAACTAATTTCTGTGATTTCTATATCCACAGTGATTTCTATATCCACAGTATTTATTTTCTTCAGCTAAAGCTTTCCCAAGCGGCTCATCCCTCTACACAGAATATGAGTACTCAGTCGCTAACGTTGCCATGACAACCTAACAATGCAAAACTGTGCTTGGGTGCAGTGACCCACTTACATCATATCACCCAACACACAGGGCCAAACCAGACTCCATATACAGAGAGAAGTACACACGTTACACAACTAAATCACACTCCCAGACAGGTGAACATGATTTACCTGGATGACTGGATCAACATCTTTGAATTATTCAATCTTTGTTATTTTATGTCATTCATGTCAACCTCTGACTCGTTCCACTGATAAGCATGTGAAGCTACACAATTCAGAACCTTCTGAAGGAACCTATAATGTTTCTATGTACAGTAGAATCCCACAACACGATTTCCTTCTCCAAGAAGAACCCCTTTAGGAGCTGTAATTATCCACTAAACTCTTGAAGAAGCCTTGTACCAAGATTCAGATTCAACTTTATTGTCATTGTGCAGAGTACGAGGACAGAGCCAATGAAATGCAGTTTTTCACATATCTCAGCTTGCTAGGAAGCTGGGGTCAAAGTGCAGGGTCAGCCATGATACAGCATCCCTGGAGCAGATGTGGTTAAGGGCCTTGCTCAAGGGCCCAACAGCAGCAGCTTGACAGTGCTGGGGCTTGAACCACCAACCTTGTAATCAGTAACCCAGAGCCTTAACCCTTCAGCCACCACTGACGCAAGATAATTTAGCTAGACACGTTCTAGGTACTAAAAAGAAAATAATGACTAATGACTGAAAATGTGTATTTGTATACAATAACTAAGGTTCTTCAAGGGTTCTTTAAGGGTTCATTGAAAAGATAAGTGGTCTTAGCTTCCAAAAAGGGGTTCTACCTGGAACCGGTTATGAGAGGAAGCCACTCAGTTGTAGGGCTCTATATAGACACTTTAAAATTTCCCCAGAGGAACAACCGAAGAACCCTTAGAGGTTCTTTTTTTTGTTGTTGTTGTTGTTTGTTTTAAGAAAGTGGTTAACGGTAACTAATGTAAGCACTGACTATGACCCTTTTCCCATAATGTTCCCATAATCTGCCCCCATTCTGACCCTTTTCATTTTCCACATTACCTTCTTTGACCATAACTTCTTATTTTATTAGCTCTCACTCTTCTCTGAGATAAAACTCTTCAAACTGTTCCCCATGTATTACGCCTTAGTTTACTAATATTACTTAACATTACTAATGTGAGAAGGGGGGAAGGGGCAGGGCTTCCCGAGTGGTCAGTTATTATCAGATAGTTTAAAACATCGAATCTGCCATTTTATTAGGAAAAAATGAAGACTATTTTTGACTCGTAACACCTTAATCTGATGTTGAAAAACATAAAACGAGAAGCTTCATTTTGGGATGTCTTTGATATGCGATGTGGTCCAGTGGTTGTGTAATGCACTAAGAGGAAATGGCCTTCAATTTAGCATATATTATTAATTTCATTGCATATAAAAGACATGTTACTTTCACTGGTGCAGTATAAATCACGTTATTGAGTCTTCAGGTCCTGCTGTGTTAAAACACTCTGATTTAACACGGCAGTGTCGAGTGCTCAGGGTGTGAATAAGGTGCCATGCTTTGCCCAGGGCTTTGGTTCAGCAGAGCAGTGTGACACAGTGTAGTTTCATTCAGGTGACAGATTCACAGTAAATGGAGGAGTATACACTGAACGAAAGAATGGTGTTGGAAAGAGAGGGAAAATGTGTGTGACTAGAAACGCATGTGACAAGTTTATTTATTATGCCGCAAATCCCTTACCAATTAACATCTCCAGCCTTAGAGCCTTCAGGAGGACAAGGACAAACATGTCGTGAAACAAGAAGGAAAAAATAGACAAAGCCGTGGGAGTGGAAGTTCAAGACAAAGCCCTGATCCCTTAGGATGAATTGAATATATTAAAAAATCCAAGAGACGAAAGCAGACCACAAAGTCGTGTTATACTGTATCCGCTATTAAAGTACAAACAATACAACTAGACGCAAGGCAAACGCAAAACTTTAACACTTCCTGTTCCATATATAACCAGTAACATTCAGAATGCAGAATTTAACAGTGCTGTGGTACACGGATTATTTTTATTGGATTAATATTCCACATTCAGGAGAACTGTAGTAAAAAAAAGCTGCAAATGTGCAGTCAGTGTGTGTCACTGTGTCCTGTCCTGTTCTCCCAAAGGAGCTATGGTAATTGAATAAGTCCTTGGCCAAACTGTCTAGACCAGACAGACAGGTGTGTATGTGTGTGTGTGTGTGTGTGTGTGTGTGTGTGTAGGAAACAGCTTGCCCTCCTTCCTGCACCACCATACAAAAGGATAACAAAGCCAGGGACCCCAATCATATCTCACACCCACACACACCCCCACACACGCCCACACACACACACACACACATACACACTCTCTCTCTCTTTCTCTCTCTCTCCACTCATAGTGTTATCACTGAGCATTGCGCTAATAAGCCAAAGTGTTTACAATGATACTATCTCAAACTCATTAGAGTGCACTAAAGAAACATCTCATATCTTGCACAGTGAAGTACACACATTTTATTTTTTTTCAAGAGAGTCTATACGACTGGGGAAGAAGTGATTAGTGATAAAAAGTGATTCAGGGTGCTTTCGCTACGGCATTATGGCATTGCTCCAAAAATGATTTGATATTTAGTGCTGGTTGGTTGTACACTGCAAAAGAAAAAAAAAAAAAAGATATTTCAGCAAGTAAAAATACACTTTGTTTGGAAAACCTGTACACCTGCTCATTCACGCAATTATCCAATCAGTGCGTTCTGAGATGATTTCTGTTCACCACGGCTGTAAAGAGTGGTTACCTGAGTTGCCTTCCTGTCATCTCTGGCCCTTCTCCTCTTATATCTCTCATCATGAGGCATTTCCACTCACAAAACCACCGCTCACTGGATGTTTTTTGTTTTTCACACCATTCTGTGTGATCTCTAGTGTGTGTGTGAGAGAGAATCCTAGGAGATCAGCAGTTTCTGGAATACTCAAACCAACATTCATGCCACGTTAAAGTCACTGAGATCCCTGAGATTTTTTTCCTTCACTCTGATGTTGGATGTGAATATTAACTGAAGCTCTAGACCTGTATCTGTACGATTTTGTGCACTGCACTGCTGTCACATGATTGGCTGATTGGATAATTGTGTGACTGAGCAGGTGTACAGGTGAGTGTATAATGTATCTAATATTTAATTAGTTGATTATTATAAACATATAATTATTAACCATATTTCTAGACTCATGTTAAGCTTTCTTATTCTAATGGTGGACAATTTATTAACTAGAAAGAATTTATTATTTCTAGAATAAATAATTGAAGCCTGACAGTGAAAGATTGGATATGTTTAATTAACTCTGGTAAACATTTTAATTGAATAATGGGGTGTAATTTTGCATGTTTTGGTGCTTGTTGGCTGTCAATACTTTGTTCTAATTAAAATCAATAGAAATAAAAGTATTTCAGACAGACAGGTTGTTATTGGTTTTTTTTTTCTGTAGAGAATAAATAATTTAATGTATTACCCTGAGGTGGCGCAGTGGTACAGTAGGGAGCATTACCACCTCACAGCTCCAGGGTTCAGGGTTCGATCCTGTGCTAGTTGTGATTTAGCAGGACTCCCTGATCCCTGATCAGTTTAATTCATTAATCTGAACCAATCTTCTTACACATGGCTTAGTATCTTTTATCACAGAGCCACAGATAGCAGACACAAACCCGAATCTACAGTCACAGCCGAGCATCGCATCTGATTAATCATCAGTACAGAATAAATCAGTATTTAGTCGTGTTTAGTAAATTATTCCATCAATTATTATTTTCAATCATTACATTGATGGTGTCTAAGTGCCATGTGATTTTAGATGCTAATTGCAGGGCTTTAATGAAAATAAAAAGTGAGTATTAATGAAGAACGCTGACAGCTCAGATGTTGGCACAGATCCACATTTACACACACACACACCCACACACACACTCACACACATCTGTCCTCCATCTCCCTGATTCACTCTAGTGATAATTGAAGAGTCATTTTCGTTCGCCGTTAGTGTCGCTGTAATTCTCAGGTGTAGCATCACTGTCAAGTCCATAACGGTGATAATAAAATGCATTATACACATCTTTGTACCACAGCCCTGTCAAAATCTTGATTCTGTTTGGTTTAGAAGGTGTTGATTAATTTTCTATAGCAGCAGCTCACAGTAGTGCAGCTGCAAATCACAGGTTTATGTGAGTCACAAAGGAATAAAACACTTCAGGACGTGCTGCTATAGGAAAACAAACAATTTTGTGGTGGTAACAGTAAATCTGCTTCATCACACCACCCCGTTGATGATTTATTTCCTATAAACGCATGACACTGACTGACTGTCATCTTTAATTGAAAGGTTAAGAGTCATAACATTGGCATAACAGAAGGACTGAGACATTAACGTAAGAGTAAATTGCAATAATGGATATTTATCCTGCATGTGTTTCTGCACAGTTATGGAGTTCATTGTGATTAGTTTGTGAAGATGGACTGATGCTGATGTTGCTATGGTGATATTTGAAACAGAGGAGTAGACTACATTATGCTGCTGCTGAGAAGCTGAGTGTTTTCATAGCTAGATGGCCAAAAGTGTGCAACCACAACAAGGAATCAATGGGAATGGGATCAAAGATGGAAAAAACACTTTATTATCGGTATTTTTTTTCCATGTGGGTTGTGCTTTTGGTGCAAGGTCAAACTGTTGTAATGGAGGCCAGCGCTGAGCCAAGCTTCTGGGCCTAAACACGCTGTGCAGTATTTATCTCATCAACTATTGGAGTGCAGCTGGAACACAGGACGTGTAGGAGTCTAAATCCACAAACTGAGGGAACGGTTTTCAAGCTAATAGCTAACACTGCGTCTGTTTGTCCATATATTTAACCTGCTGGATAGGAATGAGCTAAAATTACACTAAAGGAATAAAACACACATGTTGTGCTGTTAAAGGAAATTAATCAGTGGACTGGTGTGATGAAACAGAGTTACTGCAAACTCCTCTGTCCTGAAGATGCTAGAAAACTTAAAGTTACAGCTTCACCTCTGATAAAGCGCTGACACTGGAGACTCTTTCCATATATATTACTATATCAGCAATTACACTTATTTTTAATTTTTCATTTTTTTTGTTTATGTGGAGCATCTGCCGTACATGAACGAGCTGTACATGAATCTGCCGTAAATGAGCTGTTACTATAGAAACATTAACGAGTGCATTAATATAAACCTGTGATTTGCAGCTGCACTACTGTCAGAGCTGCTGTTATAGAAAATTAATCAACACCTTGTAATGAGCTTTACGATGGAATAAAAGCAGTTCTTGGTCTTAAACTCAGTCCAGTTTAATACATATTTACTCTCATTGCCTTTACAACACACACACACACACACACACAGGTTTGAAAGTGTATGTACTGTTCCCTGCACTTCATGGCTCTTAACTAGGGTTTTCAGGAGGCGTTGATTGGCAGCAAGTGTTTGTGTGTGTGTGTGTGTGTGTGTGTGGACATGGAGCTTCAGCTGCTGTCGACACTAATAACACACTCTCACAACAATACACACATCCAATTAGAGTCAAAGACAAACCCACACACATATATATACACACACACACACACACGGACAAGCTGCAGCTTGACAGGCTTTTCACACAAATGACACACTGAAGCTGCTAATGTGACTTAATAAATAATAAATAAGCATGTTGCATTTGGTTCAGGTGTTTCTGTGCATGTGAGTGAGATTTGCTCATATCATTTGTTTTTTTCCCATTTATAGTTACATTTAATGTTGTAGAAAGTCTGTGAAACAAGTTAGTTCTTTTTCTGAAGTCCCTCCCTCACCATCCTCTCTTTTTTTCTCTCTATTGAAGTTAATAAGATTAAAAAAACCACACATCTGTTGTCTTTTGTTACGGAGAAACCGCAAAGCATAAAAACTTAACGTTACAGCTTTACCTCTGACTGTTACAATGCGCTGACGCTGGAGACTCCTTCCATAAAGGTTAAATAAACATCTCTTTTTCTGAAATTCACTCTATTCACCAGATCAGTGATTACATACAGTTCTGTTGTTTTTTTAATAGAAATGATAACATATTTGAAGGAGCACATTAACGTAAATTAATCAACCTTTTCTTTCTCTGAATCTCATAACAGTCATAACAGCCTGTCCAAACTATTATTATTATTATTATTATTATTATTATTATTATTATTATTGGTTTTTATTTATTTATTGTTATTTATTATCTAGAGAGCCTTCTAGATTGTGCTTTTTTATTGCCGTCATAGAGGAGGGGTTTTAGGTTCAGAGGTCAAGCACTTCCCTTGAGAACACAGCCACAACATTACACCCACGTGTCTCTGATGATTCGGCTTGGCCCATCAATCCTCAGATAACAAAGAAACCATCACACACTCGTCAAAGGACAATTAGACGCTGTTTCACCAGGAACGAAAACTCGGGATGCCGCAGGAGTATAAGAGAAATCTAGCTAATCAGAGAATTTCAAGAGCTCTTAAAACTGCTGTAAAAAAATTTATTTACATACATTTTCACAAAATATTGGGTGGAGCTTATCTCAATAAACCACCCACTCTGATTTAGTTTAAGTACTGATGTGCAAACATGTCTGTCCGTAGTTGAACACATTCAGTTTGTAAAATCAATCAGATCTGTTTATGATTTGGTTGTGATAAGCCTTCACAATGTCTCCTGTGTGGTCCATAAAAATGAGAAGGCTGTAAACAAATCGATGAGTGGAAGACGAGGACGGTGCCAGACACTGTGTGTAAACGAGAGACGGTTTATGCCACAACAGTGCTTAATTAACTAAGACTAACGGCATTAGGGCTCAGCGTCAACTAGGTTTAGCTACTTAATAAAATGAATATTCATTCACATTTGCTGCTTTTAATAACTTCTAAGATCATAAAGGTACTGTTTTAGATCTGATAAAATTCAGATACTAATAAAAAAAGAAATGATCCAGATAATGCTGAGATAATAAACTTACATGGGCAATGATCTGAAAAATAATTGTTATATTTACTTTCACGCCCTGGCTTTGCCAATTCATAAGCATTGCTGGGTCAACAAGGGGGGAGCTTATATTAAATATGATAAGCCAATCAGAAGCTTGATCATATGACAGCACTGCTAACCTTTTCTTATAACTTCATTGGTTTGTTGTAGAATAAAACACCTGTTTGTATTACACAATGCACTAGCTTAGCAATATAACCCAAGCTAAGCAGGTACCTAAATACAGCACCAAGCTAAAGTTACCCACTAGCTAACTAGCTTAGCTGATATTACATACTTTAGCTCTTCAAGTGCTGTAGCAAACTTTAGGTTAACCAGTTTATTGTTTACTGAAAACTTAGCCAGTAGCCAGCTAGCTAATGTTAGTTAAACGTTCAACAGGATTCAACAGGATTCTTGTATAAATCACAATAACAATGCCATATCATCGTATCACTCAACCTTAAACTGAAAATAAAATAAAATGACATGTTGACTGATCCATGCAGAACACTGGTATATTGGTCTATTCCTCTAACTCCAGGGTTTCTGCACACTCAGACTTGTTCAATATCCTCAGGCCTCAATCAGAGTATTGATTAAATATCAAACATTTTTGAAAACAACACTTCTGTATTGCTGGCAAGGCTGCAACTCCGAAAAGAAATGGAAAAAAAATCAATACAAGGCAGAGAACACAATTCTCCCAGCCTTCAAATTCTCGTTCCTATCAATAAGATTGTGAGTGTTTTCACAGGCCCGGTCTAGGACATTTATCTATTCGAGGTTCTTTTCTTAAAAATAGATGCTCAAGAGTCCACTAAACAGTTCTGTTCATCTGCAGTGACTGGGGTATTTTCAATGATTGGTAAGATGATTTGACTGATTTCAACCTGAACTAAAATTTTCCTCATGAGCTTATTTAACTTTAGATATGGCTGAGATTGATCTTGTCTTGGTCTTGGATGGTATGGGTCTCATTCTTGTCTTGGTCTTGTCTAGGTTTCAGAAGGCATGGGGCTTGATCTTCTCTTGGCCTTGGTTGGTATGGGTTTTGGTCTTGTCTAGATCTCACATGGTATGGTCTTAATACTGTCTTGGTTCTGGTGGCATGGGTTCTATCCTTATCTTTTTTCTAAGATGATTATGGGTCATAGCCTTGTCTTGGTCTCAGATTGTATGGCCAGTGGTCTTGTCTTGGCCTTGCTTGGTCTTGCTTGGTATGGGTTTTGGTCTTCTCATGGTTTCAAGTGGTGTGGATCATAATATTGTCTTGGTTTTGAATGGTATGGGTTTCAAGTTGTATGGCTTTTGGTCTTCCCTTGGTCTTGGTTAGTATGGGTCTTGGTCTTGTCTTGGCCTTGGTTGGCATGGGTCTTGGTCTTGTCTTGAGCTCAGATAGTATAGGTTTGGTCTTGTCTTGGTCTCAGATGCTATGGGTGTTGGTCTTGTCTTGGTCCAGATGTATAGGTCTAGGTCTTGTCTTGGTTGATATGGGTCTTAGTCTTGCCTTGCTTCAAATGGTATGGTTTTTAGGCTTGTCTTGGTCTAGGTTGATATGGGGTTTGGTCTTGTCATAGTTTTGGTTAGTATCAGTTTTGTCTTTGTCTTGGTCTCAAATGGGATGGCTCTTGGTCTTGGCTGGTATGGGTATAGGTATTAACTTGGTCTAGGCTGATATGGGACTTGATCTTGTCTTGGTCTCAGATAGCATGAATGTTGGTCAGTCTTGGTCCAAGATGATATGGATGTTGGTCTTGTCAGAGTCTCAGTTTGTATAAGTTTAGTCTTGTCTTGGTTGTTATGGGTCTTAATCTTGTCTTAGCTTTAATGGTATGGGCCTTGGTCTAGGATGGTATGGGTTTTAGTCTCGTTTTAATCAGTATGGGTTTTGGTCTTGGTATGAGTTTTGGTTTTGTATTATCTTTTTTTTGCTTGGATTTTGGCCTTGTCTTGGTCTTGGCTGGTATGGGTGTAGGTACTAACATGGCCTTGGGGTCCTAGTCTTGTCTTGATCTAGGGAAGGTGTGGATGTTGGTGTTGTCTCCATATCAAATGGTATGGGTTTTCATCTTGTCTTGGTCTTGACTGGTATGGATTTTGGTCTAATCTTGGTCTTGCCTGGTATGGATGTTTTTTGGGGATTTGGTTTCAATTAGTGTGGATCTTGGTCTTGTCTTGGACTTAAGTGAGATGATCTTGACCAACACTGGTTTTCAGTTGTTTTCTGTACATTAGACAAAGCTGTCAACAAAAGGAAATTCAGAGCTGTAACACTGCAGTGTACATGCCCAATCTTTAAATCTTATCTCTGCTCATTGGTGATGTTGTGAGAAAAAGCCCCTGGAGACACAGACCATTGTTCTTGGCTGTTCTGTCAGACCGAACAGTGATAAAACATCCTTAATAGAATGAAAGGCCAAATCACTCAGGGCTGAAAACAAAAGCACAACAATACTTTACGATCTCCTGTGCAGGCACACGGCCACAATTAAGCCCTGATAACTGCTGTAAATGCTGTTTCCTGGGTTAAAGACCATAATTAAGAATGCTGTGTTATATTTTATCATCATGAATTCATTACCACTAATGTGTTACTTGGATCATTACAAGTTCAATGTTCACGGTAATGAAATAATTCCAGTTCAGTTCAATTTAATAAATTGAGCTCATTCTTTCCTCCTCCACGGTTGTATGGTAATTTCCATATTCTGAGCCAAAATGGCTGCTCTGACAGCACGGTCGGTCTCTCCATCTTTTTTTTAATGATGGACAAACTATCTTAGCAAAAACCTCACATATACAAATTCAGCAGCTCAGAGTCTAGAGATCGATCAGGCCACTCTGAGTCCATCAGAATCCCTGTGGTTGGAAGGCGAGCGATTGATGGCCATCTGAGAGGAAAGAAGATCCTAACAAGTATTTAATTTCAGACTCATCTTGAGTGTAGAATCAATGAAGCACACAGTTAGATAATCTGTAACATATGCTGAACCTGAGGCCACGAATTCAGTGAGTGATTTGTTCATAGATCAGGTTTTAAATAATATTTTATCGAGCGCTATGCCATTAGGAGAGTTAAAATACTCGAGAATTCGAAGCGGTCTCGTTTCACTTCAAAGTGAGCTCTACTGAGAAAGTGATTCGACTCTGAATCGACTCGACTGCAGCAGGTGAATCAAACACGCTGTATGTTTTTGGGCTGCAGAGTTTTGGGGGTTTTTTCGTAGATTTTTTGTGAGTTGATAAACTGAGCCAATGGACAGAGCTGAAATGCTATGAAAAAAAGAAAGGAAAAAAAAGGAAACTCTGGATGTGATACACAGAACGATTTAAATTGTTATTTATATAATTATCAGATTTGTTAAGCACAGCTCCATGTTCTTCATGCTTGTGCAATTTATATGATTTCTATTCGTGCTTAGCGAAGGTTTGTTTATCTTTTTCTGTTCCCGTATTTCTGACCAACGAATGAAAGAGTTTTCCGAGCACATTTTCAGCCCTTGTGATATGTTGTATAACTGATTATACACACACACATACACACACACACCCACCAAGGCTCTGTGTAATGAGGATGAGGCCACGCCTTTAACATGACGGCTAATTCACTTACTATATGCACTTTAATCTACCAAAGGTGAATGATTTATCTATATCCCTGTGTGTGTGTGTGTGTGTGTGTGGATTGATGAGGGATTTTAATAGATCTCTCATAAATCAGAACCTTCACTTCTGCTGCCTACATTTTGCATCAACCTCCTCAATTCCTCTCTTGTACTCTTTCTGTTTTTCTCTCTTTCTCTCTCTCCCTATCATATACCTTTTTTTTTTTCTCTTTTTCCTTCCCCCCTCTTTATCCCTTCTTTATTACTTTTCCCTCTCTTTTTAATTTCTCTCTCCCCCCCACCTCACTTTCTGTCTTTCTCACTGTTTGTCATCTTGTTTCCCCTCTCTCTTTTTCCTCGTTTCCTTGTTCCCTCTCTTTCTCTCTGTTCCTTGTTTTGTTTCTCCCTCTCTTTCTGTCTTTTCCTGTTATTTATTTTCCCACTCTCTTTCTGTCTTTTTCTCTGTTCCTCATTTTGTTTTTCCCTCTCTTTGTCTTTCTCATTTTCCCTCTCTTTCTGTCTTACTCTCTGTTTCTCAGTTTGTTTTTCATTCCTTTGTCTTTCTCTCATTTTCCCCTCTCGTTCCATCTTTCTCTGTTCCTCATTTTGTTTTTCCCTCTCTATCTGTCTTTCTGTCTGTTCCTCATTTTGTTTTTCCCTCTTTCTGCCTGCTTCTCATTTTGTTTATCTCTCCTTTTTCTGTTCTGTTTTGCTCTATTTTTGTTTTTTTCTCTCTATCTACTACTTCTCTCTTACACTGTTTGTCTTTCCCTTCCTCCTCTCTTCCCGTTTCTCTCTGTTCTGTCTCCTTCTCTCACTATTTCTGTTTCTCTTTCTCTTTCCTCTTGGTTTGCTTCTTTCTTCATCCTTGTCCCTTTCTCTCTCTTACTCTCTCTCTCTCTCTCTATCACTGTATCTGTCCGTTACTTTTCAGCATCACCATACATCTCTCTCACTGCCATCTCTTTGACTCTATAAAGAGGTGTACACTCCTCCTGTCTCCACAATGTTCTCTCTGCATTCGGGTTCAGTCAGGCGTGCACTCATTATGTATTCTACACACACACACACACACACACACACAGGGAGAGAGAGAGAGAAAGCTAGGTTTCTTTCCTTCCTTCTCCTTCTATTTCTCTCGTTCTCTCTGAGCATCCTTATCGTTTTCAGTTTTTCTTTCTTTCTTTCTTTCTTTCTTTCTTTCTTTCTTTCTTTCTTTCTCTTTACCTTTCTCATTATGTCTTCATCTCCCTCTCATTTATTCTCTCTCTCTCTCTTTCTCTCATGTGCAACCACTCTTTCTCTTCTTACTTTCTCTCTTTCTCTCTCTCTCTCTCTGTCCCTGAGAACTGGGTCATGTCTTTAACAGAGGGAAGTTCTTTCCTTTAAATGACAGTGAGGACATTCAGAGGCTCCATTTTCATTCTGATATCACCCAGTGTCTCTGAAACAATTCCCCAAACACACACACATGCATGAACACACATATGCACACACACACGCACACACACACACACACACACTCTGCCACGCCCTCCGCTTCCACACTCACAGTCCATTATCATGTATCATGTACATCATCTTCTCATTAATGCTGCAGAAGTGTGTATCTGATAGAGGACATAAGATTCGATTTTCCGTTTCACTGCCGCATCAACGGACCCAGAAAACACACGCGCGCACACACACACACACACACAAATAGCAGGAGTGTGAGATAAATCACAGAAACACACAAGGAGCCAAACACATTAAACAGATCTGGATTAAAGAGAAACAGAAATAGAGAGAAAGAGAGAGCCGAAACGCCTGCAGCATCTTGATCAGAAGAAGAATGAGAGGATGAAAGGAAAGAAAGAAGGAGGTGAAGACGGAAAGACATAAACAAGGTAAAGGGTGAGAACTTGAAATCAGTGCAAAAATGAGAAATCAAATACAAGCAACTCAGTTGTCCATTTTCTTGTTCACGCTTACACTATTAGCACAGAAATACAGAAATACACACCTGCAGTGAGTGTGCGCGCACACACACACACACACACACACACCCCGAAAACAGCTACACACCATCTCACAGCTCCAGGACCATCATCATCTACATGATGTGTAAGTATTAATCCCAGGCTGAGACTTGGATCAATGATGAATGTAGATGATGATGAAGATGATGGACAGATTGAACCGAGGGATAAATGAATAAATGAATTAAGGAATAAAGAACCCATTTGACATCATACCTTTCTGTGTCTGTCCTTCTTCCATGTTCTCCTCCATTGCGGCCCAAACTCGCACTTCTGCACTTGACACGATTTCTTCTCTGAGTGTCGAGCGTAGTGGTCTCTACTCTACACACTTTTTATATGTGTGTGTGCCAGAGAGAGTGTGTGAGGCCAGTGGTGCTCTGGGAAAGTCCTTTCACTTCTGATTCACACACACACTCGTCTGTGAATGAAAGCTCAAAACCGTTCAGACGTGCAAACCCCTCGCGCTGCAGAAGCAGACCATCGCTAAGAGGAGGAGGAAGAGGAGGAGGAGGAGGAGGAGGAGGGCGTGTGCCGGGGATCCTTCTCTGTGGTTGCACAACGGGTGGGATTAATGATCACACAGTTCAGAGAGAGAGAGTTAAAGTGTGTGTTTGTGTGTGTGAGAGAGAGAGAGAGAGAGAGATGGAGGGATGGAGGGATGGGGCAGGTGTTTAGGACCAGTGGAGTGCTGTAGTGCTGTGGCAATGACACACAATGCTCTGAACAGACACAAAGTCTAACACTGGAACAGATGGAGGGGCGGGTCCGAGAAACACACACACACACACACACACACACACCCCTCAATCCTCTCGTTGGAGCCCCCCCTTGTTGCCTACACCCCTCCTCCCTCCACTTTTCACTGAGAACAGCTTCTATTTAAGATATGATACAGAGTTATCAACTGTTCCAATACTGATTCAATACTGATTCAATACTGATTCAGTACTGATCTGACACTGATTCAATACTGATCTGATACTGATTCATTATTGATCTGATTCTGATCTGATCCTGATTCAATACTGTTTCAGTACTGATACAATGCTGATTAAATACTGATCTGATCCTGATATAATTCTGATCTGTTACTGATTCAATACTGACTCATTACAACATCAAATAGTGATTGAATAATGATCTGATACTGATTCAGCACTGATCTGATACAGATTTAATACTGATCTGATACTGATTCAATACTGATCTGATCTGAATCAGTCCTGTTTTAATACTGATCTGATTCTGATCTGCTCCTGATTCAATATTGATCTGCTACTGATCTGACACTGAATTAGTACTGATTCAATGCTGTTTCGCTACTGATTTGACACTGATTCAAAACTAATCTGATATTGATTTGATACTGATCTTACACTGACTTAATACAGATTCAGTACTTATTTGCTACTCATTCAATACTGATCCAATGCTGATTCAAAACTGAACTCATACTGATTTAAATACTGAGTCAATACTGATCTGATACTGATCTGTACCTGTACAATAATGATCTGACACTGAGCTAAAATTATTATACTAACCCAATACTAAATTAATACTGAGCCAGTACTGATTTAATAATAAATCATTACTGACCCAATATTTATTTGTTACTTATCTGATTCTGATCTGATACTGATTCAATACTGTTCTGATAACGAACCAATACTGTTTCAATACTGATCTGATACTAATCAGATACTAATATGATACTGATCCAATACTGAATCAGTATTGATCAAAAACTGATTCAAAACTGATCCGATACTGATCCGATACCAATTCAATACTGATCCGATACTGATTTGAAACTGATTCTTTATTGAACTGATACTGAATACATACTGACCAAACAATCACTCAATACTGACTCAATACTGATTAAAAACTGATATGATACTGACCTGATACCAATTCAATACTGATCCGATACTGATTTGAAACTGATTCTTTATTGAACTGATACTGAATACATACTGACTCAATACTGACTCAACATTGATTCAATACTGATCTGATACTGATTCACCGAGTCAATACCAATTCAATACTGCTAATATGATACTGATCTGATACTGTCCTGAGCTGATCCGGTACCTAAGCCAGACGCTGATATCTGCAGTGTTGTCTAACTGTTCAACAACTCCTACCTGCGAGTCTTTATCAGGGGCGTGACTGTCTAACACACAGAAAGAGCCGCTCAGAGCCCCAGCTCCAGAGTTCTCCACCCACGTCACTGTAAATGTCTCACTCACATCACAGATTCACTGATTTCAATAACTGATTCATTAACTGACTTGAGTCACTGATCAAACCCATCCTGAGATTAAGAATGCATGCTATCTTGAGGATTCATATTTGCCTTCATTGTATAATGAAAATGTCAACAGCATCAGAGTCACCTGACAGACCGTAACCATGGCACTGCAGTCACCATGACGGCAACATGGCTGAACACCTAGCAACAACAGTGAGGAGAGAGACGAAGGGATAAAATGACTGGTCAATGCTGGATAGTTCAGTAGTTTATAGCAGATGGTTTAATCATTATTATTATTATTATTATTATTATTATTATTATCATTATTATTATTATTATTATTATTATTCCACTCAGCTAGAGAGGTAGAAAGCCAATCTAGTGTTAAATGGTGTGTGTGTGTGTGTGTGTGTGTGTGTGTGATCATTTGTTTGTGTCTGTTTTGCTGGGTGCTTGTCCTTAGGGCTATGATTCATACACACACACACACACACACACACGTGTACCATGTTTTCAAACTCTATAAAATGACTCCTCATTCACTACAATGATTTAGTGTTGCTTTTGTTTTGCATTTAAATGCACTTTAATTTAACCTTAATACGCTTAATGCACTTTAATTGAACCTTAAACGTCTGAGGCTGTGTGTAATTAGAGTAACGATTACGTCTGACCTCTGCCAGGTTTTAAGTGTGTGAGACAGAAGCGTCTCTTCATCCTGATTAACTCGGCGTGTCCCGACAGTAAAGCTGATTCACACACTCAGTAAATCTTTATAATCTGATGATTCAGTTTGCAGAGAGCGTTTTGCACAGAGAGCATTGATTTTTCGCCTAAATTAAAAAAAATACATGAGTACATAAAAATATATTAAAAAATACATAAATACATTCAGTACTGACCTAATGCTGATTTAATACTGATTGAATACTTAGCCAATGCCGATTTAGTACAGATTCAATACTGATTCAATACAGATCCGATGCTGATTCACTAAGAATCCAATTCTGATCCAATACTTATTCAATACAGATTCAATACTGATTAAATACAGCTTCAGTACTAATCCAATTCTGATTCAGTACAGATTCAATTCTGATTCAATACTGATTAAATACAGCTTCAGTACTAATCCAATTCTGATTCAGTACAGATTCAATCCTGATTCAATACTGATTAAATACAGCTTCAGTACTAATCTAATTCCGATTCAGTACAGATTTAATCCTGATTAAATAAAGATTCAGTACTAATCCAATTCTGATTCAATACAGATTCAATACTGATCCAATGCTGAGTCAACACTAATCTGCCACAGACTCAGCTGATTCCGATTCAAATTCTGAATCAATATCAATGTGTATCTAATTCAATAATGATTTGACACTGATCTGATACTGATTAGAAACAAATCTGATACTAAATCAGTACTGATCCAATACTGATTTAATAGTGGTTCAGTACTGACCCAATACTAATTTGTTACTTATCTGATACACACATGAAATGATGTAGATTTGTTTTTTGTTTTTGATTCATCTGGTAATCAGGACTGTAACTGGCTTGTCCAATGCAGTTAGAGTGAGAAGCTGATAAACATAATTAAAGCTGATTAGAAATTAGAAAGAAATTGATTGTGGTCAGGATCCGGAGCCTATCCCAGGAACACCGAGCGCGAATACACCCAGGGCATTAATTCATCCAATAAATTCATAATAATATGACTAAATACAGCAGACGATTCAGTTCACAGAATGGTCTCTAAATGCCACTTTTCTTTTTTATGTCTCTTCTAAGCGATAAATTTTGTCATGTTTTGCGCTGAAAATAAGACAAGCTTTTCCAAGCAGCACATCACCATCTGTGTTGATAACTCACACTGGTTTGCTCATTAGAATAATCTTCACTCAGGATTCGACACCTTGAAAAAGAAACTCCAATAAATGCATACACAATGAGTCAAAAGTGCAACATTATAGTGTTTATTATCGCCACTAAACACTCAGTGTTAAGACCCAAAGAGTGTTTATGATAGTGCAAAATGTTCACATATATCTTCCCCTCTGTGTGCTAAAAGCCTGTGCTCTACTTTCTCTGTCTAAATCTCCAACTGAACGATCGATTCCACTTGTTTATTCTCTCTGCACGAGTGTTTGTGTGTGTGTGTGTGTGTGTGTGTGTGTGTGTGTTAAAACACTGCCAGCATTACCACTCCCCGTAGACCTTTTCCGATAATGTGCTTCACATCGTCTCAGTCCCCAAGACTCACACCTATAACAGGTACAGGGCAAAAAAACTACAAAGATGTAGCTGAGAGCTCCATGTGGAGGATGAATAAGTAAGAAATAACACACTTTGGGTTACACTGTTATGAATTTATGTTTTATTAATGAATCACATATCACATAACCACATGCACCTATACGCCTCTCAACTAACTTTTTTTTGTTTAATTACGTGCAGTGTGAAAACAAACCAAACAGCCAACAAACCAAAAGTATCAATTTTGCTAATTTTTTGGACTAATACATGTGAAAGCATTCTAAAAGTGTGCTTGATCACTGCATTTTGTGTGTGTGTGTGTGTGTGTGCATGTGTGTGTCTTTATTTCTTTCCCTGAAAAGCTGAAAAGCTCTGCTAATATCTCCAGTGCTTCCTCTGCCATGCTGAAGAGAGGGATCATTAATCCTAGCTCCACATACACACACACACACACACACAGCCACGCTCACGTCCCAGTGCTGGCACCTGGAATAGTTTATAGCTGGTGGTTTAGTGGAGCTGATCTCTTTAGAGCAGGTTTTAAGAAATAACATTCAGGATCCAGCCTCATCAACAACATGGACAGGGCATTGATGGCAAACTACAAACAATACACATTGAAAACTCTAACCTCTGAGTGGAGCAGCTGTGTATCTCTAAATACACACTAGCAAAGAGACAAAGCAACAGCCGAGTGTTCATTTTCTACACACGTGTGCGACAAAGCGCTGCAATTGAGATTTTCTCAATTTCAACCAAATTAGGTATGAGTCAGTAAAGCGACAAAGCCAATCAATTGTCTCATTTGATTCCTCAGACTAATCCTATGGCGCTTGTGGTCAGACATTTCTTCAGTTCCCCACTCACAATTTTTACCAGCAGTTAGGTCCCATTTACTGTTTGCACAAACATGGAAGAAAAATTTATCACAGTGGACTCATCTTATCCTGTCATATTAAATGCATAAAGAGATTTTACAAAGAAAAATAAAGCTTGGAAGGAAGTAGCAGAGATCAGGTGAGTGCATGTACAATAGCTAATATGTTTCGCTTGCTTTTTTCTAATTTGCAGACAAAACTAGTACGAAGCCGAGCATGTGAGGCGATTCAAACAAATCAAACCACTGATTTTCACATTGGTCAGTGTGTTGTTTAACTTGTGTTTAACTAGTTATCTTATATATTTAATACCATTTCTGGCTGGAAAAAAAAAAAAAAAAAAAAAAAAAGTACAGGCCCGAGTAGCAAGATCCACAAAATGATTTTCTTTAAATAAAAAAAAGACATACTGCTAATTTTATGTTTCACTTCCACGTGTTTTCCTTACAGGGTGAACTAATAAGTGTGGCACAAATGAAGCCAGGGTGCCAATACTTCAATCTTAATAAATAAATAAATAAATAAATAAATAAAACAAGAGAACATCGAGTGCAAAGTTATCGGATGGCAATGGATTTTGCATTAATCACTGCATATCAATCAGTAATAATAATAATAATAATAAAAACATTGTATGGCACCTTTCATACAAAAAATTCAGCACAAAGTGATTTATAGTGTGTAGTAAAAAAGTAATATAGTAAAATGTATAGTAAAATAGTTAAATAATAATAATGCATTAAATAATCGAAGGAAAAAATAAAAAAAATGTGTAATACATACAGCATAAAACCATAAAAAAATTCAATAAAAAATATCATAAATATACAAAAAATTAAAAAGAAAAATAATTTAAAAGTTATGTAAAAGTAACATGTCAGTAAAAGAAATACAAATAATGAAAGCCATTTAATGCTAAAACAATAATGTTCTTGTTATTGTGTGAAAACAGGAAGTCACATGACCAGATGACTATCTGAGACAGTGATTACACTGGAATGGCCTAATTTCTTTGGCTTTCACCACAAATTAACACACACACACACACACACACACACTCCTGTGCACTCACTGGACCTGATCATTCTTCTCATTTAATGGCCCGAATTGAATTTGACCAAAACCCTAATCAATTAGCTGACGAGCTGACGTGAATGACGATGACCGAGCTGCAGCGTGATTGATTCTGACTGGAGAGATTACAGACGTTCTGCACGCAGTGTAATAACACAACACTGATAATACACAACTCCATCATTCGTGAAATGTTTAGAGCTGAGTTCATTCATGTTTACAGATTATATTATGTTGTATAATATAATCAACAGTGTTGAATTCTGGATTCTGATTGGTCAATTCAAACCAGGTTTCTATTATTTTAAAATATACGTGTTGTTATTGAACATAGAAATGTATAATCTCTGATATGGCAAAGTTTCATTATAATAATTTATAATGGGAAAAAGCTTAAGATTATAAGTTTTTTGGGATTATTGTTTTGACATTAAACAGAAAATATTATCAATGAAGTCTGGAAGAAATCTTTTCTAGGTTGCTGTTTTAACGCATTAAACCATGAAGCCAAAAATGCTGAATGTGAAATTTATTGGGGTTGTTTTTGGTTTGTATTGTGCTGTTTTTTGATTCCTGTGGATAGTGGATAGTGTCTATTACAAGGTAAGTATGTGAGAGACTTGGTCATTGCTTTGATACATTATGGCATTTAAGGCTTTTTTTCAGCATTTTATAGTGTCCTATTTTTTTTTAAAACCAATTTACCAAGCAGACCAAAGGGCTAGGTGATACTCAGACATGCTAATGCTCAGGCAATCATGAAATGACATCGTGTAATTGCTACCACTATTACACTGGACTTACACTCTGTTTTGTCTCATCTTCAGATGACCCTCTCATCACAGGCCACAGATACTACTTGTATGCTTTTCTGGCCACAAGCTTCAGAATCTTTAGGATTGCAATCTGGATAGCTGCTGTTTCCACACGTGTGCACTGGCTCCTCAATGAAAAACAAACATTTGAACACTGTGACTCTGTGAGCCTCACAGAGCAAGATATTGTCTCAGAAGTTGAATAGTTAATAGCATTCTATCTTTAAAAGTTTTGTTTGACTAAAACCGAGTTTACACTGCACAATTTTCAGCTTGATTTTGTTTGCACGGACAAAAAATGCACAATTCTTTGGCCATAAGTTGAGATCGACAGTCTTAGAATGCATAATGTGATGCTCACCAGTGGCTGATTTACTGCCATTTCAACCAAAGACAGCTTATGACAAAGTGTCAGAATTTTTTTTTGTAAAATCTCAGCGTGAGCGCTGCTACAGCACTCGTCTAAAAGCCACCAATAGGAGGACGGCATAAGATGACGCCGAACTCACGGGACAGCGTAAACGAAGTGTAAACAAAACATGCTAATGGAGAGAAAAAATATTCTCATTATTCTCATTATCTCAAGCGCATTCGGGCCAGTTTTCTGCACGAGACCAGATCACGTGGATTGTTCATGCAAGCACAGCAGTCATTTTCTTTAATCGCATGTCCATCTTTAGAGGACCTTCATCATATAGTATGACAAGGAGAACCCCCATTATTAACAGTCTGTTATACAATTCAGACATGATTTTATTGGGATCTCTTATGGTGTAACAAGTAATAATCTTAAAAGACCTTAAAAGTTTGGTACAATGGTTGTTCCTGGCCCTGTCATACAAAAAATATAAGAAAAAAAGAAGACTAGCAAATGATGGAGGTCTGACTTGCAAGAATACACTGAAAGAAAAAACTACTTTAAGGTCAGTAGCTCCACCCACTTTGCTTTGCAAACAGCTTTTTGTTGCTGTAAATCGACTTTTGGCTACTTTGTCATCTCATGTTGCTGCTGGCGTGAAGAGGGGATGACACACGCATCCTCTTGAGACATGTGAAGCCCGTCACCTTGGGCGAATAAAAGGAGAAAACAATGTTGTTATTTTTCCCAAAAACTCCATCACAGTGTCTCCTTTGTGAAAACTCAAAAGGGAAACTAGACACCCGTCATGTTACTGAATGCAGTCTGAATTCTGGCTGGCCTTTATTCAGTTGCCACTGGTGATTGGTAAAAGTCAGCCAGCTCACTTCCTGTGCACGCTGTCAAAGGCCTTCAGCCGGGTCACATCCGCCAGAAACACCCGCTGAAACACACCATTATCAGCCGGAAAGCACGCGGCACTGAAAACCAGCCAGCCGCACTCCTGCTATGTTGACCGATCCACAATATTATATTTGCGAATCTACTATTGCGAATCTGTGAGGAGATGTGTTTCTCTATGAAGCTTCATTACAGATACACTCAAAACTCGTAGCGCTATTGCATTAGCGTTGATGGAGAGAAAAATGGCCGACTGAGGCTAACCAGATTTATAGAAAATGAAAAACAGCCAGCACCCTCTCAGATCACAGAGCAGCTCAGTGTCTGGCTGAATTAGGTTTGTGTGTAACTGAAAGCAATAGAGGATGATTGCCATGAAAAGGCTGGGTAATACGGTTTCGGAGGAAATCTAATGTTTGTTGTCTATCACAGTTTAAATCTTTCAATTCCACATAGCTTCAGCTGCTTCAGGATGCCAAGGCAGGACAGTCTATCATGTTCCTCCTCAGTCCTGCTCAAACTAGCTTTATTAGCATGTGTGTATCAGGTACATCGCTGTCTCATTCCCTCTCTGCGTTCATCCTTGTGTTTCATTACTGTTATCAGCACTCCTGTGTCATCTTCAAGCTTTATTTACTCCAGCTCTATGCAAGCTGTTGCACTCCGTCTATCTTTAGCTCTATGATAACCATTATACTTTGTTTACCGCAACTCTATGCTAGCCATTGTACTTTGTTTACTACAACTTTTGCTAGTGGTTGTATTTTCAGCTTTTTCGTCTATTTGATAACCTTTAAACATTGTGTACTCCAGCGTTATGCTAGCTTTTGTACTCTGTTGATTTTAGTTATATGCTAGTCTTTAAACTTTGTATAATCCAGATTTTTCCTAGCTTTGTAAATTGTGTATACAAGCTTTATGCTCACATTGTGTAATTCTGTAAAACATTAGAAAGTTGCATTCTGTAATAGGGATGTAGCAGTAATGTTGCATAATGTTGCATTTTAAAAAAAATGCTGTGGTAAGACTCCATGTTCTGACCTTATAGGAAAATCTAACAGCACATCCTGAAGTGTTTTATTCCTTACTTACCAGATGAAACAGTCTTTGAGAGGTACAGGTAGAAAGAACAGGAAACAAATCAGGAAAGTAGAGCATCTGCACACTGGTTTATTAATAGACCCATTGCTCAGTGAGGGGTTTGTCTGATGTGATGTGAGTTTCAGTTCATAATTATCAGATTTTGGATTAATTATTAAAATTGTGATCATAACCATCAAAAAAATAGGATGTAACCTGTCTGCATTGATTATTGCATCTTTGCTTTAACCTGGTGCACAATTGCAAACTAATACACACATGCATTCTCAAATACACACACACACACTCACACACAATTCCACGAATCCTTCAATTAGCTGGCCTTGAACTGTCAGAGTGGAAAAATCAGCTTCATGCTATCACTCTTGGACAGTCACCATGGTAACACACACCTCCACAGAGCCGTGCTAATCGAGAGACAGATCTAAAAACACATTCACACGCATGAGCTCAGTGAAGACAACAAGTTACAGCAAACACTTCACACTTCTTTATTTTATGTGCTTTAACAAAATGGTGTCATATGAACAAGAGTAACATAGAGATACTTTGGAACAGAGATAAAAAGTACACAATGTGCCATTTACACCAAATGCAGTCAAGCAGCCAAGACATGTCGGTTTGCTTCCTTGGTTTGTCCTAGACTTAGCAAGAAACTGAAGTTTATAGCTGTCAGTTTAGCATCGTGTAAACTTCATGTTTAAATCAGCACACATTCACCTCACTAATATGTACGAATAGTGCCGTGCGTAAGTATCCACTACCTTTGAAATTTTCCACATGTTGCACTTTGGGAGGGGGATTCATGTAAATTGCAAAATTATTTAAAAAGTTTAAAAGTTGTTTACCAGTTTACTAGATAATTTGTGGCTGTAGTTTTAATCTAACATTAAACTAGCATGAACTAGCATTAAACATTAGCACATCTCTTCCTATCATAAGACTATTTCTTGCACACACAGCATGTAGTCAGTTGCATCACGTCCTGGTTTTGTTGGAGAAATTGGGGCTCCCAAAATTCATGAGCAGTCATCATATGCTTTTTAAAAAAAAATTTCCCTCTAATTTTGGTTATTTCCATGTCACCTGTATGTAGCATCAGTTCTATAGCTTGTGTAGAAAAATATTTGTCGCTATTTTAGGCAAGGCAAACTGTTAAACTAGCGAGCACATCTGTAATGTGCTAAATGTTATGCTGTAAAATGACATGCTGTAAACTGAAAGGTCCAAAAATGGCTGAAAAGTTTTCTCATTTTTGTTAAAATGCTGATCAAAGAAACCATGACCTTTCTTTGAGGGATGTGGTTACTCAAGCAGCTGGAAAACAGCATGAATCTGCAACAATACTACATGTAACCTTTCCAAAAGTACTAAAATGATACAAAACAGTAACATCTGCACTAATTTCATATCATAACAGATGATACTGCTCATGATGCATTAATCTGGCTTTACTGTGAAATGTGTGACCAGGTCATAATACCCAGAAACCACCAATAAGAGGTGCACACTATAAATCAGCTAGCCTTTACAAATCCCTTTCCCAGCCTCCCTGAATAAAGACTGTAAATCAGCATAATTTACTGTACAGGCCAGTGAAATAGGTTAGGGTTTTGGCTGCATGCCCAGCTATTGTCCTAAATCCGAGCAGCCCATGCTAATACAGGAATAAAGGCTACATGGTTTGAGGGGGAAAAAGTAACAGTTTGTGTGAGAGAGACCTTTTCAAGGCCTCATGCTGGTAGAGATTCTCCATGCCCAAAAAAGGACTTTAAATTACAGTAGATGTCTGAAAACCCAGTTCTGAAAAGGGGCAAGAGTAGTGGGTATCAGTGAGAAAATCTATGTTTACATGATTCATTGCCTTCTTTCACTGACCTGGAAAATTATATTATTCATCTTGTCATTTATTGTTTAACAGACTAAGTCATTTACTGGATTTCTGCACTACTCATATCTGAATAGTTCCATCATTACTGTTGCATGCTGACATACCCAATGTTCTCAGGGACTAAAGTTCATAAGCGCATTTTATATAATTCTGTTTCTTTGTGTTACTTTATCTGTATACAGCTCTAGTCCCAGACGCAGCTACTACTAGAAGATCCCCGGATGAAGTGGGGCAGTGATAGCTCAGTGTTTAAGGTGCTGGACAGCTGATCGGAAGGTTATGTGTTCAAATCAAAGCCTCACCAATCTGCTGCTGCTATTGGGCCCTTGAACAAGGCCCTCAACCCACAACTGCTCAGTTGTAGGCTGTCTCTATTGTAAGTAGCTTTGGATAAAAGCATCAACCAAATTAGGTAAATGTACCATTCTCAAGCTGAGTATTGTCAAGTCTATCTTGTGTCATGTCTTGTATTGTTGTGTCAAATCTTGCCTTGTTGAGACTTGTCATGTATTATATTGCTGAGAATCTCTCCAGAACATCCTGGGTCTGCCCCAGTGTCTCTGTCTAATGGGACATGACTGATACAGCTCTAGTGGAAGCCGACTAGGGGGCATCCTTGCAATTTGCCTGAACCACCTCAGCTGGCTCCTCTCAATTTAAAAATACTCCAAGCCTCTCCCACGTTGTTGAGCCCTTCAACCTTTCACAGAGACTAAGCATTTCCCCATTTCCCCATTTCCACTGCCTATTTCGACTGTGACCATAGCTGATGACTGGGCCATAGATTGACCAGTAAACAGAAAGCTTAGCTTCTGCTTTATCACTACAGAAAGGTGTAGTGAGTGTAACACTGCTCACACTCTCTTTTTCCATCACTTGGTTATAAGACCCCAAGATACTTAAACTCCTCCACCAGGGGCAAGGTGTCCCTGCTCACTTGAAAGGAGCATTCAACTTGCATTAGGGTTACCACGACCCACCCCCTGAAGTGCTGGGGATAATGGCTAGTGATCAGGCCACCCATGTAACCAAAATGATGTGAAGGTGATGTGAAGCCATCCTGTTGCCTCAACACCTGCAAGAGGAAGGGAGGGGGTCAGGTGCAATGGCAGTCGGGTGACCAGCAAGAAATGGACTGTCTTAAGTGGCCTTTACTTACTATGTTGTGCTAAAATATTATTTGTATGCTGCTGTCATGCTTAAATTTCCCAGTAGTGAAAGGGATAGGAACAACTTTATTCAAGTCTTATTGTGTCAAGTCTTGTCTTGTTGTAATTTGTTGTGTTGAGTCTTGTCTTGCTGAGTCTAGGTGTATTGAGTGCTGTCTTGTTGAGTCTTGTCTTCTTGAGTCATGTCTTGTTGAGACTTGTCTTCTTGAGTCATGTCTTGTTGAGACTAAGTGTTAATGTGTCCAGTTTTAATAAGTCTTGACTTGTCTGAACTTGCTGCACCTTGTCAAGTCCTGTCTGTGTCTTCTTGTGTCTTGTCGAGTCTTGCCATCTTGAATCTTGACTAGCTGAGTCTTGTTGACTCTTGTTGTGTCAAGTCTTGTCTTGTTGAGTCATGTCTTGTATTGTATTATATTATTGAGACTTATCATATCTTGTCTTATTTTGTCTTGTTGAGTCCCATCTTATATTGTCTTGCCAAGCCTTGTGTTGTTGAGTCTTTTGTCTTGTTTAGCCTCTCAGCAGTCCAGAGTGTCAGTACTTGCTCCAAACCTAATGTTTTCTTGGATATTTACAAAAATGTCAGTCCTATTTTAAAATCCAGATCATGTTAGCTAAGTCAGGCCTGCTGTACATCAGCTAATAACCCCCCCAAGAGGGTGAAGGCTAACAGGTGCTTCTCTAAGGGGAATGTGAAGCAAGTCGACACATTCATTGTAAGAGAAGTGCACTGTCCTATTGTTACACATTTTGTAAAATACATCAGTGGCTACCAGTGTCACTTGTGGTTCCAACCGTGTTCTCTTGGGATTTCACAGCATAGTTGGGATTCAAACCCTTAGAGATCTGCACCACATGGGAGTTCTCAATCCTCATTTTAATCATGGCTCTGTCTGTGTTTCTGTATCAAAATGAGTGTGAGTGCGTTTGTAGTATTTCTTACTGAGTTTCAACATTGCATTCTTCTCATATCCATGAATGTAAATCCCACTTCACCCCAAATATATCATTAAAGCAAATTCAAAACAGATTATTATAATTTAGCTGAATTTCAGGAGCTGAAAGTGGATCTCAAACAGATCTTGATTGCTGCACTACATTTGTGGTAAGTAGAAAACTGTGTTAAACTGATTTTCCAAACTATTTCTTCAAGGTCTAGCTTTGGTGAGGTTGAACGTGCAAACACAGCACAAATCTGTTAAACATAATCTCTATTCCACATGCTGTTCACACACACAGAGTCGTGACAGTCACTATTGTACAGCAAAAGGCCAAAGACTGGAGCTGTTACGTCATACAGAGGAAATTCCTGAGCAGATATCAGAATCATGGTCAAAGAGTAATGGATTTATGGACATTCACATTCATGCATACCATAAACCTGAAGCTCAGTTGGGAAAATCATTGCATTCAATAACCTTCTGTGTGAATGAAATCACTGCTTTCTCACTGCTCTCTTTTTTCCAAATACAGATTAAATTGCATTTTCCACCTATTACTGTCTAGCCGATTGAATTCCTTACTTGTAAGAATTCTGTAAGAATCACCTAATGCATATTTCCTTTAATTTGCACCACAGGCTTGTGTGGTTTTAAATCATTGACTAGTGACACTGTGATATTTATACGAGGTTATCATACTGAGAACATTTCAAACCATAACACCCTAGTTTAAACAGAACTGTCTCTTTTCAATAATTTGTTTTTAAGATGCCTTCATCGATTTCCCCTCATGACTTAGAAGTGTACACGTGTGCAAAATCAAAGTCAGCTTACAGCAAGCTACAATCATACATAATAAGCTACAATTATTATTATTATATATATTTGTTTCCCTGCAGGATATTCGGGGGTGCATTTAAACTAAATCAAAATTGTGTAGTTAGATTATAAAACACATAAACACTGCATTGTCATATGTAATTATGGTGATTATGTAGATCAGGTTTCCTGGGGGCTGCTGTTGTGAAGCTATGTATTATATTTTTTTCAATACTTAGTTTCTTAGTTCTGCCAAACCATTCACTGTAATGTCATTCTTTTAGGCAATCAGGGGGTTAAATACACAAATATCCACCACATCCACCAATGGCTATTGCTGTAGCAGCTAGACTTGAACCAGGGTTTGTTTCTAAAATGAAGTTGTTAATATAGGCACAGACTTCTAGCCAGTAACCTTTAACTTTTAACTAATTTACAAAGCATTACTAATTCATTGTAGTTTTGTTGTTATTGTTACATTTTAAAATAGCTTTTTTTGGGTGTTCATTGTTTTTGTTAATTTTTATATTGGGTATTATGTTAAATATGTAGTGATAAATCGATATATCAAGATAATTTGATATAAATGTCTACCCTAAACTGAAAAAAGGGCATATGTGCTCAGTCTGATTCAAGAAAATATGTCATATGGTTTAGATAAAAAATATTTACTTTTAGATTTACTCTTCAAAACGTGATTTCACTGCTTTCATTGCCCACTCAGTGCAAGGGTCCTGTGTTCGGGCTTGAGATCGGATGATTGTCTGTGTTTTTGGTTGTCGGGGATGTTTCGCACTGATTTTATTCCAGCGCTTTAAATATCAAATCATGTTGGCTGTACACAAAAACACTCAAGATGTTGGACTACTGATTGGAAGGTCATGAGTTCAAATCCCAGCACTGCCCAGCTGCTAAGCAAAGCCCTTAACCCTCAAATGCTCAGTTGTATAAATGAGATAAATGTAAGCTGTTCTGGATAAGGGCGTCTGCCAAATGCTGTAAATGTAAAACTGTTTTAATGTAAATGAAGTCATTCACTTAGAACCGACAAACAGTGTAAGAAATGAATTTATGTAGAAGTAACATTTAATTTGTATGGAACCAATGTACACATTTGAATACACAAGTAAATTCACTAATTCAATTATTTTAATTAGAATCTGTATTCTGTATTTTTCCATATTTGACTTAATGTGGAAGTTTTTTTTTTTTTTAAATATGAACTTTACCACTACGCATCTGGAAACACCAGAAAGCACTGTATGGGAAAAAGTAAAATCTTCTAGCTTACCTTTCTTTGCTTAACTTTCTAAAAAAAAAAAAAAAAAAAAAATCACTGTATTTCTAACACATTATCTGCTCATACAAATAATATATTCGGCTACATCCCAGCAATGCACGTAGTGATAAATATTTGACGGTGGCCTGCTGTGGAGCTTTAAACTCTATCCCCTTTGAGAAAGCCATTTAAATCTGACACTACAGTCTTTTAGCAGACGTACATCCTTCTCCTGTAAAGAATGTGTAAAACTTTCCCAGAATACAGACAATACATCGAGTGTGGAAACACAGCTGCAGAACTAATCAGCAGGATGTTGCATATAAATATACAGTACAGAGAAGTGATCTGTTGTGAACAATAGGATTATCACACACTCAAGATTACGCAAGATTTTGTCCACACACCTACTCCAGCTTTCTGTTTTCGAATTGGGAATCTGATCCTGGAGTGGAGAATACACACTATTCTTCTCTCCAGTTATTTCTTGCGCATGACCAAACGTTCCACAGTTAAAGAGTGGGCGGATTTGGAGATGCGGTCCGTCTGTCAGGTCATCGGAGACTCGCCCACGGGCTGAGACACACAGGCGCGATCGGACGAGCTCAGGGTTTGTGTTCAGCACAAAAAAACGTAGCGAAAGTTCAGCTACAGCGAAAGGAAGGGGAAATAAGTGTGTGTGTGTGGAGGGGGGTAAACCCAACAAGAAGGGCACCTCTTCTGCTGGCTGTTTATTGTTCTTTATGGAAACCTTACACTGCACATATCGTGAGATAATAAAGGGAGGAAAATATGCGAGCTGCCAGGCGGCCTTGGCTCGAGGTTAGATAGTCTGTTATTGAAATTTTAGCCTCGTCATTTCATACAGGAAAGAAGGAGGAGGAGGAGGCGTCCAGGCAGACACCGTTTCCTCTGGAAAGCTGTGGATTCCTCCAGAATCTTTAATAACATTTCATATTAACCATTCAGTTCTAACTTAAGTCACACTGCTAGTCTTGTATTAGTTCATGAACATCATAAGACGGGGAGGATTCTAAATATTTTACATGAGCGATTCTTCTTAAGCCGGTGCGATTTTAGCGGAATTAAGATTATTACCTGTAACATTGTACAAGAGCCCAATAAAATCTAAATTCTAGGAGATGATATAATGTTTATATGTCAGAGCATATGATGAAGATCCTCTGATGATAGACGTGCGGTTTAAGAAAATGACTACGTTCTGTTTACGTCACCAGTCAGAGTGATCTCATTGAGTATAAGAGTAGTAGCAATGTCGTGTGTGTAGAAACACTTTTTAAGAGGTGAAGAGTTTGGAGCTATTTATGGCTGAGAAAAAGAGGACATGGAATGCCCTTTATTCAAAATGAGCTTGAGGCAATAAGGATATCTTTCTGTCTATTAGCCTGAATGGTAGCATTGCAACTCACTCTATGAGGGGTCAGTCATGTACGCTGGTAATGTTATATTAATTAACATGAGCAAGTCAGTAGTTTACATAATCATTTCATTGGCTTTGTACTTGTACTCTTCTCAATGATAATAAAGTTGAACTGAATCTAATCTAATCTAGTTTCATCCTGTGTTTTGAGATTGGTGTCATCCTATACCGTCCTCTTACTGGTGGATTTTACACGAGCGCCATTTACAGCAGCGCTCACGCTCTGGGATTTTAGTCAGAAATTTCTCACAGTGCCTGACTTTTTAGTTAGAAGTACCAGATGTCAGGTATTCGCACACACAGACCACCTGAAACAACTGAAACAATGAGGCGAACAATTCAAAAAGTCAAAGACAAAAAAAATCAGCCATCAGCAAACAGGCAAAAATAAACAAATCCATAGAGCAAAGTAGGAAAAAAATCTCAATTCAATAACTGGAAACTCCATTCGAGAGCAGAACAAAAGGCTCGGTAATGATCTCAAAGGCTGGGAATGCTAACGCTCAACATTAGGAGCACATCTCCTGATCAGAAGGTTACGTCTTCTAATTGTTTCATCGACCAGATGCAGCTTTATACAGTAGTGCTCAGATAGCAGTTTATCTACAGTATATGTGAGGAATAAAACGCTACGTGTCGTGCTGTGACAGGAAAAAAATCAACGACAGGGTGGTATGATGAAGCGTAGTTACCAGCCAGAATTTGATTATTTTCTTATAACAGCACTGAACTGTTTTATTCCTCTTACACCACAGCAATTTGTATTTATTAAAACACAATGCTGTATTTTTTATCTGTTTATAGTTACATTTGATGCTGTTATCTCTTACGTTATAGCAGCTATAAACAGTTGTTCCCTCACCAGCCTCTTGTTTTCTCTCTCTTGAAGTAAGAAAAAAAAAAAACTGCAGCTTGTCACATTATGGAGAAACACAACATAAACTGCGTAAACTGACAGTCACCTTATGATCACTTGCACTTTACTTATTTTTGCTGCTAGTTAGTTTTTAATTTTTATCTTATTTTATTGTACTTATATTTATTTAGTTTACTGCAATATGGATACTGTAATCTGTGTTTTCTGTGCATCGTCTGTGTCTTTGTAACTCTATCTATCTATCTATCTATCTGTCTAAGTTCTTATGTCCGGAAGATGTCAGAAAACGTAAAGTTAAAGCTTTACCTCTGACTGTTACAAAGCGCTGACACTGGAGACTCCTTCCATAAATGTTAAATAAACATCCCCTAATAGAAACCTTCACCATATCAACGATCATGAACTTTTTAAAATTCATTTTGTGCAGCATCTGCCATACAAGTTCCTCTGTGAATGAGCTGTTGATATAGAAATGATAACGTATTAGAACGAGTGCATTAATGTAAACCTGTGATTTGTAGCTGCACTACTGTCAGAGCTGCTGTTATAGAAAATTAATCAACACTTTCTGACCAATCAAATGACACGTAAGCCTCAGTTGTAAAGCCGGAATCTGAATGTTCAGTCTTGGCATTATAACACCAACACAATCTCTCTCTGTGGCTTTCTTTTTCTTTAGCTCAAGGCCAACGTACCCTCGAACCCCAGTTCAAATTCTTCACATTAGCTCCCAGTTTGCCGAAAGAGAGAGAGAAAGAGAGAGAGAATCCCGATGGAGGGGGGAAACACAAACACGGGGACGCTTGTTAGGCCTGTCAAAGACCCCACACAGCAGAGCAGAATGTTTGGAGGAGGCACAAAAAGTTCCAAATAATACGGCTATTTATCCTTCATGTGACTTTGTGCATATATTACAGAGCCGCGGTCATGAAGAGAGAGACACAAAGAGCGAAACACGCAGCTGAGAGTCATATCACACGCAATCAAAAGCCACAGAGCGCTTCTGTGTCCTGCTCAAAGAGGAGCTGTCTGTCATTTCAACACCCCAAACCCGTCTCACATCACCACAACACACTGAGACACACTGCGGCTCCAGGTTCTGCACTAGAACCTCTGCTTTGCAATGATATGAACTAGAGCTGATCTGATAAAGACAGTGTTGATTAATTTTCTATAGCAGCAGCTCTGAGAGTAGCGCAGCTGCAAATCACATCATCGTTTCTATAGTAACCGCTCATTCACAGGGACTTGTATGGTTAATATGGTCTTGGTGAAGTTTGCTGTAAGGAGATGTTTATTTAACATTTATGGAAGGAGTCTCCAGTGTCAGTGCCTTGTAACTGTCTTCAGGACGGAGGAGTTTACGCTTTGCGGTTTCTCTCTGTTGTGTGAGAGAGAGAGGCTGGTGAGGGAACTATAAAACTATTTATACATAGCTGCTATAACATAAGTGATGTAACTTTAGGAACTAAATTGATCTGCATGCATTCCACAACGTTAAATGTAACTATAAACAGACAAAAAGTATGACGTGTCATTCTTTAATAAATAAATGATTGTTTGCATCGAAAAATTGCTGTGGTATAAGAGGAATAAAACACTTCAGCATGTGCTGTTATAGGAAAATAATCATCTACAGGATGGTAGCAGTAACTCTGCTTCATCACACCACCTTGTCATTGATTATTTTCCTATAACAGCATGACACGCAGTGTTTTATTCATTACTTTAATACCAGCTTTTTTTCTTATATAACTTTATATAACCTTACTGTGCATGTTCAAACTTGGTCACTGTCTGTGTGTGTGTGTGTGTGTGTGTGTGTGAGAGAGAGAGAGATTTCTTCATAACTAACGAGTATCTTGCTGTACATCAAGATGTTATAAACGAAACGAATACATGTTATAAATGAATCCCCGCAGAGTTTAAGTCTGTCTCCTCCCACACATCTGCAATCCGAAACTGTCCCTAACGCACAGTTATGTAACAAAAACCAACAAACAGGCTTCAGACTATTTAAAAAAATCCTCAACACTAACACTCACACCTCTTAACTCTTTCAGTGGGAAAAACAGGACGATCATGAACGTTGGAGTTAATAAACTCAACACTAGTCTGAGGCCTGGTCCATGGTAATGACACTCAGAATGACAGTTTTATGTTTTGGCCACACTTCTGTAATCAGTGTGTTTTAGAAAAGTTTCCCGTCCATGATGAAACGCAAAAACAACTTAAAACAGCATGCAGAACATGCACACTAGGGGTTTGACCCATGACCTTTACATCATTTCCACTATTTTTTTTTTTTTTTTGTCCATAACGACAAAGCAACAAAAAGCAGCCAAAGATGGAATTTAAATATCTAATAAAGAAAACAAGATCATTAAAATTCTGCCATCTTGGAATTGTCGAAGTCACATGACAACCACAGAGCAACTTTGTTTGTTTTGTTTGTTTTTTTTCTTCGAAAGCTACGTTTTCCCTCATTCACACTGTTTGGTGAGATTTGAAAACATTTACTCCGGATGGAAAGGCAAATTGCACAAAAAATTGGAACGTCCGATATCATACAGTATGTATACTTTTCTGGCCACGAGCTTCAGGATCTCAAAAGCTGCAATCTGATTGGCTGTCAGCACTTGACTGTCAGTCTCCAGTGGTAAAGCACAGTGACACAACAACCTTTTTCGGGGCAAGATATAGTCACGAAATCCCGTTTTATCACGTTATTAAAGACATTTGTTCAAAGCTACAAATAAACAGAAATAAACGCACTACTGTTAAATGTCTGGGGTTGGTCGTCTGCCCTGTCAGTCAAAATAAGGGAGGTTCTTAGCTACATTTATTGACCAGATTCTAGTGCAACTCAACACCTATGGAACTGAATTAACCCCTACTATGTTCATACAGGACTGAGTTATCTGGAGTGTTGAATGAACAGCTAGAGAGCACTAACTCTAAGAGTTAGTAGAATTAAACTGTATGTTATCATTCGATACACTCTGGAAGTGTTGAGGTAACAAAGTCAGCACACTGCAAAATCCCCGGTGTTGAATAAACACCTACAGGCTTGTCATAATCGTAGTAGTGTTGACCCTAAGTGTTAAATGAACACCTTACCTGATATTAACTCTGCCAGTGTTGAATAAGCGTCAATCAATTTTAATTAACACCCGGAGTGCAAAGGTTATTGTTATAGCACTAAAGTCAACACAGTAAAATTTCAAGTGTTGATTTAACACACAAACACACACACACTCAGTAGTTGATTCAGTGCACCTTCACCGTGTTGAGGTTCTAAAGCCAGCACATATTGAAATCCCAAACTATAAGGTCAACTTAACACTTGCTGACATCACCGTAACTTTCACAGTATTGAATTAACACTCCTGCACGGTGGAACTAACTCTAGTGTTTACAGTGTTTTACAACCACTGTGTTGAATACATGATGTTACACATACAACACTGAATTAACTCCTACATTATTAAGAGCCATGTTATTAACACATACAGTACAGTGTTAATTTAATGCCTCCAGCCTTATTATTATTAACACGCAGTGTTGAATTCTCTCCTACAACACCTACAGTTGTTATATTGATCAATCGCCATCTAAAACCTTGTCATTAACTCCTTACAGTGTTGAGTTAGCATGTTGACTAAACACCTACAGTTATTACTAACACTTACAGTGTTCACTGCTACAGTGTTAAGGAGATAAAGACAGCACATTGCTAAATCTCAGGTCCCAGGTTAATCAGTATGTTCAGTTTTGTGTTCATGTCAATACCGTCAGTGTTGAATTCACTCATGCGTCATTGGTTTAATATTTTCAGTCACATTATTAACACCTCCAACTCATATGGTGCTCCATTAACACTCACAGTGATCAATCACCGCCTACATTCTTCGTTCTGCCTCCTACAGTGTTGCATTAGCATGAATCAACACCTACAGCTGTTATAATCACTTACAAAGTTGAATATTTAAAGTACCACACTCACTCCTGCAGCGTCGAGGTGCTGAAGGTAACACACAGCAAAATGTATTCCCAAGTGGTTTATCAACAAATGTTGGTCAAACACCTTCACTGAACACATACAGTGTTAAATTAGCATGTTGAACCAACACCACAGTTGTTATAAACACATGTAAAGTCAAACATTTAACATACAGCATTCACTCCTGCAGTGTTCAGGTGCTGAAGATAACACAGCAAAATCCCAAGTGTTTTATCAACAAATGTTGGTTAAACACCTTCACTGAACACATACAGTGTTGAATAAGCATGTTGAACCAACACCTACAGCCGTCATAAACACTTGTAAAGTCAAACATTTAACGTACAGCATTCAGTCCTGCAGTGTTCAGGTGCTGAAGATAACACATAGCAAAATGAATTCCCAAGTGTGTTATTAACAAATGTTGGTTAAACACCTTCACTGAACATATACAGTGTTTAGTGAGCATGTTGAATCAACACCAACAGCCATCATAAACACTTGTTAAGTCGAAAACTTAACGTACAGCATTCACTCCTGCGGTGTTCAGGTGCTGAAGATAACACACAGCAAAATGAATTCCCAAGTGGTTTATCAACAAATGTTGGTCAAACACCTTCACTGAACACATACAGTGTTGAATAAGCATGTTGAATCAACACCTACACCTGTCATAAACTCTTGTAAAGTCAAACATTTAAAGTACAACCTTCACTCCTACAGTGTTAAGTAGATAAATACAGCACATTCAAATTCGACATCAAAATGTTGAATGGTTAAAGACCTTCACTGAACATATACAGTGTTTAGTGAGCATGTTAAATCAACACCTACAACCGTCCTAAACACTTGTAAAGTCGAACATTTAACGTACAACATTCACTCCTGCAGTGTTGAGGTGCTGAAGATAACACACAGCAAAATCCCAAGTGTTTAATAAAAAAATGGTCAAATTCAAATTCAACATTAAAATGTTGAATGGTTAAAGACCTTCACTGAACATATACAGTGTTTAGTGAGCATGTTAAATCAACACCTACAGCTGTTATAAACACTTACAACATCGAACAAAAGTACAACAACCACTGCTACAGTGTTGAGGTGCTGAAGAAAACAGCAAGTGTTGAATCAACAAATGTTGTTTAAACACCTTCACTAAACAAATACCGTTGAATTAACGTGTTGAATCAACACCTACAGCCGTTATAAACACTCACAAAGTACAACATTCACTCCTACAGTGTTGAGATGCTAAAGACAGCACATAGAAAAATCCCAAATCTTGAATCAACACAGCTCAAATGTTGAACGGTTGAACACCTCCACTGAACACGTACAGTGTTGAATCCAGAGTAACAGAGTTGACTAAAGTTTGTCAGGGGTTGTATGAAAGCATGGACACACTGATTTTGTGCATCTGGATAGTGAAAGTTTCTCACTCACCCATGTTGAGGAGTTCAGCCGCAGTGTTTTAGTGTTCGGTGTTGAAGCGTGTTGAGTGTTTAGAGATCTGCTAGTCCACAGTTTGACTCTTCAGCAGTGTGATGTGGGTCGCTCAGTCCCGCAGAGGATCAGACGCTCTAATCAGCGCAGACAGGAGGAGGAGGAGGAGGAGGAGGAAGAGGAGGAGGAGGAGAGAAATCCATCAATGGAGGTTTATTCACACTGCTCTCTTTCTCTCAAGTGCTTCTCTTTTAAACCTTTTCAGTCTCAACACCCACTACAGTCTGTTTTTAGACTCGTGATGATGTTACACTGCAGTGCACCTTTCACTGTTTCCTCTTTCACCTCTCAAGTCTTTGTTCATGAGAGTGTATTTTCAATACAGATGTTTTAGAGCGCTCAAACACTCAAATGCACAATAGTACAGGATTGAGAAACACAAGGATTAGCACCAACCATCCTGGGCTTAATCCCATATTTAACATTCCTGTTAAAGACAAACACATGCAAATATCACAAGACATTTACAGTAGGAATACAGTGAATAAGCACAACTGTCATCATTTGACTAAGAGATCTTATTTACAGATGCACACACACACACACACACACACACACACACACAGGTTGTTGAATTCAGGAGTGAACGTGAACAGGAAACAAATGAAATAAAAATTATCCTCACATCCTGATCAGTGAAAGAGTGTCAACACTGTCAAGCTTCAGCAGCTAACTGGAATAACACACCCCTTTCAGCCTCTACAGCTGCAGTGGGGAGAATCTGCAGGACTCACAGCGCCATCTGGTGGTCAGCTTGTAAAAGTGTTTCAATAAATAAGACAAAAACACATTAAAATAAATTAAAATAAAATAAATATTGCAAGATAAATTCACTATGCACATTCCTAAAAATAAAGTCTGATGCACGATTGACCTTAACACCATTTTGATCTTGATATGTTTACAGAAATGGGTTAATACTTTAATATTTATATAGAATTTCCAAGACAATTATAAATGCAGTCATTATCATTATGTATTTTTTATATATTATTATATACAATTGTCTTTATTTATTTATTTATTTATTTGTTTGTCTGATTTATACAGCACCCTTTTTAACCTCCAGTGTCACTTTGCAAGTACATACCACTAAACAACAGCAACAACAACAACAGCAACAACAACAACAGCAACAACAACTACAACAACAACAACAACAGCAACAGCAACAACAACAACAGCAACAACAACAACAACAACAACAACAACAACAACAACAACAACAACAACAACAACAACAACAACAACAACAACAACAACAACAACAGCAACAGCAACAACAACAACAGCAACAGCAACAACAACAGCAACAGCAACAACAGCAACAGCAACAGCAACAACAACAAATTCAAAAGGCTTTAAGGAGCAGAACTTCAGTTGAGATTTGAAGTAATTTATAATTGCATTTAATTGTTTACTTATAAAAATATGTATGTTTATTTGATACACAAGGGGTCTAAGTGTTTCCCCAGAATTATATAAATATTGCTTATTTCACGAATTGCATGAATTATTGGATTATATATATATATATATATATATATATATATATATATATATATATATATATATATATATATATATATATATAGATAGATAGATAGATAGATATAATGGCTTGTGTAACTTTTACATTTTATTTATTTATTTATTTAGCTCACGTTCAGTGACGTCACCACGCGACGCATCACGGCTACGGAAGCCGCAGTGTAGAACACCTTATCGAAAGAAACAACACGAACAATAAACAGCCAATATTCTTTATTAGCATACAAGAGAAAGATGTTATATTAATGTATAATGGCTTTATACCTTTATATAAATCTAGATTTATTTATTTTTATAGTCAGAATTATTTTTTTTTCTCTCGCTGTGTCTCTACGAGAGCTACGCCAAACAATGTTGCCATGGTAACCGGCCCTCATCAGTACTTCAGCGTTAGCATCTCTCCAAACACACACAAAAAAAAGCACATTAGCATATTAATAAATTAAAATTAAACAGATGAAAAAATAAATCTTGTTTTATTTACACATAAAAAGCAAGTCTGTTAAACCTGGATGAGATCAGAATTAAATTTAAAGAGTTTTTTTTTAAAATAAAGAATAAAAATAAATAAATAAATTCAACTCCATTGACTCCCATTCATTTGTCGCCCCCTGGCGGCTGCGCGCTGCTATTGCAGCTCTGTACAATGGGGATGAGCAGCAGGAAGTAGGAGCAGCAGGATCTCCGCTTAGTATAAAGCTTTAATCTCAGCAGCACGGCGCCGGCACACACACACCTACCGAGGTAAGCGACCTGATTTATCCATACACCTCCAAAAAATGCAGCAATCATCCTTTAAAACGTGTCAAATAGCTGGAATAATAGCTGAAATGCAGATCTGCATGTGTATCCTAGGATAAGATAAAGCTGACCTGGGCTCATGCTGGAGATGAAGGCTTTACCTGGGCATGAGTGATCAGTGCAAAGCATTTCTCAGTGTATTTAACACAGGAAGGCATGATTAGGACTTGTTTTTGTGACTGATTGCATTGAGAGAAATAGAGGAGAAAGGGCAGTGCATGTCTCTGAACCATCAGCTATGACAGGATGTTATTATAGACAGCAAAATCCTCAGGGATAAACCAGTAACTGTATACATATATATATACTGTATATTTACATTTATATAAACTAATACTATGGTGAAAACTCTTGTAGAAGACTATCCGGCTGAACACAAGTGAATAATTCAGTTTATTGGCATTAAACAAAAAACTACAACACATTTTTTATTAATATTTTGTTATTAGTCATGTACGGATAATCAGTTTACACTAGATCACACTATTCATATATATAGATAGAAGAACTGCTTATGTGTGTGTGTTTGTATTCGTTATTAAATGATTAACTGTGTGAAATGTAATGTTATATATATATATATATATATAAATAAATATATAAAACACTACATTTCACACAGTTAATCATTTAATAAGGAAACAGTTGAGCCAAAAATAAATTCCTCCCTGCTTTTTACCCTACCTCTGTTTTTATCTCCATGCTATAAATGAATGATTATGAATCATTGTTTACTTATTTAATAATCCAAATTGAGTCATTTCTGTAACCCACTGCTGAGTCAGTATGTAACACAGCACATCGTTGCTTATGCGTAAAACACGACTTTCCCGCGTCCCTGTTTGCTTTAATGACCCCAAACCTTGGTTCATTAGGGCCACTTACACTTATTCCTCAGTGGTTCAGGCTGTTTCGGATTATTTATGACCCAGATATGGAAATTAAAAACACATTTAATTAGGAAAAAAAACAAAAACATCATTACATTTCTGGAATGTGTTTAGTTTCTTGGCATGAATTTGTTTTAAAGAATTTAATGTTAAATAATCCAGTTAATATTAAACAGCAAGACCAAATTCAACATTTCATTTACATTTTTTAAAAGTGTATTTAAATAATTCAGTTTATTGAGCATGACAGTAATTAGGTTGCACTTACAATATGACGTAATTTTACTTATATATCAAACAAAACAGCGATACTATGCATGTGAAAATACATATAAAGACATCAATTATATAAGCTTATTAAATATGGATGCAGATATGTAAAAAATACACATAATATTAATCAATATAAAAATATTTTACTTCCATATCACAACAAAACATATATTGTGCATGTTGAAATGCAATTTAAATAATAATAAATATCAAAAATATTTCAACAAAATATCCCCTAAACACCACACAATTAGGTAAACCAATGACGAAAGACGTGAACTACTGAGCAAAAAGAACACGGCAATAAATCACTCTCTCTTGAAAGTCTTGAGGAGGATTGAACTCTGATTTGATAATTCTGATTGGTCAGAAGATGTTGATTAATTTTCTATAACAGCAGCTCTGACAGTAGTGCAGGTTTAAATTAATGCACTCCTTCTAATACGTTATGGTTTCTATAGCAACAGCTCGTTCACAGGGAAGTGTACGGCTGGTGCTCTGCATAAACGGATAAAAAAAGTGTGTAATTGTTGATGTGGTGAAGTTTGCTGTGAAGAGATGTTTATTGTTTATTTAACATTAATGGAAGGAGTCTCCAGTGTCAGTGCTTTGTAACAGTCAGAGGTAAAGCTGTAACTTTACGTTTCAATTCTCGGTAACATGACAAGCTGAAAAAGAGAAAGAAGAGAAAGAAAAGAGGCTTAAACAACTGTTTAAGTGATAACTAAGGAACTAGCTTCTTTCGTAGACATTAAATGTAACTATAAACGGATAAAATGCTGTGGTGTAAGAGGAATAAAACACTTCAGGACATGCTGTTATAGGAAAATAATCAACTTCGGTGTGGTAACAGTACACCACACGGTCATTGACTATTTTCCTATAATCGCACAACACAGCGTGTATTATTACTTAAATATCGTCTCTCATGTAGAAGTTATATTACACAACTGTTGTGTTTACTTATAGTACAAAAACTCATTGCTGAACATGAAAAGTGTCTTGGATCATCGACCTGATTTTGGATAAAAGGAGAGAAACTTAGCCTACATTTTATTTCCACAAACTGCTTCTTTATATAGTGCATTTTTGAACAATAAGTAAATAAATCAAATGTTGTAGTGTATTTTTATATATATATATATATATAAATAATCTTGTTCTTGGTAGTGGAGCTGACTGTATGTGTATCATCTGATGACTGTGAAAAGAAACACAGAGCTAAAATAAAGCAGCTTTTCCTCACACACGGACCTGAGGGATTAAGGTGTGAGTGTGAGTGTGAAAGACGCTTATTCTGCAGGACGGTCATTACGGTTAAACCTCCTGCTGTAAGCAGCGTCTCATGTTGGAGCAGCGAGACAGGGCCTGCAGTGACTCGATGAAACATCGTCATTCCAGCTCCACGCTCAGTACAGAGCGTCCGAGAGACTAATCACGGCGTGTTTAGTTCCACGCAGCTTCACTGAGGATTTACACAGCCCTAATTCAATTCCATCAGGAGTTTGTTTCAGACTGTTTAGCCGGGCCTCACTGTGTGTGTGTGTGTGTGTGTGTGTGTGTGTGAGTGTGAATTCACCTAAAGACAAATGAGGACAAGCAGGAAGCGTGGACGAACAGACGTCCAGGGTTTTAGGTTCAGGATTATTGTGGATTAGTAGGAGAGGTGTGGATTGGAAATAAGCAACAAGCTGACTGTTTATAGCTGCTATAGCATAAGTGATGACAGGAACGAACTTGTCTGATTGGCTGAGCCATGTTCGAAGTTGTTGGAAAATCCTCGATACCCAGTAAGTCTGAATTCTGTATTAATGCACCAGGTTTAAACCAATAAAACTGTTAAGTTGTTTTTTTTTCTGTTTTTTTTTTTTTTTATTGTGAACATTATTAATAATACATTCAATAATTTATCGAACGCCGGGTTTTATCTTCTCCTGTTTCTCACAGCGTGCTTCTTTGTGATAAAATCAGTGTAACACACATCCTCTCATGACTTTATTTATTGCTTGATTTTATTCGACATCACGTCTCTCCATCGGTTCTTCAGGAGGATCCCTGACCATTTGTCCTCCATTTCTATCATTATTGCTTATAATAATCACTGCTGAGAAGATGCACTGATACAGGAGCAGATCTAATACTGACCTGATTCACTGGATCAGTGTGTTATAAAAATAAAAATAAAATTAGGCTGTGATTTTGACTGAGAAGACGTTGATTATGCACATTAACACCAACTGATTAAGTCTTATCCCAAGACTCTAATGGTGCGTTCACACTAGCGAGCGATAAAGTGAGAAACTGTGACTGTGTGTGACACAGAGCCGTGATTTCAGCGACAAGCGACATGCGAGTTGAGATTTACTGCTTGACTTGATGGAATAAAACTCATAAAACTCGTATTTTCATCTCATCCTGTCATATACGACCTGTCGTTAAATGTGTATAGAAACATTATGAAAAAAAAAACAAAGCTTGGAAGGAAATAACAGAAATCGTTGGCGTCTTTGGAGAGTGTTTATAGCTAGCATTGTTAGCTTGTGCTGCTCAGTTGCTAATAGCTAATACAAAGCCTGGCACATGAAATGTAAATCAAACAAACAATTTTCACACTGATTAGTCTGTTATTTAATTTATGTTTCACTAGTTAAAGAAAGCTATAACTAGATATACGTATAAGAATATGGTGGTGCCTCTGGTGAATGTATGTAGCTAGTACAGTTAATAATCTAAGCTAATACAAAGCCTGGGATGTAACTTACATCAAAACAACAAATTTTTACACTTTTTTAAAATTATTGGAATTCATTTTAAGTACTTTTTAAAGACAAATAATTTGTATGCTGTAGTAAATCTTGTGCTGTATAGGCTACACGACTCTTTCCCATCAGAACTAAACACGCTGGATAAGATGGTACACACCCACGAGCGACAACAGTAGACAACTACGCCCACAAGAGATAAACCATGTGACTTGTCGCATTAATGTGAACGCAGGTCATTCACCATCAGCTCATACTGAACATCCCGCAAACACACTTACTACTGTCTGTCTTTTCTCTTCTACACCTGCATGCTGTAATGAATAATAATCCAACTGTTCGGTGTCCAGTTCGTTTGAGAAATCATATCCAGGAATCATATCCAGCGTCCGTAGCAGAGGTCAAAACACACAGACTGGCAACATGGCAAAAAGAATAAACCATAAAATTGATCAAAACAGAAAAAAGTCAGAGTAACATTTATGACTGAAAGATTTGCTGATTCAAACACTGATCCATTGAACAAAAGAGGAATGAATCTCAATCATGACCAAAAGTTTTGCTGATTCAAACACTGAGCTACAGAAGAGAGGAATGAATCTCATTCGTGACCAAAAAATTCGCTGATTCAGACACTGATTCATTGAATAGAGGCGAAAATCTCAGTCACAACAAAAAGACTCACTGATTTAAACACAGATCTACTGAACAGAGAAGTGAATCATCATGA
>CM040456.1:3120068-3149987 GCA_022758105.1 Pangasianodon gigas | reverse complement strand
ATTCAGACACTGATTCATTGAATAGAGGCGAAAATCTCAGTCACAACAAAAAGACTCACTGATTTAAACACAGATCTACTGAACAGAGAAGTGAATCATCATGACTAAAATATGTTTAAAAACTGCACAAAACTACATCATATTTATATAAAATAATCGTATATCAATGCTGTCTGCTGATTTTTGAATGCTAGATTCAGAAACTATATGAAACGAATGACTCAGACTTCTACTGATTCATTCATCGCAGTTATTCATTTATAAAGACTGAATCGTTTGCTATCTAGTTCACGAGAAAGGAAGATACAGATGTCTTCCAAACGTGTAGCAGATCAGATCTGAGCAAAGCATTGGATCTGATGAATTCAGCTTTTACACAGAACAAAACCTTTGTCCTGGACTCGATGAGAGGATATTCAAATGAGTGTGATAATCATGTTAAAATCACTTTTAAATCTCTTTTCGCTATTTCACAGCTATTTTGTGAGAGATGTGTTGAGTGGGTCATTTTCATCGCACTCAAACGACAGTTAAAAATCACTCCACATTGCAAATTCACAGACCTAAAAAAAAAAAAAAAAAAGCTAAAAGCCTCTTGTGTGTGATGTAGCGAGATGATTTAGATTATAACTGACCTGATGTGTGAGTGAGCAGGATTTATTTATTTTCCGCTATGATGTTCGACTGGGTGAATGTTGTCTGGACAAGTCTGGTGTTAGAGATCTTTCGAGACGTTGATCTTGCGTTCGACTTGCAGAGTGAAATCACAGGTTTATATTAATGCACTTATTGTAATATGTTATCGTTCCTATAGCAACAACACATTCACAGGGACTTGTACAGAGAACACTAAACATAATATAAAAAAACTGTATATAGATTATATTGTTGTAATGGTAACATTTTCTGCGAGGAGATATTTATTTAACGTTTATGGAAGGAGTCTCCAGTGTCAGTGCTTTCTAAGAGTCTGAGGTAAAACTGTAACTTTAAATTTTCTGACATCTTCAGGACAGAGGAGTTTACGCTTTGAGTTTATGCTGGTGACGGAACCGGTGTTTATAGCCGCTATAACTGTTCAACAGCATTAAATGTAACAACAAACAGATAAAAAGTATGGTGTGCAGTTCATTAATAAATTAAATTGTAATCATTAGAAGTTGTATAAGAGCACGGCTCATTGTGTGTTATTTCCTACGTAATAGCTAGAGCCGGTCTGAACTGTCTGGTGTTTGGTAAACTCTTAAAAATGGTTCTTCAATAGTTCTTTGGATAATTAAGGGTTCTTAGCCTCTGAGAAGGTTTTATTTGGACGTAAATCTGATAGAGAAAAACTGTCTAGACAGAACCTTTAAGGAAGACTCCATAGAGACAAACGAAGAGCCCTTAAGGGTTAGAAAGTTTCTAAGTGTGAAGATGGTTCTGTGTCATTATATAATCGTGTGTGTGTGTGTGCAGTGATGATTACGCATCAAGAGAGGTGTTAAAACATCTTATACCACAGCAGGGTTGAATTCTCAAATCTGATTGGTCAGAAGGTATGCATTATTTTCGTCTAACTGCACGGCTCAGTACGTATCGCTCATGTAGTTCCAGCTGTAACAGGAGCGCTAGGTTAATATTAATACACATGTTCTAATACATTTTATAGTAACAGCTCATACACAGGGACTTAGTGGATTTAAAAAAAAATGTGTTGTGTAACAAAGTAAAACGTATAATCGTTGAAGTATTGGCATTTCTTGTTAGGAGAGATTTACTTAGTATTTATGGAAGGAGTCTCCAGTGTCAGCACTTTGTAACAATCACGGTACTTTGAGTCTGCTTTGCAGCATTTCCTAGCACAGGAGCATCTTCAGGACAGAGGAGTTTACATTTTTTGAATGAGTGAGAGAGAGAGAGAGAGAGAGAGAGAGGCTATTGAGGGAATGACTCTTTATCGCAGCTACAACGTAAGTGAGAACAGGAGCTAACTTGGCTCCTGGATGTTCCACAACATTAAATCTTAACTATAAACCATTAAAAAATGTTTTATTAATAAATTAAACGTTGTAATTGTTGGCAAATCGCTGTGGTATAAGTGGAATAAAACACTCCAGACTGTGCGGTTATACAAAAATAATAATTTCAGGGTTTTAATAGCATCACACCACCCCATGTGAATTATTTTCCCATAACTGGACAGTTTATCATGCGTTATTCCCTACACAGAACCGCAAAAGTGACAAAAAATAACAATTACAGCCCCGTGCTATCAGTCCTGCGTCTCTTCCACTGAGTCTCACAGCATTTCCTTTTCCTTGTGCACAAGTGCTTTTGAGAACTTATTTAAGAATAAATCTTTATATAAAAAGATAAACTCAGTGTTTTGTTTGTTAACAGTCCACATCTCAGTAATGTGATGCGTCCACGTTGGTAGAGAGCTGCCCATAAACCAGTACATCTGTTTGAGTGAACTGGTCATGTGGGAGCTCGTCCTGGTTTTCTCTGTTATTTATTTATTTGTTTGTTTGTTTGTTTGTTTGATTAATTAATTAGTTTATTTTATTTATATTTTTTCAACATTATTTGTGGCCTTGAATGTGTACATTTTTACTTTCCAACTAATTTGTCTATTTTTTTTATGCACATGCATGAGCATTTTAGTGCATTTCTGAATAATTTAAAACTCTTTTGACCCTTTTTTCTCTCCATAGAAAGAGAACGTTAGGCTTCATGCTCTCTTCTTTCTGCTCCAGCGTGCTGCTCTTTTGTCTCGCCCCTGAACGAGCTGCCAGGTGGAGTGTGTGTGTGTGTGTGTGTGTGTGCGTGTATGAGAGAGAGATCAGGTGCATGTGGTATTGTTGTTGTTCGGGGAGCTGTCCAGCGTGTCTCTGGCCTTGGTGCTGATCTTTCAGAGCTGTTCCAGGTGCAAAGCCTGACATTACAAGTGTTATGTAAAGAATAAAACACGTTGTGTCATGCTGTTGTAGGAAAACAATCAATTCATGGGTGCTGTGATGAAGCAGAGTTACTGTTACCATGTACTTTTATTTTATTATATGTCCATTATTTTCCAATAACAGGACATCCAGAAGTGTTTTTTTACTCATATGCCACAGCAATTTGCCAATGATTAATTTTTTTTCTTTACTGAAGAACAAAACATCATACTTTTTATCCATTTATAGTTACATGTGTTGTGGAACATCTGTGTAACAAGTTAAAGCTGTTACAAAGAGCCGAGACTGGAGACTCCTTCCATAAACGTTAAATAAAAGTCTCTTCACAGAAAACTTCACAATCAACATTACACACGTCTCTGTGTTAAATAACAACACATTATTGTTGCACTTAAATTATGACGTTCCATACGAGTCCCTGTGAATGAGCTGTTGCCATAGAAACGATAACGTATTAGAAGGAGCTCGTCTCCACGCTTCAGGTCTGAGTATTCAGGAGGCTGAATGTGATTTTTCTTCTAGCTCAAATGTGAAAGCTGTTCTGCTTTTAATAACAATGTTGCAATAAGAGTGAATTCATTAGAACTAGGGATGTTTTTTGATGATGATTGACAGCTCTGTACTTATAATGTGACATATTATTCAGTGTTTCTCTCCTTTAAACTGACACATCACTCAGATGACAAAATGTACGTATTATAATCACGTAAATAACTCATTAACGCTTGACATACTGTAAGTATTTAAGTGAGAGTTTTAAGGCAAAGAGTGCCAATAGGTCCATTGTAGGGGTGTTTAAAAAGTATCTTTCTGGCATGAGACACTTTATAATGTCCGCTATTAAGTAAACACTCGAACATAGTTTAGTGTTTTTTTCTGCAGAATTTTTAAGACCTCTGCCTTTTCCTTGGGAAAATTAAAGCCCCCCACTTTCCACTCTGAACCCCCCTGGAATTCACAGCTCCATTTTATAAAATCGAAATCCTTTATTACGTTATTTATTTATAAAAAAAAACAAAAACATGTAAATATGAAGAATTGAGAACTAAGAATTCTGTAGAGGCTGAAATGAATGATGAATGCTTTTATACACTGATGTACCTGTGACTCAGTGTGGACTGTAGGGCTGCCTGTAGATCTGCGTGTGTGTGTGTGTGTGTGTGTGTGTGTGTGTGTGTGTGTAATAAGTACGTTAGTACTTATTTACCTACACCATGTGTATATGCCTTGGATGTACCATGCTGTGACCTACTTGTGTGTGTGTGTGTGTGTGTGCGCGCGTGTGTGTGTGTGTGTGTATAAGTAAGGACAGAGGGAGTGTAGTAAACTGTAGGTTTTGTGTGTGTGTGTGTGTGAGAGAGAGAGAGAGAGAGAGCAGAGGCTGCTATCTTAAGGACCCTCTCTCCAACACACACACCCACACACCCACCCACCCACACACACACACACACACACTATGCTTTCGCCACTTCAGCTCAGACGCCTCTCTGAGTTTCAATCTTCATCGCCTAGGAAACGCTGCCACAAGTGGCCTCAATGTCTCTCTATTTTTTCTCATCTTTCACTCTCCTTCTTTTTCTATTTTCTTGTCTGCTTTTGTCTCTCCGTCTCATTCTCTCTGTCTCTCTCGTATTCTCTCCATATGTCTATCTTTCTTCCTTTCGCTCTCATTTTCTCCATCTCTCTCTCTCTCTCTCTCTCTCTCTCTCTCTCTCTGGCCTACAGTGCCATTATATTATGTTACACTATGTAGTGAGAAGGTAAACTTTACTTTAAATGTAAAATTATTGAAATAAATAAGTAAATAAATTATAAAATGTCTCCACTATGATTAAACGCTTCTATCCGGACGACTGTAAAGGAATATGACTGAAGTTTATACTTTGCCGTGACCCCAGATGTTTGCTCTCATGGTGATATGATCACATTAATGTATCATGTATCATGAATTGGCACAGACAGATATAAGGTAAAGCTGTATGATTGATCACATTCTTTACTTTCATTTTACATCTATAGACACAACGGAGGTGATGGAATCCAACTAGTTTGTTTTGTTAAATTTCAATCCAATTTTTTAAAATTTATATAGCACTTTTAACAATGGACATTGTCACAGAGCAGCTTTACGTAAATCTGGATATAAAATTGAAATTAAAATTGTAAATTTATTCCTAATGATGAACCCAGAGGTGACGATAGTGAGACGACCCTGAGACGACAAGAGGAAGAAACCTTGAGAGGATCCAGACTCAAAAGGAAATCCATCCTCTCCTGGGTGACAACGGATAGTGCGATTAGAAATCATTTCTCTTCTATAACTGTATTCTACAGAGTCAAATAGGGTTAACTGTGTTAACAAGGACTAGAGTTTTAACATAAAGTCTATCAGATCAATCTGAAGTTATTAATTGTTCAATGATGGAGACTTGAGTGTAAACTGTTCTTAGAAATTGCAGTTTTTATGCTATCCAAGGAAGAGCATCCACAGCCATCTTTAGGGAGGGAGAGGTGGAAGAGAGCGATAACACCGATTATTAGGTATGCTCTTGTCCTGTAATGGTTTAAGAAGATGTACATTGTGTGCAAACAGGGACTCCGGCAAGATTAGAAAACTCTTAACAAAAGGCTTGACTAAACAAATGTGTTTTCAGCCTAGACGTAAAGCCTGAGACGGTGTCTGATCCCCGAAGTCTAACTGAGTCTTAGTGTCTCTAATAGAGATACACCACAAAAACACAAAAACTACACCACAATATGGTGTAGTTGGTGGTGTATCTCTGTATTATATTTTCTGGAACTGTAACTAGGAGTTCCTCTTGATCAAACTCAGCTGATCTCAATCTTCAGTTATGAACTGTTGTTTGTTAGGTGAGCACTGGAGAAAGCTATGGGCTGAAATGTTTGCTCACTGGTCTGTTTTAACTCACTGATCTTTGCGGTTTTTTTTTTTTCACTATGCTAGTTTAAAATAATAAATACATATTTTGATAGACCTTTGTGGTCTGGTTTTCATTCAGTGTGCGGACAGCCTTTGCCTTGGCTTCATAACTGCTGTGCTACAATCTTTTCTAGGATCTTGGAGATAAAGGGGAGGTTTGCTATTGGCTTTTAGCTGGACAGCTGAAAGGTTCGAGGTCAGGTTTTTTAAATCAGGGGTTTGATAACTGCTAGTTTAAAGGATTTATGTACATAGCAAGTGCTCACAGAAGACCTGATTGTTTTTAATAGAGGTTCGTGTGTAAGTTATGTGTAGGTAAGGATCTAGTACACAAGTTGAGGATTTTGATGGGGAAATTAGTGATATTAGTTCAGTCTCTCGAAGGGGAGTAAAGCATTCGAATCGCTGATCTGATGTGGTTATATTGTCATCTACGTGGTTAGTTATCTGCACGCTTAACCCCGTAGCCCTCTCAGGTCTCTCCTTGTCCTGAAGTGTTGTTGAGGTCATGCGTGTATAGGAGCAGTGATTGTGCTTGTTATGTACTTATGATGCTAATCGTGACCTTTAGCCCACTGCTTTCCAGCCAGCGCTACACAGCGCTCCTCACACTCGCCTGCACTGTTTATGAGCGTGATTATGCTCTAACAGGACAGAAGGAGGAGTGAGAAAGAGGACATCTGTGACTCTGTGTGTGTGTGCGCGAGAGAGAAAGAGACAGAGAGACAAAAAGAGAGAGACAGACAGAGAGATAAACAGAGCAATGTGATAGATGAATTATGGAAGCAAAAGGTGGTAATAAACCTGAATAAGGAAGCGTAGTACAGAGACACAGCGAGAGATGGAGAAAAAGACAGAACGAGAGATAGACAATCAGAGATAGAGATACAGGCAGACAGCAATACACAGAGAGAGAGAGACAGACAGAGACAGATAGAGAAAGAGACAGACAGATAGAGAGAGATAGACAGAGAGAGACAGAGTAATGTGGGAAATGAATCGTGGGAGCAAAGAGTGATAATAAACCCGAATAAAGAGTTGGGGGGACACCGTGTGTGTGTGCCTGTGTGTGTGTGTGTGTGTGTGCAGATTTTAGATCTGATTTATTCTCTGTTTACAGCAGTATATAACGAGAACACAGACATTGACATGAGTGCTAATATTTTTGCACTTGTGAACATGTGCACTAGGGGGCAGTGTCACAGGTATGAAACATAAAGAATGAAGAGAAGAAGGGTGTGTTGAGTTGGTTCATTTTTTCAAAACGAGAATAAAATATATATATGCAAATATATGTAAATGAGACGAACAAATCAGTGCATTAGTATGAACATGTGATTTGCAGTCACACTACTCTGACAAGCTGCTGTTATCGAAAATTAATCAAAATCGTCTGACCAAACAGAATCCAGAATTCAACAGAGACGTGGTCTAATGTCATTTAATAGTGTGTGTTTATTATTCAGGGGATTTAGAGGTTGCTTAAGATACAGAAACATGGAGATGATGTGATGTGTGTGTGTGTGTGTGTATGACATATAGAGATGTATGGTGTAGATTGTGGAATGCGCATGTGCATGTTAACGTGCCAGAGAGTGAGAGGTGTGTACACATAGTGTACAGTTGAGGTTATGTGTGTGTGTGTGTGGGTGTGTATATACACAGTGTGTGTATGTATATATATATATATATATATATATATATATATATATATATATATATATATATATATATATATAAAATGGAGACTAGGTTTAGGGATTGAAAGAAGGAGTTAAAGACACCTCATGTTAAATGTTAATGAAGGTGGTCTGCTGTTGCTTGGCTACCGACAGGGACCATATCATCACGTCCCAACTAGACGAGTCTCCCTCTCTCTCTCTCTCTCCCTCTCTCTCTCTCTCTCCATACACTTATAAAACAGGCTAGCCTTCACACACACCTTTTCTCTTGTTTTTGCATATTGTCTTCAGTAAATTGTCATCAGGTTCAGGTTGTTGTTGTTGGTGTGTGTGTGTGTGTGTGTGTGTGTGTGTGTGTGTTTGTGCATGTGTGTGTATAAGTGTGATAACGGTGACATGGAGACACTCAGCTGGTTTTGCAGGAGAGGAGACGGCATGAAGGTAGGAGGTTATGCAGCTGCTGATAAAGACAGACAGAGAGAGAGAGAGAGAGAGGGAGAGAGAGACAGACATACAGAGAGAGAGAGAGGGGGGAGAGAGAGAGATGTGTGTGTACTCTTTCGTTCATTTCGTTCATACATATCAACATCCGGCGTGATGTACCCAGGAAGGCTATGCTAACATCATGCTGGGATGTTTACATAGACGTAGCATATGCTTGTGTGTGTGTGTGTGTGTGTGTGTGTGTGTGTGTGTGTGTCTGTATCTGAGCGTCATCACTGAATGAGGAGTGAATAAACAGTGCAGCGATTCTCATTCATTCCAATTCAGTCACATCCACACGACTGTTAGCTTTGACTGAAATTTAAACGATCCATTTACACACACACACACATACACACATTGGGCTCCATTTTAGTGTCGAACACTGAAGTGTCAATTTTTAAGCCTTTTTTTTTACACCTAGTAGCTAATTTTGTGTTCAGAAATAAACACACATATGTTGATGTGGGCGGAGCAGCACAACAGGGGCGGTGACATTTAAAATCCACCAATGCAGTGATGATTTCTACTGGCACTGGTCATAAATTGCACTTCTCGAAACTTTCACACTCTTAAGTGAAAAAATTCCCTCCTGTCACTGGTAGTTTGTCTCTTGTGGGCACTACTGTTGACGCTTATGGGCGTGGCCTGTCTAGCCTTTTTTTTAGTTCTGATGAGAAGTGGTAGTAGCTATATATAGCTAACAAGTTAAACACAAATTAAATAGTAAACTAATCAGTGTGAAAATTGGTTGATAGATTTACATATCATATGCTCAGCTCTGTACTAGCCTTGTTGGCAGATTAGCAAAGCAAAACAAGCTAACAGTGTGCTAGCTACGTAAACACAGTGTCACCGTAGGCAACAACGATCCCTGCTACTTCCTTCCAAGCTTTATTAATGAGAGGTTGTATATAACAGGATAAGACGAAACCATAAGATGGTTATAAGTTTTTCTTCAATTTTCGCACATCAAACAAATATAAATGGGAAATAAATGCAGGTTAACCCTTTCTCGCAGTACACTGGCGTTCCCTTCCCTGGAAATGGAAATCAACTTATCAGACATTTTCAATCAGTATAAACAAATGAATTATTTTATTGCTGCAAGTCTGTTATAAGATTAGTCAGGACACTGTTGGGTTTCTGTATGTAGAGTATCTGACTCTGTGTTATATCTGTATATCTGTGATACTGAAACATCGTATACAACTGCCACTATAAAATTATAACGTTTAAACCTAGTAGGCTAGGGAAAAAAAGAAATATTTGTGAAAAATTGCAAATTATTAAAGCTCTGAGTGTCTACTTTCATATGAGCTATTAACCACTTCTGAAGAAATGTCAGATCACACATGCCATAGGATTGTAGGATTGGTCCAAGGATTTGAGCAGATCGTTTGGATTTGTCACTTTACTACATCACACCTACTTAGATATGATGTATGTGTTCTATCACTAAAATACTGAAATGAAAGCAAGAGAAGAGAAATCTAACATCGAGGTAAAAAGAAGCGCTGATCTGATTGGATATTAGAGCAACACATCTAACCACACCCCTAAATATTCAACCTAACTCCGCCCCTTTATACAACTACACTCTTCTTTACCAGATTACTACATTGAGCATTCCTGCCATAACTACACATGCCCTGTGTTTTTTTTTTTTTTTTCTCATTTGCTTTATGATGACATAAAGTTTCTGGTTGTGTTGTAGAACATTTCAGGTGACTCTGTCGGTTGTTTGTGGACAGGTAAAGATGTCTCAGGTAAAGCAGGTGGGACTGCTAGCTGCTGGATGTCAGCCCTGGAATAAAGATGTGTGTGCAGCGAGTGGAGACAGGTTTGCTTACTGCGCTACGCTCGCTATATATGTCTACCAGGTAAACACTGTGAATGGAAACCTGATTGTTGAGTGTTCAGATCGTCCTTTAAGTAGAATCACTCCTGGTGTCAGGGAGAAATCATTTTTTAGGAAAAGGAAAGGTTAAGTTAATTAACTCTTCACTAAACACTTCCTAACAAAGACTGAAATCAATGCTTTAAAAAAAATCTGCTAATTCTGGCCAGTAGTTTTATATTAGCCAGTCAAGACAAGACATTACCATATGGCAGTTTTTCTTAGGAGAAAAAAAATTATCACAAAATAATGTCACAAAAATTACTAATTTTAGCAAACAAGTTGTGAGTGTGATAGTGTAGTTTTGCAAACCACAAAAGAATTACAGTTAGCATACATATTCATGCTGCATTCGACTAAACTTGGAAGTGAACTCACGATTAGGTATATAATTTTCAAGCTTAGAAAAAAGAGGGAAATAACGCAGACTCCTCCATGAAAATATAGCTAGCTAACATTAGTGATCATGAGTTTATTATATATTTACTTTTAAAACAGTAAACTGTATGGTCAGTGTTATAGATGTGGCCATATATATATATATATATATATATATATATATATATATATATATATATATATATATATATATATATATATATATATATATATATATATATATATAAAGTGATCTAAAGTAAATACTACTATAAACTATAAATTTAAAGTAGTAAGTGATATTTTATTCACTGTTGACGGCGTGAGCGGCCATGTTTACATGACATCATATGCTGGAGGAGACCTTTTCATTAGGAATTCCAAGTTGAGGGGTGTTTTCTTTTGTTTTTCCTAGTTAAAGGTAAGGAAATCCGAGTTAAAAGCTGTACTTGAACACAGCATGAGATCAGGGGAGACAGGTCCAAATCTTATCTCTCAGTACACATGACCACAGCAGTGTCCTCTCACCACACTGTTCACCATGAGTGGCCGAGCGCATAGAACGCAGTGAAGCTGAGTTCATGTCTTAATTAAGATTAATTGCCTAATAAGGAAATCGAAAAGAGTCCAGTCTTGTCCGTTTGACTGAATGAAATATTTTATCTCGATTTTATTTCTTGTGGAAGATTCTATCGCATTCCGTCATATATTTTGAGTAGAGAGGTGAATTATTATTTAGTTATTGTTTAGTATTCTTCATGGAAAAAAATGTTTGTTGAACATTTTTCCGCTTAGTTTTCATGAGAAAAATAAATACTGACTTTGTTGCGCTGTACATAATTTTGTTGAAGATTTGATAAAATGATATATTAGTCCGGAAAAATATGTTATACAAAGAGAAAAGGAAAATGAATGTGCCAGGAAAGTGCACAAATGTTTCAGATTAATTAACTGCATCATGTCTGCTATCCTTATTTCTCTAGTTTAACATAAAAAATGTACAGGATGTCTCTTAATCAAACACTCCAGTAGCAACAGTGCTTCAGAGACTGATATTTTCTCTCAAAGGGTTAATTTCAGACTCGAGTTCATCTGATTTAACGTATTTCCTTCATTTCATGGCTGCAATTTCCTTTCTGGTGTCTTGCTGGCTTTTCAGCTGGACCACCGATACAATGAGTTCAAGCTGCGTGCCATCATGTCCGAGCACAAGAAGACCATCACGGCCATCTCGTGGTGTCCACACAACCCCGAGGTGTTCGCCAGCGCCAGCGCAGATAACCTGCTGATCATCTGGAACGTGGCCGAGCAGAAGGCCATCGCTCGCCTCGACAACACTAAAGGCAACACACACATTTATAAACTCACACTGCACACTCTTCCACTCGCACATTAAACCTTTTTAGACTTGTACTGATGTATACATGCTCTTAAAAGCACAGAGCTACTGCACATATTACAGATCTAGATAGCAGATAACGTCATTCTGTACATAATGACCAGATCTCTGCGGCCAAAACATGAACATATTCCCAAAAGAAAGACAGACTGCTGACACACTTTCTTGCAACAAAACCCAATGTCATGTGCAAGTTTGCATATATTGTTTTGTTTAATTGCTTTAAATGTCACTAATTTCGCTGACGTTAGCACACGTAACTCAAACTTATCTAGCTAGCTAAGGTGTGTAGTGAATTTTAGATTAGCATGCTAGATCAGACTGTTTATTTGGCACTTTGACTCCATTGTATTGGAGAAAAAAGACTAAATTTACAAACGTATAAGAAACTACAAGTTATAGAGTATTACAGATTCAGATGTTAAGAATATTTTTATTTAAAAAAACTGAAAATTGCATCATATTACGAAAATGATCTGAATTCACTTCACTGCATTGCGTCATGGTGTTCTTTACATCCAGTATGTTGTGATTTCTTCATTAAACATTGTTACTTTTGTATACAGTATATTACCTCCATGTTGTGTAGTGTAAATGAGTGTGTACGTGTTATTATAACCGTCGTGTCCTGTTGTATGCAGGTATTCCTGCCTCGATAAGCTGGTGCTGGAACACAGGTGATAGCGTAGCGTTCGTCTCGCACCGCGGCCCTCTGTACGTGTGGGCCGTTTCCGGGCCGGACTCGGGCGTCACCGTACACAAAGAGGCTCACAGCTTCCTGTCGGATATCTGCCTGTTCCGCTGGCATCCGATAAAGAAGGGCAAAGTGGTGTTCGGTCACACAGACGGGAGTCTGTCCATCTTTCAGCCAGGTGTCGTAATACTCACTTCATTCTGTAAGCAGGGCTCTATTAGCATGTTCTACTTTTATAGTAAATATTAATTTATTTATAATTTTATTTTAAAGTAAATTATTTAAAATCTTGTCTTAAAGCCTGCCTATACGTGATTTCTATATATCTCATTTATTTCCTGTACCATTTTATTGCGACATTTTACTGTGAATGAGTTTTTACATGTGCTTTATAAATTAATCGTTTTAATATATTTATATATATTTTTTTAGAAATGTATTTTATATAGTAATACTGGGTAATGATGTAAATGTCCTGTCCAGGCTCAAAGAATCAGAAGCATGTGCTGCGTCCGGAGTCTCTGGAGGGAACGGATGAGGAGGATCCGGTCACTGCGCTGGAGTGGGACCCTCTGAGTACAGACTACCTGCTGGTGGCTAACATGCACAACGGCATCAGGCTGCTCGACTCTGACTCGCTGGCGTGTGTGACGGCGTTCAGTTTACCGAGCGCGGCCGCGTCCGTACAGTGCCTGGCGTGGGTGCCTACTGCCCCGGGCATGTTCATTACAGGGGGTGAGACAGAGACACACACAAGACACTAGTGATTTCTCAGCACATGCGTAAAGACACATCACTGCAAACACTCGCTACACAGGTGCTAATATTTAACACAATATTAATGGTTTATGTGTGTTTGCTACTAAGAAACTCACACCTTGCACATCTGTTCTTCTTATTTTTTACATTTTTGCCCAAATACTTATTGCCCATTATACATAACCTTACTGGTTAATAACTTTTTATGCGGTACATCCGTCATACAAATCCCTGGGTAAGTAACGATAACGTATTATCGTATCTGGTAAGAGCAGAGGTGGGGGGCTCTGTGTGTACATTAATAACAGCTGGTGTACAAACACAGTGACTATAGACAGACACTGCTCCATGGACCTGGAGCATGTGACTGTTAAATGCAGGCCCATTTATCTTCCGAGGGAGTTTACCATTGTCCTAGTAACTGCTGTTTACATTCCACCGGATGCTAATGCTTGCTCGGCTATCGGTCTCTTACATGGTAGCATTAGCAAACAGCAGAGCATGTATCCTGACGCTGTGCTCATCGTAGCAGGGGACTTTAATCACGCGGACTTGAAAGCAGCACTCCCCAGACTCCACCAGCACGTTAAGTGTGCCACTAGAGGAGCAAATACTCTGGACAAAGTGTACACAAATGTCAAGCTGGGCTACAGGGCGAGACCGCTTCCACACTTGGCCCAGTCTGACCACATGTCCCTGCTTCTGATCCCCGCATATGCCCCCCTCTGTAAAACTGCTCTGACCAGCACAAAAACTGTAAAAACTTGGCCTGATGGTGCCTCCCAGCAGCTGCAGGACTGCTTCAACAGGACAAACTGGGATGTGTTTGAACAACAGGACCTGGGAATGTTTACAGACAGTGTGCTGTGTTACATAAAGAACTGCATAGACACTGTCACAGTGGACAAATGCATCCGGGTCTATCCCAACCAGAAGCCCTGGATGACCCGGGAGGTCCAGCGGCTGCTCAGAGAGAGGAACACCGCCTTCAGGTCAGACGATCAGACTCATTACAGCACAGCCCGAGCTAACCTGAAGAGAGGCATCAGGAAGGCCAAGCTGGACTACAGGAGGAGGATCGAGGACCACCTGGACAGCAACAACAGCAGGCAGGTTTGGGAGGGCGTCCAGGATCTCACCAACTTTAGGACCAACCAGGGAGCTGCTGACGGTGACGCCAGGCTGGTAGAGGAACTTAACCTCTTCTTTGCTCGTTTCGACGTGGAGCCACCAGAGACAGCCACACCACACCGCATGGCCCACAGTAGTTCAGCCCTCGCAATCGAGGAGAGCAAGGTCAGACACACGCTGAGGTCCATCAACCTGAGGAAGGCTACCGGACCAGACAGCATCCCTGGCCGGGTATTGAAAGTCTGTGCCGATCAGCTGGCTGGAATCTTTACCAAGATCTTCAACCAGTCCCTGGCCCTGTCCACTGTTCCACCGTGTCTGAAATCCTCCACCATAGTCCCCCTGCCAAAGAAATCCCACATCTCCAGCCTGAGTGACTACCGGCCAGTTGCACTCACACCAGTAGTGATGAAGTGCTTTGAAAAACTGGTCTGGAGCCATATCACATCACTCCTGCCCCCAAGTTTTGATTCTCACCAGTTTGCCTACAGGGGAAACAGATCCACAGAGGACGCTGTGGCCACAGCCCTCCATGCTGCGCTGTCCCACCTGGAGCAGCAGGGGAGCTACGTCCGGATGCTCTTTGTGGATTACAGCTTGGCATTCAGTACCATCCTTCCCTACAAACTGGTGGAGAAACTCGAGAACTTGGGGTTTCCACATTCCATCTGCATGTGGATTAACAGCTTTCTTTCGGACCGCAGCCAGAAGGTCAGAATGGGCCAACATACATCCTCGGCCCTCAGCCTCAGCACCGGCTCCCCACAGGGCTGTGTGCTGAGCCCCCTGCTCTACACTCTCTATACTCACGACTGCACCCCCGCCCACCACAGCAACATCATTGTGAAGTACGCGGACGACACCACAGTGATGGGACTCATCACTGGGGGGGATGAGTCGGCCTATAGAGACGAGGTGGAGCGGCTGTCGGGGTGGTGTAAGGAGAATAACCTGCTCCTTAACACCACAAAGACAAAGGAGCTGATCATAGACTACAGGAGGAAGAAAACGGACATATCTCCACTTTCCATCAGTGGGGATTGTGTAGAGAGGGTAGCTGATTTCAGGTTCCTGGGAGTTCAGTTAGAGGAAGGCCTAACATGGAACACAAACACCTCTGAACTGCTGAAAAAGGCCCAGCAGAGACTCTACTTCCTCAGGGTGCTGAGGAAGAATAACATCACTCAGAGACTCCTGCTGTCCTTCTACCGGTGCTGTATAGAGAGCATCCTGACCTACTGCTTCGGCGTATGGTTCACCAGCTGCACAGCGGCTCAGAAAAAAGCGCTCCAGAGGGTCATAAACTCGGCCCAGAAGATCGTCGGCTGCCCTCTCTCAACACTGGAAGAACTACACAGTTCCCACTGTCTCAAGAAGGACCAATACATCCTCAAGGACACATCACACCCCGGGCACTCTCTGTTTGAACTGTTACCATCAGGACGGCGATACAGAACAATCAGAGCTAGGACAAACAGACTGAAAAATACTTTTTATCCTACAACCATAACTACACTCAACAACCATAACTACACTCAATAAAACGCTGCTTACATGGGAATGTGCAATAGGTGGGAAGTATGTATGAGGGTGGGTTAGGTGGTTTAACTTGCTTTAACTTGTTTTTTGAAAGTTGAATGTATGTATGACTGCGCACTTTAAACTGATCGACACTTTAAATTTCGTTGTACATGTGGCATGTTACAATGACAATAAAAGCCTAATCTAATCTAATCTAATCTAATTAGAATGAGTGCATTAATATAAACCTGTGATTTGTAGCTGCACTACGGTCAGAGTTGCTGTTATAGAAAATAATCAACACCTTCTGACCAATCAGAACCTGACTAGCCATCAGTGTTTATAAATTGGTTTAGCTTATAGGCTGCTAAATAGCTAATGATAGCTAGAAGATAGTTTTTTTAAAAAAAAAACTTTTAAGAAACTTTTGTTCAGTAAACAGAATTATGACTGGACTGCCTCCTTCATTACTGTGAGTGACACTTTGCCAAAATAATCATCAGTTCTGCCAACCTTGTTCAGTACTTTTTTATTTTGCTGTGTGTGAAGACTCTCAGGTTGGCGTGTTGAGAGTGTGGAACGTATCGAGAACGACGCCGCTGGATAATTTCAAACTGAAGAAGACAGGATTCCACGCTCTCCATGTGTTAAACTCTCCTCCAGCAAAGAAAGGTCTGAATTATCTGCTATTATATGGTAGATTGGAGTGATTCTTGTCCAAGTCCTCAGAGATTAATGCTATGCATCCATGTGGTGGAATACCAATGTAAAGAGTGCGGGCAGTATAACACCATGTGACACTGTGTCTGCAAACGAGGGTTGTGTCTCAAATCACATCCTTATGTACTAATTTAGACCGTTATTGAGTACTAACTGGGTACTAACACTAACCGAGTTTCCTATTAAGGTTAGTGTTTGAATTTTAGAAACTTCCCTGAAGCCTTTAAAGCTACTGAAAGACCTATTTTTGTGTACCAGTCTTCTGGATTTTCTAGATTAGTAAATACTTTTGAACATAAGGTCAGAGTTTTCGATTTGAGACGCAGCTCAACAATCACAATGACGGTGGAAAGTTGTAACAGAGCTCACCGGTGTGTTTAACGTCATTGCACATGGAATCACTAAACATTTTACAGTTTGACTTGGAAATCAAATGGACAGGGATGTTTTGGCTCTGACTTGCCATCTAGAGGATGTTGTTTTTAATCCTGTACATGTAGATGTACATAAAGTGTGCAGGCGAGTATGTGAACAGTGCCATTTCCGCTGCTTCTGCATGTGCACGCATCAAGTATAAACCAGGCGTAATAGTAACATGCACGTTTGTTACTGTGTTTTTACAGTAGGCATGCAACTCCAACAGTTAGCATTAGCTTTGCACTAACATGCTGCAAAAAATCCCATTGTAGGAATTAGCAGGAATTAGCATCATTATAGTGGCAGTACTAGACAAATGACCTTTTCATAAAAGTCTATTTATAGACAGTTTATTTACAGATTTGGACTGTATTTAGTGTAAGAAAATAACACTATTCGGAACAATGGCAACTCTAACTTAATTGTATAGTCTAGTTAGGTTTTTGTCCTGTTATAGTTGCCATACAAATTGGGTAAAACTGAAGTGTTTATATATAGTATGGTGATCAGGCTGGTAAAGGAGTTGAAGTAGGAAAGCACAGGATTCCTGAATGAGTCGTACAGTATCTGAGTAAGAGGATTTTGCATTCTGACTCATCTCTGTCTCTACATCTCAAGTTGCCAGCTCAATTTCCCCATCCAAGAACCACTACACGTCATCTACGAGCGAGGCCGTTCCTCCTCCGACTCTGTCACAGAACCAGGCGTTCTCTCTGCCACCCGGACACGCCGTCTGCTGCTTCATGGACGGAGGAGTCGGCCTCTACGACATGGGGGCGAAGAAGTGGGACTTCCTCCGAGATTTGGTGAGAACGGAAGATAAGAAGTAATGCAAATCAATTCCTGATTTCACAAAGACACTTTAACCTGTCGGTGTTACAGAACTATGTGTACGTGTGTCATTTTTAGGGTCATGTAGAAACCATATTTGACTGTAAATTTAAGCCAGATGACCCGAACCTGCTCGCGACGGCCTCCTTTGATGGGACAATCAAAGTGTGGGACATTAACACTTTAACGGCAGTGTACACATCTCCTGGCAATGAAGGAGTCATCTACTCCCTCTCCTGGGCTCCTGGTGAGATACATCATCTGTAAAACTATAACTAACCGTTATAATATGTTCATAATCAGCGGATTTGTTTACTCAAATCTTATCATCTTTTTTTAATAGATTTTTATTTTATGACTTCTACATTATCGAGTCAGTACAAAAACAGTTCAGATTCCAAACATTAGTTTTCCAGCACAAAATTAAATGCTACAGAAAAAAAGACTGCTGGGTTTCGCTGCAGAAATAAGAAGCGATTGTGACAGTCAAAGTCTCCAGAAGAACTGTGGCTGCTTCTGCAAGATGCTCAGTAACACTTACAGCTCATTATAAAATGGCACACACTGCACCTGAGACTATTTTTTTTTTAAAGCGAAGGGTCATCACACCAAATATTGACTTTATTTCATTTATTACTGTTTACGGCTATTTATAGTATTATTTTAATGTAGAAACATTTAACTTCATTATTTTTGAAGGCATATACAGTACATATATACTGTGTATATATATATATATATATATATATATATATATATATATATATATATATATATACACTGTATATGTATGTATTTAAATAATGTTTTTACAAATTTATATTTAATGTTATGACAAATTATATAGCTAAAGAATTTTCCAAAAATAAATATAAAATCAGATTTTGTAGTAATTAGTATCTCACATTATTAGTATTATTATTATTATTATTATCATTATTATTATTATTATTATTATTATTATATTATTATTATGCTCAGTGCTGGGACGCTGCTAATTGTTTAATTTCTATGTCATTTTTCATACTTCAAAACACAGTGTAAAGAACCATCCATATTTTTTGTTTTACAAATTATTTGTAATAACCTGTTGTTGCGACAGCTAGACATCTGTGTAGAGTTTGTATTTAGTCTATAATTATTATATTTATTTATTCCATACTACTACCCAAAGGAGACCTGAACTGCATAGCAGGAGCCACGTCCAGGAACGGAGCGTTCATCTGGGACGTGAAAAAGGGCAAAATGATCACAAGATTTAATGAGGTATGGAAAGAACACCATAACTATGTGGCGTTTGAAACCATGAGGCAGTGACTACATATGAGTTATAGATTTATATATGGTGTGTGTGTTTGCAGCATGGGAAGAACGGTATCTTCTGCATCGCATGGAGTCACAAAGATTCCAAACGTATCGCCACGTGCAGTGGAGACGGGTTCTGGTAAATTTCTGATTTTGCGATTTAACATCATTAGAACATTATCGAGTGTATGAGATTTCTTCATCACTCTGTTTTTTATTATTTACTGGTTTCAGTATCATCAGAACCATTGATGGTAAAGTGCTGCATAAATATAAGCACCCTGCAGCCGTGTTCGGGTGTGACTGGAGTCAGAATAACAAGTGAGTATCTCTCTGTCTGTCCATCTGTCTGATGTTCACCAACAACCATTCTTTTCTGTGATGAAAGCGTAACCATAAAATAAAACACCCTTTTGCTCAAAATCAATGATAAAATGTAATTATATTTTCATTAATCAATAAAAACAAGACAGAAATGTCAGAAACAGCAAATGCTATCTTGTTGTTTAGTTCTGTAGAAAACTATCTAGCAAGTTATGTGTCTTTGTGACAACACGGGACCACAGGAGGGCTGAACACAGACACCAGGAGGGAGGGTTGTGGGGAACGTGCTCTTTATTTTAATAACATGCAGGAAGCAAGTGGGGGTGAAGGTGGGTGGCGAAGTGGAATGAGATTGGTGTTGTCCCGGAGCTGTGGGGTGGCGGCGGGACGGAGAGGGCACGGCGGTTGCTGAGTGCACAGTACCTCCCCCTCAGCTCCGAGCCTACAGCTGGCATGCTATGGGCCCAGCGAGAGAACTGACAGGACAGCCCATCTGCATTACCGTGCTGAGCCCCCGCAGTGAAGTTGAAATCCTGCAGGAAGAGGAACCACCGTTTAACCCGTGCGTTGGTGTCCTTGGCCTTGACCATCCACTGTAGAGGAGCATGGTCAGTGAAGGGTGCACCCGACTCCAGTGCACCCGTCCAGCTGGCACTTTTTTCGAGGAAAAGTTGGGCACAAAGTGACAGTAATATCCAGCCATCCCCAAGAAGGCACATACCTGTTTTTTGGTGGTGGGCCGTGGGTAATCTCTGACCGCTTCCATTTTCTTTTCCTGCGGCATCAAGAGTCCTCTGCCGATGCGGTACCCCAGGTACTGTGCCTCCGTGAGTCTCGGGTGGCATTTCTTGGGGTTGATGGTCAGCCCAGACTTCCGACCTGGATGCCTCAGGCCAGCTCCTGGGTTACTGCCTGCTGCTACAGGCTCGTTTGGAGTAGTTGCTGGAATACAGAGTCCATCTTGGTGCTGGGGTCTGTGTTCATGCCCGCATTCTCCACCACTGTGACAACATGGGTCCACAGGAGGGCTGAACACAGATACCAGGAGGCAGAAGTGTAGGCAATGTGCTCTTTATTTTAACCCTCCTATTATCCTCAAAATTACTAACATCTTTTATCCTTGGGGTCAGTTTGACCCCAGAAATTTAAACCTCTAGAATATGATTTTTACCCAAGTTTAAGTACCCAAGTTTAAGTACCCATAAAATCTCACTAATTGACCTACATTTGGAAAGAAAGATCTTTTTGGTGTTTTAAAGGCTTTATATTATTTCTAAGTACAGATTTTTGTTATTTATAACATTTGGAAAGAAGAATAATTTCTGTTATCAAGGATAGTAACATGTATTATGTTCGGGATCAATTTGACCCCAGGAAAAACAAACACAATTTCAAACATTTAGAACATTTTTATTTGTAAAACAGAAGGGGCCAATGGGCAGTCGTGCATCGGCAGCTGTAGGTGGCTGTGACCTTGTCCAGATTATCAACCCCTCCCTTAGTCTTATTGTAGTCCAAGACCTTTCTGTCTTCTCTGGTGCCCAGGACAGCATCGTTGTTCATGGTACTCATCAGCAGGACATTTTTCCCTTTCTTGGGGCAATAGGGGATGACAGTGGCTCTGTCAGTGAAGGCAAACATTGAAGATGTTACCTTCTTGTTCTTCATCGCAAGAAGCTCAGAGGGAAGCTCCAGCTTGTTTTTTCTCATTGTCCCCTACATGGTAACCTTCCTTTTCAGCAGTTCCTCACCCAGGGTGTACGATGTGAAAAAAATATCACATGTAATGTTATGACCATTGAGTCCTTCAGCTATGTCTAATACCACCCTCAGCATATCTGGTGATCTGGGACTATTTTGATGACATTAGCAGCACTAAGTCTACCCTGCCGTTCAAGTGGGGAGAGGGACCATAATAACTTTGCATTTTTGGAAGGTAATGTGTCTGCTGGTGGTTGAGAGGCAACAGGAGGGTCAACATTAAATGTGTCATTCTCATCAGAGGAAGATGCTCATAATCAGGGTCCTCCTCAACATTATCCTCTGTCTCAGACACATTCTCCCCTATGTCACTTACACTGTCAAAGAACTGTGACAAAACTTACCTGACAGAAAACCTTTGCTAAAAGGTCATTTTCAATCTTTTTTTTTCATAAAAAGAGAGCCCACAGAGCACCAAGAGAAATTTTAGAGAAGGCTGCTGTGTAAGCTTTTATATGTTTGTTCCTCCCCTATGTTGGGTGAACTATCAGTGTCCTCACAAGAATTGTGTTTTCCCCTTCCCATTGTCATGTGAACTATGAGTGGTTCGTGCAATACTACAGGTATGGTTATGTTAGATTAGGGCCCTAAAGCAGAGGGAAGTTTTTTGAAGATTATAAAATTGTATGTTGTAGTGACCCTCAATATCATTCAAAACAAATGTGTGTAAAATTTTGATATTTCTTATATGTTTTATACAGCTAAAACAGCCTGGGGTCAAATTGACCCCAAAGAACACTGAGGCTACAAAATATGTACAGGACATTGAAAACATCCCAGATAGCAAATTGGTTGTGGGCCTTATCTGGTTGAATTTAGGCTGTTGTTATGGCCCACATACCACCACGCCCCACTCCCCTCGAATGGCCCTTAAGCTGCTTGCCTAAAGAATACCCGAACCATGCCTGAAGCAGACCAAAACTCACCCACAACTTCTTTCATGTCCCTGGAATCAGCCCTAACTGTCCCATAACACTGCCTGAATCCCCATGTGTAACCCAGAAAAGAGCCAAACTGCCAACACCTTTACACAAAACTCACCCACAACTTATCAAGAACCCCCCCAAAACTCACCCACAACTTATCAAGAACCCCCAAAACTGACCCTGAATGCACCCTTGGATAATATTTAATTATTGTGAAATATAATAAAACCACACGCTTTGAAAATATAGTGTTTTATTAACACTGATGTAAAAATCCCAGCCAGATACAGGAAAATTAAAACAATGGGAAATAAGAAACCAATAACATAACAGTAAGAAAAAAACAAAAGCAAAAGTCACAATACAACAAAAACTAAGCAAAGTGTTAAATAATAAACAAGGCAAAATAAAGTAAAAGTGTAGTGCACAAATCAAAGAAACCAACCAAAAATATAAATGGGTAGTCGTGAATAAATCAAACCCTCAAACAAAGTGTAAATGGACAGTGTAATAAATTAAAGACAACAACAAAAAAAAAAGCAAAAATAACAATATAAGAATAAGAGAATAAAAACTAGGCAAAGTGCTAAATAATAAACAAGGCAATAAAAAGTAAAATGTAGAGTGAACAAATCAAAGAAACCAACCAAAAAATGTAAATGGGTATATCATCATGTTAATTTTATGTTTTCCCCATTGTCCCCATTAAATTAGGAAAAGTCATTAAATAAGAAGCAAAAAAAATGATGTCAATAATGTATTTAGAGATGTTAAACATTGACCCCAAAGATAATAGGATGGGTTAATAATTTGTGCAGGAAGCAAGTGGGGGTGAAGGAGAAGGTGGCTGGTGAAGTGGGATGAGGTTGGTGTCATGGCGGTTGCTCTCAGGCAGGGCTGAGGTCGGCATGCAGAGGCTGGGGTCCTTGCTGACGTCTGCTTCTGGGGAAAAATAGAGAGACAGACATTAGTTGGGTGGATAACCTCACCTAATCTGTCTGGAGAGCAGCTGCTGGCTCCTTTTGTACCCCTCCATTTTCTCCAGGAGGGTAGATTGGTGCCGCTGCACTCATTGGCTGCCAGCCCAGTCGAATTCCCTCGCTCCGCCTTGCAGTCACGTACGTTCAGGCTGTCAGGAGTTTGCTTTTAATCAGATTGCTTTTACTCCTGATATTTTTGATTGTCAACAATGAGTCTTCTTTGACCACTTGAGATTGGAGGTTGTGATGATTTTTGTGATGTATGACGTAGTTAATTACAGATGTTCTCTAGTAGTTCTCTAGTAGTCCATTATACACTATATGGACAAAAGTATTAGGACACTTGACCATTACACTCATATGTGCTTGTTGAACATCCCATATTTATTCTCCCTTTGTTGTTATAATAACCTTCACTCTTCTGGGAAGGCTTTCCACTAGATTTTGGAGCATGGCTGTGGGGATTTGTGTTTATTCAGCCACAAGAGCATTAGTGAGGTCAGGCACTGATGTTGAATGAGGAGGTCTGGGGTGCAGTCTGCATTCCTGCTCATCCCAAAGGTGTTCAGTGGGGTTGAGGTCAGGGTTCTGTGCAGGCCACTCAATTTCTTCCACTCCAACCAAACCATGTCTTCATGGAGCTCACTTTTTGCACTGGGGGACTGTCATGCTGAAACAGATTTGGACTAGACCCCAGTGACAGGAAACTGTAATGCTACAGCATACAAAGACATCCCATACAATTATGTGCTTCAAACTTTGTGGCAACAGCTTGGGGAAGGCCCACAAATGGGTGTGATGGTCAGATGTCTACAAACTTTTGACCATATAGTGTACATATTAGATTACCTCCAGATCCTTATGCTACTCCAAAACTCATTAGACTTCGTTCACTCCTTAAAACTTCCCACTTGTGATCAGATGACACAAACCTGATGTTAATAACTGTTTAAAACCAAGGGCTCAGAACTGAGCTCTTATCTCATGATCTTCTCTCTTTCTCTCACTCTATCTCAGAGACATGATTGCGACTGGATGTGAGGATAAAAATGTAAGAGTCTACTACTTGGCCACAAGCTCAGATCAGCCGCTGAAGGTGTTTACTGGACACACGGCCAAGGTGTTCCACGTGCGCTGGTCTCCTCTCCGAGAGGGAATCCTGTGCAGCGGCTCTGACGATGGGTAACTCATTACACTGGCAAATTTTATATACATTTTATATCGTCACAGCATTTTGCATGTCTGTATATAGTTTCATTCTGTTATACTCAAATGTATACCAGTGCAAGTTTATAGGCTTTCACCAGGGTTGAACTGTAAAATTACTGTCACTACCTCAAAGTTGATTATTTTCCTATAACAGCACATCCCAAAATGATTTATTCCTCTTATACCACAGCAATTTGCCAATGAATATTTATTTATTTATTTATTTATTTATTTATTTATTTATTTATTTATTTTTAAATTCATGAATGACATATTGTAATTTTTATCAGTTTGTAGTTACATTTAATATTGGGGACTATAAGACAGAAAACACAGTTTGTCATGTTTCGGAGAAACTGCAAAGTGTAATCTCCTCTGTCCTGAACATGTCAGAAAACTTTAAGTTACAGCTTCACCTCTGACTGCTACAAAGCTCTAACACTGGAGACTCCTTCACAGAAAACTTCAACGATCAACAATTACACACATTTTTAATCTGTTTATGTAGAGCGTCTGTCAGACAGTTCCCTGTGAATGAGCTGTTACTATAGAAACGACAACATATTAGAACGAAACCAAAGATTTGCAGCTGCATTACTGTCAGAGCTGCCGTTCTAAACAATAAGTCAATAAGTGTGTGTGTGTGTTGCAGGACGGTGCGTATTTGGGACTACACGCAGGACGCCTGCATTAACGTGTTGAGTGGGCACACAGCTCCAGTACGTGGTCTGATGTGGAACTCAGAGGTACCGTACCTGCTCACATCGGGCAGCTGGGACTATACCATCCGTGTGTGGGACACTAGGGACGGTACCTGCCTGGACACCGTCTACGACCACGGAGCCGATGTCTATGGTACTGCACGCAGTCCATAAAGTGTGGAGATCACTCATTAAACATCTGCAGTACTGCCAACGCAGCTTTACTTCTTACATGGTGTGTGTGTGTGTGTGTGTGTGTGTGTGTGTGTGTGTGTGTAACACTGACCATAGGTCTAACGTGCCATCCAAGTCGCCCGTTCACCATGGCGTCCTGCTCCAGGGACTCGACTGTGCGCCTGTGGTCACTGACCCCACTCATCGCCCCGCTGCTGATCAACATCCTGACTGAGCACAGCTGGGATGACATCATCGGAAACACAGGTGAGCCGCCATTACTGCACAAAATAATAGATGACATAACATAAGCAGGATTCTGCATTTTAAACCAAACAAAATGAAACAGCGTTCTTACAATTTTTTTTTTAACATGAAATTGTTTAATGGTGTGTTTTTATACCACAAAGCTGAATTCTGGATTCTGATTTATGGTCAAAAAAGACACATAAAGACATGCTGTTATAGAAAAATAATCAGCTTACCTCATATAATCATCACACCTCCCAAATGTTGATTACTTTCCTATAACAGCATGTCAGTTTTATTATCTACTTATTATCTAGAAATATTAATATACGCCATATAAGGTTCTGTGCCAATGTGGCATCTGTTGCTTACGATTAAAAATAACAGCAGATTATCAGTGTGTAGCCTAATGCAGTCAGGTCTTATTAGCAAAGGAATAATCTAGCAGATTGTAATTTTTAGCCAATATGACTCTTGCATGTTTGAGACTTTTGAGCTCCTGTGTGTTTAGTGAAGTGTTTAACGTGTTGAATGAGTGATACTGACCTGTTTTATTACAGATCGGGCGATGGTTCCCGGCGCTCCCCCTCTCCTCTGTGGTAAAGTATCCAGAGATATCAAGCAAGAACTTGATAAACTTTCCAGTGATGTGCGAACAAAGAAACTGCGCTGGTTCTCTGAATGCTTCTCGGTCAGTAAAACCACACGTGCACACTTTTGCAGTATCAGCCCATGATATTTTTAGGAAAAGATGATGTGAGAGTTTTTTTTTCAGCCGCCAGGAGGGAGCCATAACCTGTGGGACCTGGTGGCTGTGATAAAGGGACAAGATGACAGTTTACTGCCACAGAACTACGGCCAGGGAATCATGCACATGAAACACCTCGTCCGCTTCAAAACGGTGAGTGCTGATGGGATAAAAATCACTAGTGGAAACTGGCTTGAGTGAATTGTAAGGGAGCCACATGGATTTCTGACCATGTCTGTGGTGGAGAAATCATCGAATAGTTGGATAATGTGGACATAATTTCAGCCATATTGCATTTTATTTTATTTGTAGGCACTTAGTGAAAATAAAAGCACAAAAAAGGAAGAAAAGTGCACCTTTTTTCTCATATTGTGGATCGAATTGCATTGGTGGATACCTATGGAACATTGATGAGCACATGCTGGGTGAGTCCTTATATAGTGCTGGGACACAAAATGGCCGCCGCAGGAAGTGCTCCTCCAAAATGGGCGCCGACCTGGAAGTGCAAATCATGACAGTTGTGGTTGGTTCTGGTGGATGGAGTTCGTAATGAAGACCTGATGCGTTGGATGATCTTGAAGGCATTGATGTATTTGTGGGTCAGTTTTCTATAGCCATATCTCTCCTTAAGGTCCCTGGTGGAGAACCACACCCTGGCCTCTGGTTCATTTCTGGGAGTCTCTCATCTGTGTCGGTCTGTGAGTTTTTTCTTCTCTTGTGCCATTTGTTTCTGTGAAACCATTCAGCATTGGCAGATGAGTCTGTGGGGTTAGAGTTCCATGGACGCAGGGGAAGCTGGTACCCGATTACACAGAGGAACAGAGTTAGCCATGTGGCTGAATGCCACAGTGAGTTCTGGGTGTATTCTGCCCAGTGTAAATACTGAGCTCAGTTCAGTGGGATGTGGAGTTATCGGCAGATTATGGTATAGACATGACAGTGCACTTTTCAAGACTAGCACACATGTCTAATTTAGCTCTCATAATAGCCAGTTTCTGAGAGAAATTTCTCTAAACTCATAAGACTTATATACATAAGCAATTCCCAGCTGATCTGTGTAGTAGCATGCCGGTTGTAATGTTTACTTATGTACACTGCACAAGCATATGAATGTTCAAAAACTCCAATTATGACACGATCAATGTTGCTTTGATCGTGATGCCCAGTAAATTCATTTGAGATGTAACCAGGTAGAGGTTTTTCTGAATTTATGTTCAGATTACCTACAGTGTGGTAGGTTAGTTTATTTATTATAGGCAGGAGTATATACCCGTCTGTCTGAGGTATGTTGTGAAATTGGTGGAAACCATAATCTTTAGACTGAGAACTCCAGTACATTTTCATTTCACTGTTCCTAAGATGAACCGCAATCCAGTGGAGAAGCTTCAGACCGTGTCTTGGTCGAGGACGACCAAATCCAGTCTTCTTCAGCTGGGCCAGTTCAGTCTTTGCCTTCTCTATTAAAGATGGCTTTGGACACTCTTTCACACACCACAAACACGCAGACCTCACACACACAAACATATTGCAGATATTTGTTAATAGCCACTAACTGCACACTAATATCAATAAACATTAACCTTTAAAATCACCCAAAAGTTGTAAAGATCATATTTATTTATTTATTGAATAATTAAATCAGCCTGCTCAACATTAAACAAGAACATTAAAAATTCACAGAAACATGTCAATAGCTTTAGCTTTACTAAAAATGCTGATTCTGTAAATAAGGCCAAAACATAATTAGTTAACGTGCTTAAGCTAGCTAGCATTAGCTTCATACGGTTGCGTGACTCATACAGCTACATAACACAACAATTATTTTTCACGTCCTACATATCTAGAATTAATTTGATGCCCGGCTGACAAAGAATTTTCATCGATAACATCCTGTTTCACTGGTGAATTTACAGAGTACACTATCGGTTTTACTATCGGTCTGGAGATTTCTGGCCTACCTGCAACAGGCGTGCGACATGGCGGCTTGAATATAGGTTGTGAACTAGTGGTTTATCGCGATCTCTGTCCGAGATTTCGAAGGGCTGTGCACATGCGTACTACACACACGTTTTTTTCCGGTATCGCAACCAGGATGCCCCGCAAGGAAGCTTATTATGAGTTGCGTAATAAGTGACAACAAAAATTATACGTCAGTGACAGTAAGCATTATATAAACCAAGATGTATGATTTTTTTCAGCCGTATGAATTTATTTACTCTCTGGTATTATTCTTCCACTTTCTCCTGACTAATCTAAATTCAGCTAAACAATAGTGTGGAGACAATTTTCCTCTTATAGACTCTGTTTGGTACAGATTTATAGGTTTAGTTAATGTTTAGGTTTTGTTTTGAGGAGCATTTTATTTTTTCAGTAATTTTTCAAACAACTTGACCACTCATTATTACTACAAATCCAATTATTATTAGTATCCATTATTACTACATTACTATCCATTTCCCACCACTGTGTAGTGCAGTGGTGGGAAATAAGTACATACACAAAATAAGATTTGGTAGTTACTTTGTACTTACCATTTTATAGAATTGTAGATAATCTCCTCTGAACAATAAGTGGTTAGAAATCCAAGGCATTTCCCTCTGAGTAAAGTCCTTGTAGCAAGTGCAGCAAGAGGTAGATCCAAAAAGGAGTTGAATGCACAGCAGACATTTTACCAATAAACCAAGGAACCAATTTAAAAAAAGCATTTCTTGGTAGGCAATAAGGAAGATCCCAGAACAGAGCTGCTGAACTCAGTGTCAGGTCCCTCTCAACAACCAGATGCAAAATCTTATAATGTAAACTTTGTCTTTTTAAAGACAAAGATACACACACACCTCACTCCATCTCACACTCATACACACACAGCATTGTGAAAAGTAAATTTATCAAAAATCCAACATACTCAATAACAACTCCAATGTACAGCAAATATCGTACATTCCAGTTTCAGCAGAATGAGGAACCATAGAAGGGGAAGACAGCTGACTTCTGGTTGGAAAGTTGAGGAAATGTGAGTGTCTATGTGACCATCTGTGGTTTAAGCAAAATCACTGCAATTGGATAAAATACCTTTAAACCATGGAAGGTTGAGGAAATGTGACTATCATCTGTAGTTTAATCTTCAGTTAAAGCTAAAGATCTCATTTTTCACAGCTCCACACAGAATGAGGAGCCGTAGAAGGGGAAGACAGCTAACTTACTGAGTAAAGTCCTTGTACCAAGTGCAGCAAAAAGTAGATCCAAAAAGGAGTTGAATGGACAAAATGCATTACCAACCTGTAGTTACACTGCTAAAGAGTACAGTACATGAAGGATAGTGAAAGCAGTTTTTCACCTGGAGGAAATTATTTACATGCCATGCGGATAAAATGTTCGCATTGGAAAAAGACGACTTCCTCTTGCTGAATGCTCGATTGTTTGCAACTGATCTATACTTTAGATGTAGGTTACTGAACAACACCAAATCTCTCAACTGGTGGAGAGGTTTTATCCAGTGTTCAATGTCTACAGCTTTATAGATTTGGGTAATGAATTAGTTTTTGTTAATATCAAAACATTATAGTTAAAACTATAAGTTAAAACTTTTTAGTTGTTGTTTTCTACAACACATACAGTTGTTGAAAAAAGTAAGTACAAAAATAAGACACACACACACTGATACCTCCTCCAACTTCCCCACATACACACACCAGCATAATTAAAAGTACATTCAACAAATACATTAATGATTTAGTATTTTAACAT
>CM040456.1:3098058-3112302 GCA_022758105.1 Pangasianodon gigas | reverse complement strand
TTTTTTTTGTATTTTAGCTTATTACTAGGAGTTTAAGGACTATTGACCATTTTATTATTTTTACTAGTGACTAGGAATTTAAAAAAGTACATCTTCATTTTAGGATGTTTTAATATACAATAAGTATGATGCCTAACAATAAATCTAAACTGTTGGTTTATCTCAGAGGATTTTTAGGAATGTGTTTTAAACCTGGTCTACTGTTAAACAGTCTTCGGTTCAGTTCAGTTACCGAGTTCATACAGAGAGTTATGCATCCACTTTAATTCCTACCTACAGTATATTGGTCAGCTGTGTGGAATCAACATGGCCATAAGAGATAGAGTTTTGGCATAAGAACTATAGTCTTTCTTCTTCACTGCTCTAAGCAATGTGCAATGGTGGCTCTTTTGAATTCCTATGAATGTCAGTTATGTTGGAGGAAATGTGATGAAATCTGTGGTCTAATCTATAATATCTCAGCTGCATAGATCTGATTGTCAAGTGTCTATGATTTTCACTAATCAGTAAGTTGGAGGTCATTTTTAAGGTCAGTCTGAGTAACAGATTAAAAGTGTATGATGGCATCGTCCTCTACAGGACTTGGACTCTCCACTCAGATATTACTACAATACCCATAAGCCTTGGCAAAATCCCTTCCTGTTTGGCTGGGAGGTGACAAGGGGTGGGAAGAGTCAGCCATTATACAGGTGGTATTAGTGAAGCAGTGTTTGTAGTAGATGCCCTGTATTAGAGGTAGAGGGACCCCCATTATGTTCAGTTTGGTGCAGTTCTATGCTGATAAAGGGACAAGGCTTAGGCATATTGTATTAATGCAGGAGTGGAGAGTTCTTTAGGCTACTGAGGCTTTTTGAGACATGTTTGGAAAATGCTACGTTACCACGTTACCAACCGTGCTATGTTACCACATGACTTGCAAGCCTGATTGTGTTTGCAGAGAAGAGGAGAGGTTAGGCTTCTATCTGATCATATGTCATGAAAAGCACAAACTTTTGGCATGAAGTGGGCTACGCTCAGGACCACGGTGCTACATACAAGTTAAAACATATATATGAACATCTGACTATACATATACCTTAAATAGTTGACTATACATACACAAACTGAGACTGTACAAAAACTTTACATAGATACTGTAAATGAAATTGTGCAAAAAATATTATATATCAATCTTATTTAAATAGTATTTATTACATACACTATATAGTATGTGGTCACCTGACCATCACCCCCACTAGCATTTGTCTCTTTCAGGTTATGAATCAGTGAGAGCAGTGGTGGCTCAGTAATCAGAAGGTTGTGAGTTCAAATTCCAGGACTTCCAAGCTGCCACTGTTGCGCCCTTGAGCAAGGCTATGTTCAATCATACACTATATTTTTGTGTGTCAGGTTTCAAATCAGAGTTCATTTTGTAACAGGAGATGATTTAATATCAGTGCAGTTGTCTTGGTTTCTTGAAGACATGACTGTTGGTGTAAAAGTGGAGGTTTTAGATGTTAGTCACAAACTCTGAAATCACAGTAAAGGCCGCATTCAGAGTGGCTGCCTAAAGTCCAAAGGTTTCAGCAATATTTTTGCAGGGAAAAGTAAAACATATTCAGAGTCAGGTTACATAAGTGCCTAAGTTGAGTTTTTAGGTTCGCAACTGCAATTGTTAAATTCACCTGTGGGTAGTTTCCAACCTTGCCAGATTTTTGTTCAGTATAAGCATCCAAGACAAAGGTTTTGAGAGTGTCTATAGCAGTGGTTCTTCTAGTTGTGTCTGGGGAACCCCATTGGCCCATGAAGCAAATCCAGGGGGTGTGTGACAATCCACTACAAATACTTTATTTATTACTGAGGTTTTATAATTATTTGTGGAGCTGTAATCAAGATTATGAAGTCCATGACAAGGACAAAATCAGGCCTAGCTGAGATCAAGTCAAGACTGAGTCTTAATGGGATCGAGGCCAAGTCAAGATTGAGTCCAAATGAAAAACGAGTCAAGATTGAGACAAAAAAATAAAATAAAATAAAAAAATATGATTATGCACCAATGATTAGGCTTTCTAGAAGAAGAAATGATTATTTTGTTAAAATAAATGCAAAAAGGAAAGACAAGATGAACATTTTTTTTTTTTTTTTTTACAAACTTTCAGTCAAGACCAAAACCAAAATCCCTATAGGGCAAGACCAATGCTTAGGGCTGGGACAAGTCCAAGCTTAAAAAGAAAATGTCCTAAGACCGAACACAAATCCAACAACCCTAGTTATTATCCTGGTTGACTGCTCACTTAAATCGAATGGGTTTACTCCAAACCTTCAAACCTCGCTCTACTTAATACTGCTCCTCACTCAAGTTGTTATCACGCAAGAAAAATGTGCTTAAGCATATAATCACTTGTAACTGAGACACTGTTTATCTCAAGCTTTACCTTGTGTGGGTAACTCTCATGTAACTTCTGAATAATGCTTAAGTCTTAAGTTAAGTTTGAGGTGTGAAATGTTAAATACTCACTACATAATGGTAACTCAAAGCTAATCACGGCCCACATTTTCCATCCTTTTTTTTTGCAGGCGTAAAGACAAGTGCATGTGTTTAAATGCTGCTGTCTAGACATTATTGAACAATCTCCTCTCAGATGCTCAAATTGGAAGCACAGAAAATCCACTTTAAAACACTGAATAAATGTAATGTTCTCTGCATAAATTATTGAAGTAAGTTTTGTACTTAAGTTGCAAAAACTAAATATATTCTTAATCAGTGAGGATTTAGAAATTTTTATGACTGTATTTACCACCACTTTTGTTAAAAAAACATGATCTCTGAAAGCAGATGGCAAGGAAAGACTACCATTTCCACATCATTTTCGTATATAATATTTATTTAAAAACAATTAAAAAATTAATTAAATTGATATTATATTTACATTAAATATTTCAATGCAGATATTAATAATTTTAATGATTCACCCTTGGCCACCACACACGTTCATTTATTGCCGGATAATACACAGTTCTTGAGGCCCTTCTGTTCCGCCGGCTGATAAGCATACACAGGCTCTCGCTGATGCAGTATGTGGCGTTTCGTATGTAGTGTTCAGTTACATAAACTGCACAAACCAACCCATCATTATTCACTCCAACTATGATGCGGTCCTTATTGCTTTCATCGTGCTGCCCAGTATAATGTTCCCAGATGTGTTTAGGTAGATCTCGAGCTCTTCGTTTACTCAGATTGCCCAACACGTAGTAGGTGAGACCATCATTAGGCAGGATTTCCTCTATGTTCCTAAATCTGTGGAAACCAAACTTTGTATTATATCGTTCAAAGAGTAGGTAAAGATTGTTCTCAAAAAACTGGATAACCCCTAAAAACCAGTCCAGCATCGGGCGACCATGTCTTGGCTGCGGCCGACCGAATCCAGTCCTCTCCAGATCCCTTAATGAATGCAGTGTACGTGGTCTAACACACACACAATCACACACACACACACACACACACATTGCATATATCTGTTAAAAGCTGCTAACCTCACAGTACCTACACTAACCATTAACCTTTAAAATCACCAAAATATCATATTTTTTATTAACAACAATAAAAATCCGTCACAGAAATATGACTACACCTTCATTAAGCATGTTGATTCCATGAATAAGTGAATATGAATGAGTGAGGGCTGATTTATATTTCTGTGAGCACATCTCTGCATGTAAATCAGGACTTTTCATACGTGCATACTAGTTCATACTTGGACTTAACATGAGCGTGTCCTCTAGGAGGCGCTGTCAGATGAACCACACCAGAATTTACTGAGTTATGGCACAGAAGAGCTAAAAAAAAACAATTGGAGTTCCATATCTTAGTATTTAAATAGTTATAGGATAGAAAGGAATATAGAATAGAATAATAAATAGAGATAGCATGGACATGGTGGCTGGGGATGGTGCCACCTGGGGGCTGTGGAGATGGCTTGGGGATCCCATATGGGGAGTTTACTGTAATGGCTTGGGACTGCGATTGCTGTAGTGGCTTTGGGGCTGCGGTTACCATGAGCATCTTCGTACTCAGGACTCCATCAGTGGACAGTGGATAGATTTTAACCAACCGGACTTCTTGCGAAAACTGTGATGAATTTACTGGTTGCACAGTTGCACTATTTGTCCATATAGTACACAATAATAGAAGGGATTTATTTATAATTGCACTATCCGTTGCACCCAGATGAGGATGGGTTCCCTTTTGAGCCTGGTTCCTCTCAAGGTTTCTTCCTCATATTGTCTCAGGGAGTTTTTCCTTGCCACCGTCGCCTCTGGCTCGCTCATTAGGGATAAATTCACATATTTACAATATATTTTTTGAATCCATTTATTTTTGTAAAGCTGCTATGTGACAGTGTCTATTGTTAAAAGCGCTATACAAATAAAATTGAATTGAATTGAACGTAATGTTGCTGTTTTGTGTGATGGGTAAAAAAAAAGAAACTTGCATGATTAATTATAAACCAAGTGACTTTAGCGGCTTTTGTATCGAAGCACTTGAATTTAACTAAATGTTTAAATCTACAATTGTATCAGTCATGGAATGATGATGCTTTAGTTTTTATTTCTATTGAGTTGCTGTGGTTTACATCATCAACACTGTGTGTTTATTGAGAGTCCTTTAAAAGAAAGAGAAAGTAAAGTGTTCGATCCTGCAGGATTAAATCAGCCATTATAATAAACTACAGCCTTTATAAAGCCTTACACCTTATATAATGCAGTATATAAATCGAATATAATGTGTAAAATCATACAACAATGACTGACTCAAATTTCACCAACACCTATGACAAGTATTTTTCAACTTTTACATGTTCAGAAGTATTTTACTTGCGTAGTTCAAAGGATTTTTATTTAAAAAATGTCTGGTTTCAACTGTTATATTTGTATATTACTTTTCAATTTTCACTACCTGTTTGGATGGATATGTCCTCCTCGGAAATCCATAGGTCAAATTGCAGGTTGCTTCACCGAGATTGTCAAAACGTTTTCCAAATATTTGGAACCAAATTTTTTAAAATGTTGTGTTTGAGAAGATGCTGCCTCCAATTCTGGCCAAAATAAGTGGTTTAATAGCTGTTTTATAATTTTCTGTTTTCTTGAGAACGTTCTACGCTTCTCTATCGACTTGCTCCACCTTCTTATTGGATGAAGCATAGGAATAGGAAGGTCCAAGGTGTGTCCCTCTGTATAAAATCCTTATAGCAGAAATTTGATCCAAAAAGGAGACGAATACCTGGCAGGTATTTTACCAATAATCCAATAAAGCATTGTAAACAAGCATTTCCTTTTAAAAAAAAATCCTTAGGCCATCCTAAGTAATAAAAAAGAACTGAGAACAGAGCAACTCCAACATACTCCAAAAGTTTAGTCAAGTCCAATTTAGTTTCTGTTCCCTTTAAACAAAACAGATGCAAATGAAATCCGTCATATAGACACAGATACTATTATTAGGGGTTCACAATTATTGACCATTTTACTAGTTTAGTAATGACCAGTAATTTAAAAATATAACCTAGTCATCTTCTCTATAGTAAAATCAAACACTGATTCAGGACATCACTGTTTTTAGATAATTTTATTAGATTAGAGATTAGAGAGCTTTGTTGTCATACTAGTCATGAGCAATTATAGAGTAGAATGAAATAGTGTTTTCCAAGGACTTTACAGAAATTAACAACAGTGATCACACCTAACAATATGTAGTTCAACATTAGAAAAAGTGGCAGTGCAATGGACAACAAAGTACAAGAAAATAAGCAGGTGCTCAGCAAGAATCTCTACAGTGAAAACAATACGATAAATACAACACAAGACATTAAATACAATGTTACCTTAAATACAATACAAGCTGTTATAACTGTTTAAACAGTGAGCTGGTGTGTGATGAGAAAAGTCTTATCACCACAACTAGGTCATGCTGAACATTTAGCCATTGCATCAACTGTGCATCTGAAGGCTTCTGACTTCATGTGGACAGATTTCAGCGGAAATTGTGTCAAAGGTCCAGTCATAGCCTCAGTTAAATTAGCAGGTCCAGAGACTGTGGACATGGAATTTGTGACTCTCTGTGTGCAGTTCTTCAGTGGAGATTGGACACTGAAGGTCCGAAGCTCTCATGCCTCTACGTTTTGCAACAGTGGAGAATTGGCTGAGATCAAACTCTGAAGTTGATTGGAAATCCAGGTGGATGGAAACCTAATGCCCAGCTCACAGACATTTGTGAGTTTCTTGGATTTATACTGAGGACTGATGAGGCGGGTCAGTGTTCCTGCCTCTCCTCCTTCATTGATTAGTGCTGACTGGTTGTTGTTTTTGAAAGGGGAAACCTGGGTGGAATTTCCAATTCAATTCAAACTCCTGTTGAAAGGAGAATTTTCTGGTGGTTTGGATAACTTTCTGTCCCATTGTCTTCCTGAAGAGACAGCGTTATCTTTCCTGTCTGTACCGCACCTTGGACCAGAGTGGCCTGGAGTCCTATGTGTTGTAGACTGCTGGTTGTTTGGCATCTTTTCATATAAACAGGAAGTGTTCGTTAGCACTCTGATATGTAACATGGTTTATGGCTGAATAGTAAAATGTACATTTTGGGGCTACATCCCTGACAAGGTTCTCACAACAGTATGTGTCTATATGAAAGGATTTATAATAATATTAATTCCTAATGCATTTAAGTCTGCATTTTTATTTATTTTATCTGGATAAACAGGACATGAGAGAGATTTTAACCCACTATCTCCTAAAAGTTCCTTTGTATGACTTCCAAAAATGAATAAATCATATTTCCATATTTGGATTACAAAATACACTAAAGAAAATTGGAGAAGAAAAAGCATTTTAGTTATATATGTGCTTCAGGGATACAGTGGATATAAAAAGTCTACACACCCCTGTTAAAATGGCAGGTGTTTGTGATGTAAAAAAAAGAAACTAAGTTCACCCATGTCAGAACGTTTTTCACCTTTATTATGAAATTGCAACATATAAAAATCAAGTGACAACCAACCAGAAATGTTTTAAGGAAAAAAAAGAAAAAACAAAAAAATTCCAATACCCAGCTTGCATAAGTGTGTACACCCTTTTATAATTGGGAATGTGGCAGTGTTCAGAATCAACCAATCACATTCAAACTCATGTTAAATACTAATTAGTATATATCTGCCTTCAATTAAAGTGTCTGATTAACCCCAAATAAAGTAAAGCCATTCCTGACATCTGGATTTTCCTGACATCTTCTTAGTAACATCCAACTGGAAAAGCCATGGGCTGCAAAGAGCTTACGAAGTAGGTATGGGATCTCACTGTTGAAAAATATCGCTCAGGAGAGCGTTACAAAAAAAATTCCAAGGCATTGGATATACCATGGAACACTGTAAAGACAATAATCAACAAGCGGAGAAAACATGGCACAACAGTGACGTTACTAAGAACAGGACGTCCCTGTAAATTGATGAGAAGAACAGGAGAAAACTGGTCAGGGAGGCTGCCAAGAGGCCTACAGCAACATTAAAAGAGCTGCAGCAATTTCGGCAATCTCCCGAATTCTTCATATGTCTGGGGTTAGGGTGGTAAGACGGAAACCTATCTTAATCAAAAAAAGAATAAAAAAACATCCAAGCCCAGCTAAAGTTTGCCAAAAAATACATCCAATCTCTGATGAGACCAAAGTTGAACTTTTTGGCCATAATACCAAAAGATGTTTGGTGCAAAAAAAAAACCAAAAAAAAAACCACAGCACATCACCAAAAGAACACCATCCCCATGGTGAAGCATGGAGTCGGCAGCATCATGCTGTCGTGGAAGAGCCGATAATGGCGCTGAACTACAATACCCATCAGTCACAGCATGCCACATGATCATGACACTCACCACGTCACATGACTGTTTGCACCAGATTCACGTTTATGTTTAATTAGCACATTTATACAGTATGTCACATCTTGTATAGCACTCATGGTCTAGCTGTTGTCGTTGCTTGTCACCTAGTCTATGTCGTGTTCATGTTTTCACCTTGCATATCTTTCACGCTCGTAGCCTATGTTTTTGTGTTTCACTGAAAAATAAACTCAATGTGCACTTGCATCCGTCTCCAACTCCACTCCCTGACACATGCTTTGGGGCTGCTTTTGTTCAGCCGGAACTGGGGCTTTAATCAGGGTGGAGGGAATAAAGAATAGCTCCAAATACCAGTCAACTTTGATGCAAAACCTAAAGGCATCTGCCAAAACACTTGATGAAGAGGAATATCACCTTTCAACAGGACAACAACCTGAAGTACACCTCCAAATCAACAAAGGAGTGGCTTCACCAAAACAAGGTCAAGGTTTTGGAATGGTGCAGCCAGAGTCCAGATCTAAATCCAATCCAAAATCTGGAGCGCTGTGCACAGGAGATACCCGGCCAATTTGACCAAGTTAGAATGCTTTTGCAAGGAAGAATGGCGAAGAAAACTGCAGAATAATAAGTCAAGATGTGCCAAACTGATTGACTCTTACCCAAAAAGATCGAGTGCTGTGATAATATCTAAAGGTGCTTCAACGAAGTATTAGTTTAGGGGTGTACACACTTATGCAACCAGGTTATTGTACTTTTTTTTTTTTTTTTTTCCCCTAAAATGATTATTATAGTTTTTCACTTTAATTTATAGTTAAAAACTGTGAAAACTGCTACTGCCTTGTTCACGTGAGATTATCATGGTGTACATCATCGAAGTTTGCCGGTGGTCCTAACTCAACCCTAGCTCTGTGAGTCTAATTAATCTCATTAGATCATCATTGACTATGCCTCCCTTTTTTACAATAAACATAAACAAGAAAACTAGAAACTTGAAGGTAAAGTTACAAAATGCACAATAAAACGTCTTTGTCAATTAAGGGTACACTGGATTCCGAATGTTTTCCAGGAGAAATGGAGAAAGGTGTATTTCTTTGGGGAAATAAACCACAAACCCATTTGTTGTACTTGCTACCAGCAAAAGGCTGTGCTCAAAGAATGTAATACTTTGAGGCACTATGACTCAATTCACAACTAGGATTAACATCCTTCCACCTTTGGAGGTGCTCATGTGTCGCATATGACCACATAATATTTGTAGTGTGAGCACAGAAACATCTTGGTGCATCTCGGACTACAACGAATGGCCACCTAATCGTCTTTGTCATTGCCTTAGCCTGAAAATACGTAATCACCGTGAGATGCTTTGGATATCATGCTGAACAATAGAAATGCTGTATGAAATAGGAAATCTGATCAAAAGTGGTCTCTGGAAATGCGTTCAGAATGCCAGGTGTAAAAGGCTATACAGTTCAGCTGTTCACATGTTATCAGATCACTCGAGATGGATGTTAATACCAGGTGTGAACAAGGTCTATAAAACCAATCATTGTATAAAGTATGGCCAGTATACTGGATCAATAAATGAATTAATTCCAGGTGGGATGAATGATGCTACTCTACATGCAAAACAAACTCTAAAAAAACTACTTGAATAAACCTTAACATATTATACTTTATTATATTATACACATATTATTAATGAAACATGATTGGCTGTATTGGAGCGTCCAATTATATTGTCAGATTTTAACCAATGTGGTCCCCAACATTTGTCTAAAGTATGGTACAATACCAACGTCTCACCGCACCAAATATGCTGGTAGGGTATGTTTGTGTGTCATCAGTTATCACACAAGAGTTCATTTGTGAAACAGGAGATGATTCAATATCAATGTCTTGGTTTCTTGAAGACGTGATGGTTGGTGTGCAGGTGGAGGTCGTTTGGTCATCCTGAGACGGGGGTTGAAGGCTGGAAATCCTCAAAATTTGGATGGTATTGTCTCGAGCATAATTGTTTAGTTGACTCTCTGCAATACTTGTCTGTTGTTGTGTATTATTATTCATCAAGATAGGAGGTGATTCATCAATCTCAACACAAATGTCTTGGCTCCTAGAAGATGTAATTGCTGGAATGCTGCTGGAGGTTGTTGATGGAGCTGGACGTGGGGCTCGTGGGTTACAAAAATATGTGGGAGCCTTTGCAGGAATTGCGGAAAAAAGGTTTGCTTGCAGTCTCGAATACCCAGTTCTCAGAAGAAAGTCCTCTAAGGTCAGCCCCCTGATAATCATTATGAGGGGCTTGCTGATGTGATAAGTGGCACGTTTGTTGAATTTTGACCTATCACTGTGCTCAGTCACATAAACTGTATGAAACCACTTATTGTTAATGCTGACTATGATGCGGTCCATGTTGCTGTTGTCTTGGAAGCTGGTATAATGTTCCCGGACATAACGAGGCAAGTTGGACGCTCCTGGTTTTCTCAGATTTCCCACCACATAGTAGGGGAATGTCACATCAGGCAGAAGTTTACCATCATTTCTCTCATACCTGTTCTCAAATGTGTGGAAACCGAAATCTCCATTCTTTGGATAACAACTCAACTGCAAAACATTGTTTTGATCAAAAGAGAGACAGTCATTAGCAAACCAGTACAGCAGCTTGAGACCGTGTCTTGGCTGCGGTCGACCGAATCTAGACTGCTCCAGCTGGTCTATTTCTTCCAGTGTCTTCATGCTGACTCCTGGTGAAGGTCTATAAAGAAAAAAACAAGTATATTGGATATATTTTTAAAAGCCACTAACTCCACACTAAATACACTATTACCATTTAAAATGAGCTCAACAGTTTTTTTTTTCTGTATTGAATAATAAAATCATCAACCTAGTCAACAAAAAAAAAAAATATTTTTTTAATTTATATTTTATATTAATTTTAACATTAACATTTACCAGCTTTGGATGGTACAGTATCTATACTGTGCATATTTCAATTCCTCTGTCCCAACCAGTTGCTGAGATCCATCAGGAAATATAAACTTCATATAAAGTACGAGTTCATAAGGCCACAAGCATTAAACAGCAGAGGACAAAATGCATTACAAACCTGTGGTTAATTTGTTAAAAGAGTACAGTACATACAGGATTGTGAAACCAGTTTTTCATCTGTATGACGTTATTTACTCTTAGATATGATGCTTTCTTTCGAGAAAGATGACTTCCTCATGTTGAATGCTCGATTGTTTGGAAACAGAAACTGATCTATAGATACAGGTTACTGAGCAACACTGAATCTCTCAACTGGTGGAGAGGTTTTATTCAGTGTTCAGTGTTTATAGCTTTATAGATTTGGGTAATGGATTAATTTTTGTTAACACTGAAACGTTATAGTTAAAAGTATAAGTTAAAACTTTTAGTTGTTGTTTTCTACAACACATGCAGTTGTTGAAAAAAAAGTAAATACAAAAATAAGTCTTTGTACTTACCTTTTTATAGAATTGTAGATAATCTCTCAACAACAACAGTCATATGGTTAGAAGTTGAGATTGTATCCCTCACAGTATAATATTTGCAACAAGTGCAGCAACATTTCCAAAAACTAGATAAATGCTGGCACACGTTTCACCAATAAATCTATTAAACATTGAAAAAAGCATTTCCTTTGCAAAAGTGGTGAATCTAAGCAGTAAAAAAGAAATCAAGAATGACTCCAATGTACTCAGTAAAATATGCAAAACTCTATTTAAATGTTATCTCTCATAGATACACACGCACACACTCACACACACACACACACACACACACAGACACCTCCTCCAACTTCCCCACATACACACACACAGCATAATGAAAAGTACATTCATCAAAATATTATATTAACTATTTAGTATTTTAACATATTACTTATTAAATCTTATTGCTATTTTAGTTTATTGTAAAAATGTGTCTATAAAATGTTGCACATATATTTATATACTGTATTTTTTTCAGTTATGTAAAGTATTATATTATTTCCATTACATACATTATATTTTCATGTAAAAGCAGATGTCAATCTAATTTCATTGTATGAATACAATAAAGGTATTTTATTCTATTCTTTGAAAACACTTCCTTCCTGTGATTGTCAGGAAACAGAAACTGATCCAAGCCAAGGTGGAAGTGTCTAATTTGAGGTTACTTAGTAATACTGAATCTCTTTGTTCAAATAAAGTATAGTGTGCTGTTAAAAACAATTTATCTAGTTTGCTCTTAGGTGCAGCTTTAAAGGTTTGACTAATTTATTTGTTTTGGTGAACAATTTTTGCAGTAATTTTCAAACTTGACCTCAGATTGTTGCTACTACCTCTACATGTGATATGTCAGGAAAGTACATTCAGACATACATGTACTGGCCAGCTTATTAGGAACAGCTGTATCGCTGCACATTCATGCAATTATCTAATTAGCCAATCATGCAGCAGGGACGGAATGCATAAAATAATACAGATATGGGTCAAGAGCTTCAGTTAATGTTCACATCAAACATCAGAATGGAGAGAAACTGTGATCTCAGTGACTTTGACCGTGGTTGCTGGTTCCAGACAGGCTGGTTTGAGGATTTCCTAGGATTTTCACACACAACAGTCTCTAGAGTTGACACAGAATGGTGTGAAAAACAAAAAACATCCAGTGAGCTGCAGTTGTGTAGGCAGAAACACCTTGTTGATGAGAGAGGTCAGAGGAGAATGTCCAGACTGGTTCGGAAGGGTAAGGTATCTCAAATAACTACTCTTTACATGTGTGGTGAGTAGAACAGAATCTCAGAACAACAACAGCATACAGATGGGCTACAGCAGCATAAGACACATGCACAGGCTCACAGAAACTAGACAGTTAAAGATTGGAAAAATCTTTTTTCCAATCATTTTCCAATCTTCAACCGTCCTGTTTTGGTACAAGTAGACAGTGAGTGTAATTATTCACTATATCAGTATTATATTTTCTTATTGCCCAGTCCTATGCTTGACACCCAGGAGCCTTTTTCTCTCAGTTTTATGTAATGTATTCTTGAATAATAAACTACTTGGTTGAGTAAAACTTCCTAATTTATGAAATGACTACTACATTACACACTGAATGCATGGCCATGTTGTTGAAAGGGAAAAGCCCATACTAAAAGTTATGCCAGTTTTTCTACTATCTAGAGACATCCAGTGTTAAGTGTGGTTTTCACTGATATGGCTTCCTCACAGCACATGTTCACTACTCAGGAAACTGAAACTGATCTGTCCTGAGACAGTGGGAGTGTCTAAGTTAGAGTCTGCACTCGCAGACTCGCTTTCTGCTGCTAGGGATGGTCTCACATCAATACCCTAAAGTTTCACACCTCCCAAAACTGCCTAAAACTGTTTATGGACTGAATTTGTTTTTTTAAACCATTGTTTCGTATTAGTTTTCAGTCAACATGACCACAGATTACTACAACACAGCCTTAGCCAGGAATATGTGTTCTCATATACAGCACCAACCAAGACCTGTAACATGCTTAATTTGGAGTGTGTTTTACTGTGATCACCCACTCATCTCTGATGAGTTACATATCTATTACGAGTAGCTTTTTAATGAAGAGGGGCAGAGATGAGCAGCTCATTTCTTCTGGGGGCGGGGCTAACTTCAAGGCCAGAATAAAAGTCTGAAATGAAAAATGCTCTGAATTTCTGTGCTGAATTTCAGATAATAGAATTCAGATCCAATATATTCAAATTATCCCAAGATTCACATTGAAAAACAGGCTTGAAGACATCACTACAATAACTAGCAGTGAGATTTCACAATGTATTGATGAAACTCTGGGTTATTTAAAGGGAAAGTGGTGAGTGTGTACAGGTGTGAAATGGAGTTTGTGTCAGGAGCTGAAGATGAAGTGATATTGGATGTGTTCGAGTTGATTGTTGAAGGATTAAAGCTCTAAATAGTTTGGCTTTTTGTAATAACCAAGTAAAATACTATGGCACTAACCAAAAAAACCTAAAATAACTCACAGTAATAACCAAGACAAGGCAATAAAATATTTACTAAAATGGAACTGTTGTAAAAAATAATTTATTCGTTTAGATTTATATTTATAGCTTTTAACAAATGCACTTATCCAGAGTGACTTACAGAAGTGCTTTATAGTCTCCATCAAACAAAAACAGTACAAATAGGGCATGGTCTAAGAATACCATCAAGCTAAAACCCTGTATGGAGTGAAGTTAGTACATCAAGAAAACACACTTCAAAATAATCATTGTTAGTTTGTGGGTATATGACCTAAACAAAGAATCTTAAGCGGGGTTGAAAAACGTATATGGTTTGGTCTGATCCGCAGAATGATGAGTCAAATATGGGGGAAAAACTCATTAC
>CM040456.1:3081231-3091305 GCA_022758105.1 Pangasianodon gigas | reverse complement strand
GGGTGAGGTTATTGTAGGTTTTGGTGAGTGTTTTGGGGCCGATGATGATTATTTCAGTTTTGTCGCAGTTTAGTTGGAGGAAGTTTGACTGAAGCCAGGACTTTATTTCGGAGATGCAGTTTGTGAGGGTGGAATGTGTGGCTGGGGTTATGGATTTAGTGGACAGGTAGAGTTGGATGTCATCTGCAAAACAATGGAACAGTGCTGACACTGGAGACTCTTTCATATCATTGATTATATGTGTAGCATCCATCATATTCCCAGTAAGGTCATGTGAATGCAGAAGCTGTTACTATAGAAACAATAAGGTATCAGTACGAGTGATTTAATATAAATCTGTGATTTGTCTTGTAGCTGCACTACTGTCAGAGCTGCTATTACAGAAAATTAATCAACACCATCTGACCCAACAGAATCCAGAATTCCACAGCGCTGTGGTATAAAATAATCCAAATCAAAAGGAGAAGATGAAATGAAAGTGTATGAATTTGAAATATATTAATGAAAGAAGGAAAGACAAAAAAAACTGACAGTGGCAGTAAATATTAGTGGCACAATCTGAAAGGCACACTACACAAGTTATATTTAAAAATGTTTATAGGAGTTCTGTACCTTGTGTGGCATTTCAGACAGCTTGTTCCTTCTGAGAAACGGAAGTAGGAATGAGCAGTACAGCTGAGTAGATGGCTATCTAGACTTATTGCTAATGTTATCTGTAAGTTGTCACTCAGGACTAACTGGATGTTACAGCACAGCATTTCATTGTTTAAGTTTAAGAAAGCATTTCATATTTTTTTTCTTTGATCTGTTGTGTTCACCGTACATTACATGTCATGATACACCAGCTGTGTAATCACAATGCTTCTGAGGAGGTGCAAGAAATTAAACCAGGTTTAATAACAGAAATAATAGAAAGAGTAAAACTAAAATAGCTTAGATAATATTACTTAAACTAAGCAAAAGAAAACTTAACTAATACATGTCAGACATACACTATATGGTCAAAAGTATGTGTACCCCTGACCATTACACCCATATGTGGTTCTTCCTCAAACTGTTGCCACAAAGTATGAAACACACAATTGTGTAGAATGGCTTTGTATGTTGTAGCATTACAATTTCCCTTCACTGGAACTAAAAGGCTCAAACCTGTTCCAGCATGACAATGCCCCTATGCACAAAGTGAGCTCCATGAAGGCATGGTGTGTTAAGGTTGGAGTGGAAGAACTTGAGCGTCCTGCTCAGATCCCTGACCTCAACCCCACTGAACACCTTTGGGATGAACTGGAACACCGAATGCACTCCAGACCTCCTCAACATCCCAACATCAGCGCCTGACCTCATTGATGCTCTTGTAGCTGAATGAACACAAATCCCCACAGCCACGCTCCAAAATCTAGTGGAAAGCCTTCCCAGAAGAGTGGAGCTTATTATAACAGCAAAGGGGGAATAAATCTGGAATGGGATGTTCAACAAGCATATATGAGTGTGATGGGCAGGGGTGCACATACTTTTGGCCATACAGTGTATATGAATGTGAAACAAATATATCAAAGAGAAGAAACATGGAATATATTCAATAGTATAGACAAAGGAAAAGAAAAGGTACTCTTGACAGAAGTGGATGCAGACATGGTCTTTTGCTGTGAGTCAAATTGCTCAACAAATCACTGACAAGCTTTCCTCATCCATCAATCCAACTTCACTGTAACAACATCTTACAAGTTGCTTTTTAAGAAAAAGGTTCGGAGATGAGCCTGAAATGAAGACACTAGATGCATTGCATGACAATGCTATTTGCTAAATTTTATGATTATTATCTAGACACATTTTAAATACTAGAGCACTTGGTAGAATTTTTTTTTAAATCATTAATGGTGTCCTTAGACATGGAAAGTCTAGCTTCATAGCATAAACTTCATAAAGCTTGTATTGACATTGAATATCATATAGTATAATGCTATTTTTTTATATGAAAAGCATAGCAATATTTGGAAAATGGCAAGAGGTGGAGATGGTGTGTAGATGGTGGTTGGTTGTGTAGCAGGAAGTAGGGGGTGAGGGTTGAAGTCTTTAAGCATCTTCAGGACTTTGGATGTATTTATGGATATCTTCAATAACCCATTTTTGAGAGGAAATCCTCTAAGGTCACACATTTGATAATCATAATGAGGCCCCGGCTGATGCAGTAGGTGGTGTTGCTTTTTTTGACTGACTTTGGTGCTCGGTTATATGGACTTCAAAACCACTCCTCATCAGCGACGACTATGATGCGGTCCTTATTGCTATCATCATGGTAATGAGTGTAATCTTCCAGGACATAGTCAGGCAGACTATTTGCTGCTTCTCTTCTTAGAGTGCAAACCTAGCAGGAAAAATCTAGCAGGAGTTTAACACCATTTTCTTTATACCTGTTCTCAAATTTGTGGAAACTATATTCCCTTTCCTCTGGATTATAGCACCAGCGCATCCTAATGTCGCCATCGAAATGGACATAGTTGTTAGCAACCAGTACAGCAACTTGAGGCCGTGCCTTGGTCGAGGCCGACCAAATCCACAGATCTCCAGGTGATTAAATTGATTTAGAGTGGGCATGGTCATTCCTGTTTAATAAAAATATTAAATATTTAAACCTCATTCTTGGAAAAAAATTAAAAGGTACAGCTTTGTCCTTCTGGGAGCCTTACCCTCAAGGGTTCCAAGTATGTTCACCCAACACCCAATACCCAAAAATACTGCATCATCTTTAGAGCTTTTGACTCAGGCAGTGATCATTCTATAAAAGTCAGTAAGTGGTGTTTTCAAAATAAGCATTTAATAATCATTTTAAGACCCTGTGCTTTTTTGCTGGGAGGCAAATTGCGAAACAAAACAGTAAGAAGATTTCCTTTCCCTCAAACCAACTTCACCCTCTTATCTGTAAAAGCTGCTCTTTAAAGAAAAGGGTGGTGTTTTTGCAATCTTCATCTGCCCAGTTTTGGTGTTCCTGTGTCCACTGTAGCCTCAGATTCCTGTTCTTGGCTGGCAGGAGTGTAACCTGATGTGGTCTTCTGCTGTTGTAGCTCATCTGTTTGATGTGTTGTGCGTTCTGAGATGCTTTTCTGATCACCACGGTTGTAAAGAGTGGTTGTTTTAATTAATGTAGACTTCCTGTCAGCTCGAACCAGTCTGGATGTTCTCTTCTGATCTCGCTCATCAGCAGTGTGTTTTCGCCTGCAGTAGTGCTTCTCACTGGATGGTTTATTTTTTTTTTGCACCATTCTGTGTAAACTCTGAGGCTGTTGCGTGTGAAAATTCCAGGTGATCAGCAGTTTCTGAAATACTCAAACCAGCCCATCAAAGTCACTGAGATTATTATTTTTTCCCCATTCTGGTGTTTGATGTGAACAATAACTGAAGTGCTTGACCTTCATCTGCATGGTTTTATAAATTGCACTGCTACCATATGATTGGCTGATCACTTGGATAATTGAATGAATGAGCAGGTGCACAGATGTTCCTAATAAAGCTGCCTGTAAGTGTATTTATGATGAACATACAGTATGTGTATGATGTACTAACAAAATAAACATAAAGTTAGTTTAAATCATGTACATATGTTTATGATTTATTCATTTTCAAGATGTGCCAAATTACCAACCATGGTTCAGGTTAAAAGGGGGCAGACTTAAATTCTAAAATTATAAACTGTTACTTGCCTTTTAGTGGTGTTTTTTTTTGTTTGTTTACTTACTTTTTACGTTTTACTTAATCTGTTCCTAGTTCATTTTAACAAAAAAAAATTGATTTAAAATTTAATTTAAAATTAATTTTTTAAATGGATCACCAAGGATGAAAGTCTTATGTGTCGCAAATTACCAAACATGACATTAAAAAAGCTTTCAGTCAGTTTTGACAAAAAAAGGCAAGCTCTACTTCTTTAGAATATGATTTAAATCATATGAGGACTTGTATCATCAAATTCTAAATATATCTGGTCACTCTAGTACAAGCAGCATCCTTAAGATTTACACAAAAAAAAATCCATTGTAATAATATAAAGCACATGTATAATAAGAATAATGATAATTAACAAGACTAAACAGCAAAGCAGAAGGTTCCTGATGGTTTATTGATCATTAATGGCTTGATGATCAAGCTGTCTTTTTATATAAAGCCTACCTTTATAACAACTGCATAAAGCATGTATAGACATTGAATAACATGCATGGCATACAGTAATGCAAGATTTTATATGAAAAGCATATCAATATTTGCACAATGGTAGCAGGAAGCAGTGGTAGCAAGAAGTAGAGGTTGAGTGTTCAAACATCTACTGGACATTGTTTGGATTTCTTTATTTTTTTGGATATCTTCAGTAACCCATTGTCGAGAGGAAGTCGTCTAAGGTCAGACGTTTGATAATCATAAGGAGGCCCCGGCTGATACAGTAGGTGGCGTCGGAGTTGTAGTTTGACTGACCTTGGTGCTCAGTTATATAGACTTTATCAAACCACTCCTCATCAACGCTGACTATGATGCGGTCTGTATTGCTTTCATCGTGGTGGTTGGTGTAATCTTCCCGCACATAGCCAGGCAGATCGTTTGCTCCTGCTCTGCTCAGATTGCCAACCTCATAGTAGGGAAGATCTATATCAGGCAGGAGTTTAACACCATTTTCATTGTACCTGTTCTCAAATGGGTGGAAACCATATTTCCCTTCCTCTGGATCGTAGCGCCAGCACATCCTTTTTTTGCCATCAAAATAGAGACATCGTTTAGCAAACCAATAAAGCAGCTTGAGGCCGTGTCTTGGATGAGGCTGACCGAATCCCGAGTTCTCCAAATGCTCCAGTTCGTTTAGTGTCGAAGGAGCCGTCATGATGAGTCCTGAGTCCTTATCAGGGTCTATAAATAAAATATTAAATATAAACAGAAATAAATAAAATATATGTTTTAGAAGACACAAACTATTTACCAACTCTACCATCCATGTGGCTTTTGGTTTTAGTTATCCTATTTGTGTACCAGTGACAGAAATCTTAAAAATGAATCATGAATAGCTATTTGTTCTCTGTTTCAAAATCCAGGCAAGAGAAATAAAAAATGTTTTTATTGCCAGAAATCGTAGATACAGTGTTTCAAAGCAGCTATTGTTTCTATTTTTTCTTTGTAAATAAAAAAAAAAGAACTAAAACAGAAAGAGGGTCATTTTTTCTGAAAAAAATGTGCTTGTTGCTGATGGAGTCATAAATTATTAGGTCAAGAACATCCAATATGTTTATGACTTTAGGTTTACATATGGCTTAACCGTATTACATTTGATTTACTGCAAAATCCTTTTGCTTAGCCTCACTTATGTGATATAATCTCCAATACTGTTGCGGAGGACAGTCCGCTTTTTGCAATGTCTATAATTATTTCAGAAAAAAGTTCCAAAGCCATACGTAAAGCTACATAGCTAAAAGCCATAGGCATATTGGATGGTCTTGACGTGATGATTTACGGCCCTGTCGTCAAAAAAACAGACCTTTTTCTGTTTTACTTTGTTTATGATTTTATTTTTCGATATACAAAGAAACAAAAGAAACACAAGTTGCTTTCAGTTTTGTTTTTGTTTTATTTTTTCTATTACTGACTCAAAAATAGGATGACCAAGAAGTAAATGGACCTATACCAACCTCTAGCTTCATTTTCGTGCTAGAGTGGATAAATTGGTCGCTTTCTGCCGGTCATCCGCTTCAAGACACCGAACTAAAATCTCTAGCAGACGCCAGTCCCGAGGGGCTGGCGTCCTTAGGCCAGCTGACACCTCTGCCACCCCCGGTGCTTCAGGGCTCAGTGAGCTCCAACAGGCTAATTTCCCAGCTGCCGCCCGGCAGCGGTACAGAATGGGAAAGCTCGTTCCCTCAAGTAAGGGTGCTAGAGTGGATAAATCGGTCACTTCCTGCCGGTCATCCGCTTCAAGACACCGAACTAAAATCTCTAGCAGACGCCAGTCCCAAGGGGCTGGCGTCCTTAGGCCAGCTGACACCTCTGCCACCCTCGGTGCTTCAGGGCTCAGTGGGCTCCAACGAGCAGAATTCCCGACTGCCGCCCGGCAGCGGTACGGCAGGGGAAAGCTCTTTCCCTCAAGTGAGGGTGCTAGAGCAGTCAGGTCGGTCGTTCCCTGCCGGTCATCCGCTTCAGGGCACCGAAGTGGCTCCTCTAGCTGCACCAGAGGCCAGTCTTGAGAGGCTGGTTCCCTTAGTAGACTTTCTGACAGTGTGGAAACTTCTGCCAAATGTCTCACAATGGGTCCTGCAGACTGTAGAAGGAGATTACAGAATCCAGTTTGGTTCTCGTCCGCCTCGCTTCAACAGGGTCGTTCCCACACTAGTGGGCCCCGAGCAGGCTCTGGTATTGGAACATGAAGTAGACACTCTCTTGAGGAAGGAGGCCATAGACCGTGTTCCTCCTCTCGAGAGAGAGTCCGGGTTCTACAGCCGCTACTTCATCATTCTGAAGAAGGATGGGGGGTTGCGTCCGATCATGGATCTGTGTCTACTGAACCGCGCTATCAAACAGTTTCGATTCAAGATGCTCACTGTCAAACAGATCGTGTCTCAGATCAGGTCCGAGGACTGGTTTGTTACGATAGATCTCAAGGACGCATACTTCCACGTATCCATCCTTCCTCAACACAGGAAGTTCCTGAGGTTTGCTTTCGGGGGAGAAGCATACCAGTATCGGGTTCTTCCGTTCGGCCTGTCACTCTCACCCCGCACTTTCACCAAGTGTGTGGATGCTGCCCTGCATCCGCATACTGAATTACATCGACGATTGTCTGATTTTAGCTCAGTCAGAGCAGATGGCGGCGCGGCATCGGGATGTCGTCCTCGCCCATATGAAAGAGCTGGGGTTACGGCTAAACGCCAATAAAAGTGTGCTTTCTCCACTACAGAGGACCACTTATCTGGGCGTGGTGTGGGATTCGACAACGATGCAGGCACAGTTGTCTCCTGCTCGTATCGAAGCTATTCTCACAGCCGTGAGGGGAGTGAGAGAAGGCCAGTCACTCACTGTCAAACAGTTTCAGAGACTGTTGGGTCTGATGGCAGCTGCGTCCAACATGATACCTTTTGGCCTGCTGTATATGAGACCCCTGCAGTGGTGGCTCAGAGCCAAGGGGTTTTCCCCGAGGGGGAACCCGCTTCACGGGATCAAGGTCACGCAGCGATGCTTATGTGCCTTAGACATGTAGAAGAAACCTTGGTTCCTGTCACAAGGCCCGGTGCTGGGGGCTCCTTGTCATCGTGTAACGCTAACAACGGACGCCTCCCTCACGGGCTGGGGAGCGGTCATGAGTGGAAGGAAGGCCATCATCTCACGTGGCACATAAACTGCCTGGAGATGCTGGCCGTGTTTCGAGCTCTAAAACACTTCCTTCCAGACCTAAGGGGACATCATGTGCTTGTCCGCACAGACAACACATCGGTGGTCTCCTACATCAACCGACGGGGGTTCTGCGCTTACGCCCCCTATACAGGCTGGCGCACCAGATCCTCCTGTGCGCTCAGGGAAAGCTCCCCTCACTCAGAGCAGTCTACATCCCTGGGCACCTCAATCGGGGAGCAGATATCCTGTCGAGACAGGGGCTGAGGCCCGGGGAATGGAGGCTCCACCCCGAGGTGGTGGAGCTCCTCTGGAGGGAGTTCGGCCAGGCTGAAGTGGATCTAATTGCGTCGCAGGAAACGACACACTGTCCACTCTGGTTCTCCCTCACGCATCTAGCTCCACTTGGGCTGGATGCCATGGTGCAGACGTGGCCGAGGCTTCGTCTGTATGCTTTTCCCCCGATCGCTCTGCTCCCGGGGGTTCTGGAGAGAGTACGCCGGGACGGGGTCCGTCTTCTGCTAGTAGCCCCATTCTGGCCGGGCCGAGTATGGTTCTCGGACCTTGTGTCCCTCCTCGACGGCTCTCCACTGGAGATTCCGATCAGGAGGGACCTCCTCTCTCAGGCGGGGGGCACCATCCTTCACCCCCACCCAGAGTTATGGAAGCTGTGGGTGTGGCCCCTGAGGGGGCACAGCTCCTAGCATCCGGTCTCTCAACTGAGGTTGTTGAGACCATACTCCAGTCCAGAGCTCCCGCCACAAGGAAACTGTACGCCTTGAAGTGGAAACTTTTCACTTCTTGGTCCAGACAGTGAATGCAAGACCCAGTCAACTGCCCAGTTGGTACAGTTCTGGAGTTTCTGCAGGAGCGCTTCTCCGCAGGGTTATCTCCCTCCACTCTGAAGGTTTACGTGGCAGCCATAGCTGCTTACCATGCCCTTCTAGGTGGTCAGTCATTGGGAAGACACCCGTTCATTACACGTTTCCTTCGTGGCACCCGGAGGCTGAGGCCAGTACAGCGCACCAAGGTGCCCTCATGGGACCTGGCGGTGGTTCTGGAGGCTTTGTGCAATTCCCCCTTCGAACCCATTGAAGATATTTCTGATAAGCTCCTCACGCTGAAGACTATCTTCTTGCTCGCTATATCCTCTCTCAGGAGGATAGGGGATCTTCAGGCACTCACTGTATCGTGCCTGGAGTTTGACCGGTTAGGGCGTTCCTTTACCCGAGACCCGGGTATGTCCCTAAAGTGCCCACTTCTTCGCCAGGCCCCGTGGTGCTGCAAGCCTTTTGTCCTCCTCCCTTCCAGGAAGCAGGCCAGGAAAGACTCAATCTGCTTTGTCCAGTTCGAGCACTGGACGCTTACGTCCACAGAGCTGCCCAGTGGCGTAAGGCAGATCAGTTGTTCGTTTGCTTCGGTCCGCCTAAGAAAGGGGTTCCAGCGACCAAGCAAACCATGAGTAGGTGGGTGGTCGAGACCATCACACTGGCCTACGAGTCCTCTGGCCTCCAGTCACCCATGGGGGTCAGAGCACACTCGACTAGGGGTGTGGCGGCCTCCAAGGCCTTGTCAGTAGGCGTGGCCCTTCGGGACATTTGTGTTGCGGCAGGCTGGTCCTCTCCGCACACATTTGTCCGTTTCTACAATTTGGACCTGACATCTACCCCAGGGTCCCAAGTTCTCTCGTCTTGATGTGCTCGCCAGATACACACCAGACAGGGACTTGCTTGTATGGCGCAGTGGGTATTCTCGTTCCCAAAGCGTTTCGACGCAGCTCGAGTTCCTGAAGGGGAACGTCTCTAGGTTACGCATGTAACCATGGTTCCCCGAAGGGAGAGACGTTTTTCAGTTTATCGGAAGTCATTCACTATTAGGTGTGGTTTTTGCCCGTGTCTCTGGTATCTGCTATCTCATTGCATGTTCTCACTACTCAAGAAATAGAAACTGATTCATCGTGAAACAGTGGGCGTGTCCAAGTTAAATAAGTTATAAGCCAATAAACAAATAGTTATAAGTATTTAGTTATAAACTATAACTACATTAAACATTAAATAACATTAAATAAACATTACATTTACACTCATTTGTAGTTTTTAAATAACAAATAGCTTTGCTTTATACTTACTTTCTGTACAAAATTGTAGTATATTTCCTCTGAACAGCAACAATCAAATGGTTAGAGATTCAGGAAGGTTGAGTGCTGTCTTTACAGGAAGTGCAACTAGAGCTACTGTAATGTAGAAAAATGTATGATGGATTGGTGATGGGTTTATGTTTTTTAACTGTTGAAACATTTATAAATGCCTTTCATTCTGCACTACCAAAAGAGAATCTAAAGCAAAAGAAGCACTTCACAGTGAAAATACGGCCCACAGTCCCGCATTTTTTGCAAACAATTCACAGTTCGCAAAATGATATGTAAACTTTGGCTTTTGCACACAAAGTACAATCAACAAAGTAGAAGCAACAAAAGAGCTTATAAAACATAGTTTCTATTAATAACTGTATTAATGCAAATCAGTCATTAATGCTTATCCTTTTCATGTACTGTGTCTACATTCTTAGATTCTTAAAAAAAAATCACATCCAAACCATACACACTATGATGCTGATTTTTGTGACTCCATTAAGTGTTTTTTTAAGTGTACGACATGGCTGACGGCGACAGAGGCAACACGGGCATCTCGGGCATTTCTGTCTAAATTTTCTTCAAGAAAA
>CM040456.1:3061187-3073114 GCA_022758105.1 Pangasianodon gigas | reverse complement strand
GGATTGATTTATTTTTCTTAATTCAATTTTAATGCTTAATTACTTTAATTAAATAATTTTAAATAAAATTAAATGAATAAAATGTCTAATAAAGCTTCCGCTGTAGTGCTGAAATGTATTTTCACGTTCCTGCAGTCTACAGTATCGCTTAAAATACCACACCGTCACTGATGACGTACTCGCATGACGTCATTTCAGAGCGATTAAAAGAATGCAGTGACGCTTCGGGCCTCTCCTGTTATAATTCCTCCTCTGTGTACTATCTGTAGAGTTTCATTTATACATTTTAAAGGTTGTTTTACTGCTAAAAATGCGTGAAATATATTTTATTTATTTTATTCAGCTTAAGAAAGAACTTCTGAGCTGCTTTTCAGGAAGAGACACGGAGCATCTAAAACAGATGAAATATAAAACTCTTTATTTTTTATACATAAACTGTATTTAGTTTACATATACGCAGAGGAATTTTAAATAAACGTTGCTGACGTTTCACCCAGGATATGAAATAAATCCAGCATTTATTATTCAAGTGTGATCATACTGTGCAAATGTACTGTATATGACAAGGGACAGTAAATAGTAAAATGATGCCCTGGATTAATAACTAGCACTGAACTTCATTAACTTTGGGAACAAAAACCTTTGTGTTTTTTTTCCCCCAAATAAGTTACAAAGTTTAACAGAATATTTTAGTATTTAACCAGAATATGGCAGTATTTATCTAGACTGTCAGTTTTTAACCAGTATGTGTCGGTTTTTAACCAGAAGGTGGCAGTATTTATCTAGACTGTCAGTTTTTAACCAGTATGTGTCGGTTTTTAACCAGAAGGTGGCAGTATTTAACCAGAAGGTGGTAGTATGTAACCAAATATTATTTTAATATTACCATTGCCTCTAAGTAGGTATTATTTAAAACTTTCCCTGAACATGTCACAACGTTGGGATTTGCTGGACAAAAATATCAGCCTTTTAGACAAGATCATTTATTTTTCTTATTTTAATTTTCTACATCAAAAATGATAAAATTGATAAAATATAATGATAAAATATCCATGAGTACTAGCTTTATTTAATGCTACATACTCATTTGGTTTAATCCACATTTCTGTTAAACACAGTACATCAAACTCCTGATCAGTAATGGTTTCATTAACAATAATTGCTTTAGACGTAAGAGATCTAATATTCAACAGTCCTAGCTTCAGATCAACGGTGCTGGCTATGCATTCAGTATGATTCCCTAATTTTATGTGAATTAGGTTATTAAAACAAATTTTCTGAGTGTTTCTACATTTTTGTTTAGCTCGGGGAACAGACACAGTCGCAACATAGTGGAACCTAAGTGACGACTCAGTGCAGCTAGCAGACGGTCAGTTTAGCCTGCTTGTCTGCTCCCTGAACTTGGCTCTGGATTGTCACCGATTAACTAGGCCTGTTCTGAGACTATGTGCTATGCTGCAAGAAATGAGAGCAGCACCTTCCCGAGTGGGATGGACACCGTCCCGCCCTAACAGGCCAGCCTTGCCCTCAAAGTTAGTCCAATTATCTGTAAAGCCCACATTGTTTTCGGACACATTCATATCCCTATTAAATTCTTTACTTCTCCCTACACTAAAAATATCATTGCCCTCGAACACACTTAGAATTTGGAATCAGTTTATATATCATTTGGGACTGCAGAAATTTTATTTCCTGGCTCCAATAGCAGCTAAGCTGATCTTTCATCCCTCTCTAATAGATTGTACATTTTCTTATTGGTCCACACTTGGAATTAGCGCTTTGAAAAATCTACATAATTGCAATGTCTTGAAATCTTTCCAGCAGCTTTCTGAAAAACATTCACTCCCGAAACATCATTTCTTCAGGTACCTTCAGCGTCATAGCTTTGTTCACAATATGAACCGTACATTTCCTAACACCCCAGAAGACACACCTATCAACTCTTTTTTGAGCTCTCTACCAAGTACAAGAGATATGATATCTCTGTGTATATAATCTTATATATTCCTTGCAATCCACTTCATTGCTCAAAAATTAAAACTCAACGGGAGGAAGATTTGAATAATGAAATCTCAGATAAGAAAATATTTTGCACTGTGTGCATCTATTTGTGCAAGGCATGAGCTGGTCCAATTCAAGATCCTACGTTGTGCTTACATAACTAAGGCCACGTTGTCCAAAATGTTTGATGATGTCAATCCTATTTGTGACAGATGCCGCCAGTATCATGCAAATATCATACACATGTTTTGGTACTGTCCCTCCATGCACAAATACTGGTCAGAAATTTTCAACACTATTTCAGAAAGCATTAGAACTGTCTGATATTGTTGAATATTTTGCATACTCCTGATCTGATACAGGTGTGGAATTATCATTATCAATACTATTTTTGTTTGTTTGTTTGTTTTTCAAATATGTGGGACCAGGCAGTTGGTTGTTAGTTGTTATGTATTTGTTGCTTTATTTTGAACAGTAATTCATGTTACAGTATATTCAGTTATTGTATGTATGTATATAGACAGTAGACCTTGTAAGTTGTACCATGTCAAAGCTTGAACCACTGTCTATTTTATTTTCTATTTTATAAACTTTGAAAACTGAATAAATAGAACTGAGAAAAAAAAGACCTTGTCACAAAGCAGTTTTATAGATGTAGCTCTAGATTCCTAATGAACAAGCCAGAGGCAACAGTGCAGAGGAATACCTCAGATATGTATTTATATTATATATATATATTATATATACATTTATATTTATGGCATTTGGCAGACGCCCTTATCCAGAGCGACTTACAATTATCTTATTTATACAACTGAGCAGTTGAGGGTTAAGGGCCTTGCTCAAGGGCCCAGCAGTGGCAGCTTGGTGGTGCTGGGATTTGAACTCTCAACCTTCCAAGCAGAAGTCCAATGTCTTAACCACAGAGCTACCACTTCCCATATGTAGTGGGATTATAAAAATTATCCTCTTACTGTTCCACAGTTGAGTACTATAAAATTAAATGTCTTGACATGGTTGTGACTGTTATTGTCCTATTCACCTGGCATGACTAAAATCCCAAGTGACAAAGAGTTAAGTGTCAGGGTGTGCAGGAAGAATACAGCAGTTAGAACATTGTGGACCTTCAATAGTTTCTGTCACTGGGAGGGGCAGTGCATCATCTCCCTTTTACGCAAGTGTTTAATCTTCAATATAAAACTTGTTTTTCCTGCTATTGAATGTCTGCTGCCACACCTGTGTTGCATTCAGATGTGAAACCTTAGTTACCTTAGTTGTTTACACATGTACAAGCTCAAAGAAACTGGATTTATCTGTAAGTGCTGAACATACACAGGCCAGTATGTATAATCTGTCATACAAGTTCATTCTACTTTCCATCTCAAGCATGGCATTATGAATTCTGCTTGGGTTATCTCTGCTGAGATAATGAGATTACTTTGAGAATGTTGGTTTTCGGATTTCTTCTATCCTGTATTATTCACATGCATGATGACTTTCCCTCATTCTGTGAAGGGCACACCTTTAGCTTCTACTTCTTATCTTTTTTTTCTGGATTGTGTGGAATAAGATGCTTATCAATTCTTACACGTTGAAAAGTACAAAAAGGCACATGTCTTGAAGAAAAGAGCCTGACATTTTCTGGGCTTTTTTTTCTGACACAGATACAAAGACAAGGAGCATGATAAATTATAAAATACATACAGAGATGTGTTTTCACATTTAGGAGCTATCACTGGCCATTCTTTGGAGCAGGTATTCATATGTGTTGCTCTGTTGTAGCTCCACAATTCTGACTCTAATTGCACTCAGACAGTTGTATTCAACATGAAAAGAATTATAATTATGAACTTATAATTAGGAAGCATGATTAAAAGTCAAACTGAACTTCAACCCGGTATTGCAACTGGTGACAATCACACCAAGGTCATTCACCGCTGCATATGATGTAACTGAAAGGCCACTAAGAGTTACTACATAACCACAGAGCTTACTTCTAAGTACCTGTGGTTCTAGTAGAAGTACAGAATATGTCTCATCAGAATTAATTAGGAAGAAGTTACTTAGCATTCAATGTGTAATATACTCCGGCTGCCTGATGTGATATTGGTGTCTGATCCTGACACACTGCTCCTGCTGTGGCTCCTCTTGCCCTCCGGACCTGCCTGATTCATCCTGATACTCTTCTTCCAATTAGGGCTTCTGCACTTATGACTCACTATCTGCTGCCGTGGATGGTCCCAGGTAGATACACTACAGATTTCCACTTACCAAAAACAGTTTATGTCCAAGAGTCACAATTTCATCAATATAAGGAGCCTCATGTGAACTAACGTGAATCTCTACTGATCACTTTAAAACCATATAGCTGGCAATGAGTTACTGCAATTTTAAGATAAATAAGACTAGTATTTTAATTAAGACAAAAGAACTGCAATAGCTCAGTTGGTGCATAGATCAGTTCCCTTTGCCATGTCATCTTCTTTTAACACAATGCAACACTTTAGAGCTGAACTAAGTGACCGATAAGTGACAAATCTGGCATATCTCATTCTGTGTACTCCCTAGTGTGTTGTGTGCCGTCATCAGGCTTCATCCCAAATACATCAGGTTTCCTTACAACACTCACATTCCAACACTACATCAGGGAGGGCAAATTGGGGCATGGGGATGCCGAAGTGTGCAAGAGGTCGAACTGTGCAAGAGGCCTAAGTGTGCAAAAGGCTGAAGTGCATAAGAGGCCGAACTGTGCAGTATAGTATACAGTTATAGAAGTAGAATGGTTTATAATCACAATATCCAGTGTCACCCAGATGAGGATGGTTCCCCCCAACCTTTCTTTCTCATGTCGTATCAGGGAGTTTTTCCTAGACATTGTCGCCTATGGCTAGCTCATTAGGGATAAATTTAAAGTAAAATTTTATACTCAGATTACAGGTTTATTTCTGTAAAGCTGCTTTGTGACAATATCTATTGTTAAAAGCCCTATGATGCAGTTTAATCATCATTTTGTTTACTTTCTCTCTGTGAGCTTTACCTTTTATGGAGTTTTGTAGGTGTCACTAAATTTAAATGAGATATAATGTGAATGTGCTTTACACTTTACAGATGATTGGCATTCATCAACATACATATATGAGTATGAACAAAATTGACACGTGCAACTGTGTCATCAGCATAGTAATGGGAACTAATACCAATATTATTTTCACGAGACACTCTAGTGAACACTAGCCTGGCTTTTAAGACTACACACAGCAGTAACTGTAGCTAAGGACTGAGGCCTGGATGCAGGAGCTGTGATCATCTCAAACCCAGGCTTCTACATTTTATTAAATTTTACATTGCCTCTTACAGCTTTAAATTTAGTGCCAGCTTACTTCTTGAAGCATTATAGTCCACTCCAATCATTTAAGATAAGATAAGATAAGATAAACTTTATTGATCCCACAGTGGGGAAATTCACTTATCATAGCAGCTCACAGACAGTTAAAGTGCAGGAAGAAAGAAAAGGAAGGGAGAAAGAAAAGTTAAAACTATAACTATATATACACCTTAGGAATAATAAAAGAAATAAAATTATATACAATTTATAAAATATTGCACATTTGAACATCACAGTAATGCGGTGTTGTAAGAAATAAAAATATATAAAATTATAAAATATTGCACATCTGAACATCAGTGTAATGTGGTGTTGTAAAGTCTGACAGCCACTGGTATGAATGACCTGCGGTAGCGCTCCTTCCTACACTGGGGGTGTAGCAGTCTGCTGCTGAAAGAGCTGCACAGGGTCTCCACAGTCCCATACAGGGGGTGAGAGGTGTTGTTCATAATAGATGTCAGCTTGGCTAACATCCTCCTCTCACCCACCACCTCCACAGAGTCCAGTGGGCAGCCCAGGACAGAGCTGGCTCTCCTAACCAGTTTGTTCAGTCTCTTCCTGTCCCGCTCTGCACTGCCTCCCATCCAGCAGACTACAGCGTACAGAATTGCGGAGGCCATCACAGTATCGAAAAATGTCCTTAATAATGTCCCGCACACTCCAAAGGACCCTAGTCTCTTCAGCAGGTGGAGGCGACTCTGGCCCTTCTTGTACAAAGCATCAGTGTTATCCAGCCAGTCCAGTCTATTGTTTAGGTGAACACCTAGGTACTTGAACCTATCCACCAACTCAGTGTCCAAGCCCTGGATGGTCACTGGTATATGGTGCAGTGTTCTCCTTCTCCGGAAGTCAATCACCATCTCCTTCGTCTTACTGGTGTTCAAGTGCAAGTGGTTACACTCACACCAGTCAACAAAGTCCTTGATGACATCCCTGTATTCCTGTTCATTCCCATCAGATACACATCCAACAATGGCTGTATCATCTGAGAACTTTTGGAGGTGGCAGGTGTTGGTGTTATAACCGAAGTCCGAGGTGTACAGTGTGAAAAGGAACGGGGAGAGCACCGTGCCCTGGGGAGCCCCGGTGTTGCAGACTACCACTTCAGACACACAGTCACGCAACCTTACATACTGTGGTCTGTTGGTGAGGTAGTCGTTTGTCCATGCAGCCAGGTGATCATCCACCCCCGACCGCTCCAGCTTCCCACGCAGCAGTGCTGGCTGTATCGTGTTGAAAGCACTGGAGAAGTCAAAGAATATGACTCCCACAGTGCTCCCGGTGGTCTCCAGGTGAGTCAGTGCCTGGTGCAGCAGGTAGATCACTGCGTCGTCCACACCGATGCCAGGCCGATATGCAAACTGCAGTGGGTCAAGCACTGTGCTCACTACGGAACGGAGGTGACAGAGGATGATCCTCTCCATGGTCTTCATCAGGTGGGAGGTTAAGGCAACAGGTCTGAAGTGGTTCAGCTCCCTGGGGTATGCATTCTTTGGTACTGGAACCACACAGGAAGTTTTCCACAGGATTGGGACCTTCTCCAGGCTGAGGCTCAGATTAAACATGTACCTGACCACCCCACATAGCTGGTCCGCACAGTCCCTGAGCAGTCTGGAGCTGATTCCATCCGGCCCTGCAGCCTTCCTTGCCTTTATCTTCCTTAGTTCACACCTCACCTGATTCGTTGTTAAATTTCAGATTTCAGTTGAGGCACGACTATTGTTAATCCTGAGGACCAGCTGCAGTTGTCCAATAAATAAATGCATACATGTAAAAAAATAATCTCTGTGTTTAGAATTCTAAAGGTATTTCTAATTTGAGTCACAATAACATGTCAACATCTTTGTGCAATTTGTCATCCTAATTACTGTACATAATAAGTGCATATGATAATTGATCATTAAGAACTTTATGCAGTAATTTTAATGCATAATTGAGAGACCCATTTTATTATTATTGGGTACTTAGAAAGGGTGTGTATGTGTGAGAGATACATTCAGGCTACTTGACACACCCTTATCTAAAGATCTTATCTAAATCTAAGAATTTACCTCAGGCTTGTTTCCAAATAAAGTGGAACTCTGTAAAACAGAAATATTGCACTGCCACTTTATCTATCCCTTACCTGATTTACCTGTTACTTTGTACCTGGTACTTTGTTTACACTTGGCACAGCCACTTTAATCTCTTACAATACATCTATTATGCACTTTACATATCTAAACACTCTGAATGATAAATCAGATTCAAATAAACCCCCAACTAGATCTGCACACTGCTCTAAAACTGTTTCTTGTAATGCAGTAACTGTTAAAAACTGTTAAAACAGTTTCTGTTACTGTGTCACCTTGTGTATGCTACTAACTTAATGTCCTGTGTTATTTTGCACTAACATTAACTGTTACATGTTGACACCTGAAGCTAGCTAAATTCAATTCAATTCAATTTTATTTTGTATAGTGCTTTTAACAATGGACATTGTCACAAAGCAGCTTTACAGAAATAAATACATTCAAATGAAATTAAATCAAAATAAATTGGAAATGTATGAATTTATCCCTAATGAGCAAGCCAGAGGTGACTGTGGTGAGGAAAAACTCCCTGAGACAATATGAGGAAGAAACCTTGAAAAGAACCAGACTCAAAAGGGAACCCATCCTCATCTGGGTGACACCCGATAGTGCGATTATAAATCATTCCCTTCTATAACTGTATACTACATGGTCAAATAGTGCAGTTGTGTAACAAGTAAATTCATTACAGTTTTCACATGAAGTCTGGTTTGTTGAACCTGTCCACTGTCCACTGATGGAGACCTGAGTGCAAAACTGCTCACAGCAATCGCAGTCCCAAGCCATCACAGTACAACTCCCCATATGAGATCCCCAAGCCATCTCCACAGTCCCCAAGCAGCACCATCCCCAGCAATCCCACTTATCTCAGGCCGTCCATATGGGGCTCCAGCAGCAGCGATTGATATCAACCGATGAGAACTCCAACCAGAAGTAGGGCATCAGGATGGGTCAGGCAGGTCCGGGGAGCAGAAAGGGTCAGGATCACTGGCATCTCAGGAGTAGTATGTGTAGCTCGACAGAGAGAGAGAGAGAGAGAGAGAGAAAGAGACAGAGACAGAGAGAGATGGAGAGAGAGGGAGAGATTGTTAGGTAAGCTTTTGTCCCGTAATGGTTAAGGACAATGTACTTGGCGACAGCATCCAAACATCCCAGTTCACCACAACACTCTATGCCTGTGAACCCTCCAGATCTGCTCCTGTACCTATGAAAAAAACTATTCACAAAAGGCTTGACTAAACAAATATGATTATTATTAAATTATAATTTGTTATACTGTACATTTCTGTATATGTATGTTGACAAGAATGTTGAATTGAAGTAATTACACTGGTTTAACATATTTGTAGGGGAAATGGGTACAAGGAACATACCAACACTATAGGTGCTTCACTGTAATAATGAATTAGTTTAATGAATTATTCAGTCTCATTAAGTGATCAGTTTAATTAGAAATAAAAATTACAAACTTTCAGATAAGTTGAAATTATTAAAATCTTAATTTTAGCTGAGAGCAATAATAATCAGTGACTTGGTTTCTGAAGGCTGAGTTCTGAATATTTTGGCTTCTTGCAATATCAAATTAATAATCACAGCAAGGCAATAAAATGTTCAATAAAAAAGAATTTACTGAAATATAAAAAAGAAAGAATAAACACCAATTAACTACTTAAGTATGAACCCAATTCGAAATAGGGACAAACAATTGCATGTCTAGGGGTGTGTAAGAGAGAGAGTGAGAGAGAGAGGAAAGGACCTCAAGATTTGATGTTTTGTACATGCTGCGATTCTTTTCTGCTCACCACAGTGGTAAAGAGTGATTATATGAGTTACTATATCTTTCCTGGCAGCTCGAATCAATCTGGTCATTTTCCTCTGACCTCTCTTATCAACACGGCGTTTTCACCCACAGAACTGTCGCTCGCAGATTATTTTTTGTTTTTCTCACCATTCTGTGTAAACTCTAGAGACTGTTGTATGTACTTGCAAGGTACATTGAATGTTACAATTCTGAAACTATTGAAACTACTGAAACTATTAACCAAAAAAAAAGTGTATATATATATTAACAAAACTTCACTAAACAAATAGGATTTCAGCATAGACAAGACTGAGACTGTCTGAGTCCTGAGCATTATTTGGAAGGCTGTTCCATAACTTGGGGCTTTGTAAGAGAAAGTTATGCCCCCTAATATGATAGGGCCATACTATGATTTTTAAAGTGCTGAGATATCAAGACCATCAGGCTATCCTAGACAGGGCCAGAGTGGTGAGCAAGAGGGGACCAAACAGCTGAAATTCTTTGCTGACTACAGTGCCCACACTTCGCAAAAACCGAGAGGCTTTGCTGATATATGGAAGGAGTTGCAGGCAGTAGGAATTCCATCGTTTCTGTTCAAAACCCATTGGTCAGAGATTATACTTTCTTCTCTTCCAGACATCAGACACATTCTAGAATCGACTACATTCTATGTTCTCGTGACCTTAGGATGTGTCTTGAGAGCATCACAACCCTTCCTGCTGTAGTATCTGATCACAGTCCACTGCTAAATAAGTTAATTTACTGCTCACATGATAGATCTCCCAGACGACAATTCAATATAACTATTCTACAAGATACCCCATTTTTTAACAGAATTTAGAAATAAAGAGATAGATCCTAAGTTTACATTAACACACAGGATACCATGACATGCTGTGGTTTAAACTGTATAATTAATTAGTGTTAATTATAAAGGTCAAATAAACCATAGAATAATACCTATATTCTCATATATTCTATTAGAGCTTTACTCACAGCCCTGTCCTCGATCAACATATCTTCAGAGTCAGTTGGGCCCTTTGTTTCCCATTCCTCCAATGACGTGCCACTGCATGCATGTGTATTTGCAGTCATGCTAGGATATATCATATTGAGTGGCTATTTATTGAATCATTATTTGCATTTTTACTATTTTTTGATGATCTTTTATTTCATTATTTCTCTGTTTTTTACTGCACACTATATAAAGCATTTTAAATGTATGAAAGGTGCTACGTAAATAAAGTTCTGAGCATTATACAATAATAATAACATTAACAACAACAGTAATAATAATAATAATAATAATAATAATAATAATAATACTTCTCATGTAAGTGGCGCATCCTGACCCATCCTGATGCCCTACTTCTGGTTGGAGTTCTCATTGGATGAGATCGCTCGCTGCTGCTGGGGGTGGCCCCATATGGACGGCCTGAAGAACTGTTTGGATTGCTGGGGATGGTGCCATCTGGGGGCTGTGGAGATGGCTTGGGGATCACATATGGGGAGCTGTACTGTAATGGCTTGGGACTGCGATTGCTGTAGTGGCTTTGGGGCTGCGGTTGCCACGAGCAGCCTCATACTCAGGACTCCATCAGTGGACAGTGGATAGATTTTAACCAACCGGACTTCTTGCAAAAACTGTGATGAATTTATTGGTTGCACAATTGCACTATTTGTCCATGTAGTACACAATAATAGAAGGGATTTATTTATAATCGCACTATCCGTTGCACCCAGATGAGGATGGGTTCTCTTTTGAGTCTGGTTCCTCTCAAGGTTTCTTCCTCATATCATCTCAGGGAGTTTTTCCTTGCCATCGTCGCCTCTGGCTTGCTCATTAGGGATAAATTCACAGGGATAAATTCAAGTCAAGTCAAGTCAAGTCAAGTGGAGTTTATTGTCATTTCAGCCATATACAAGTACATAGTGAAACGAAACAACGTTTCTCCAGGACCAAGGTGCTACATAAGACAACACAGAACGACACAGAACTATGGGGACTACATAAATTAAACATAAAGTGCACAAGTGCAAATGTGCGGACGCACAAGACAGAACAAGACAGTACAATAACTACAACGCCGACCAGTACGCAGTTCTGTTTGAAAGTGACCAAGTGGCAATAGTGCAAGTAATACAGAGTTTGATATAAATAGCTGAAGTAATGTAAACATGGTATTGTATTATGTGTAAACACAATAGTAGCAGCAGCAGCATAAAAACATGTGCAAAACATGTGTAAAACATGTGCATGGGAGATGTTCAGTTGTGTGTATGTGTGTATATGTATGTGTGTGTGTGTTCCTTCCTTCAGTCCAGTTCTAGGTATATGTATATGTATGTGTGTGTGTGTTTCTTCCTTCAGTCCCGTTCTAGGTGTTGAGGAGTCTGATGGCATGAGGGAAGAAACTATTGCACAGTCTGGTTGTGAGGGCCCGAATGCTCAGGTACCATTTACCAGACGGCAGGAGGGTGAAGAGTGTGTGAGAGGGGTGTGTGGGGTCATCCACAATGCTGGTGGCTTTGCGGATGCAGCGGGAGGTGTAAATGTCCGAGATGGAGGGAAGAGAGACCCCGATGATCTTCTCAGCTGTCCTCACTATCCGCTGCAGGGTCTTGCGATCTGAGACAGTGCAATTCCCAAACCAGGCAGTGATGCAGC
>CM040456.1:3011186-3055187 GCA_022758105.1 Pangasianodon gigas | reverse complement strand
TTTGCATTGAATTATAGGTAGCGTCCTACATACAAGTCCCTGTATAATGCATTAGAGCAAGCGCATTAATATAAATCTGTGATTTGCAGATGCACTATTGTCAGAGCTGCTGTTCTAGAAAATTAATCAACACCTTCTGACCAATCAGAATCCAGAATTCAACAGTGCTGTGGATATTTAATATTTAAAACATTAATAAAATGACAGATAATAGGGACAGATAATTTTGAAACCAGCATTTTGTGGGAAAAATGCAATACTTGAGAAAACATTTCATGTTTGAAAAAAATAGCAATCATATGTTTTTACTCAAAATATCACTCATTGCATGGGATATTTAGTTTATACAGTATACACATCAGCTGTGTTGTAATACGGTCTCACTTGTATGAAGGGCTACAGTTAAGGTTAGAGCAAGAGATCAAATTAGCTGTTGTAGATATTCCTAGAACTGACAGAAATCATGTGATTGGTTCAAATTCCTGTACAGTTTGTGTAAGTTTGATGATATATCACCTACACACAGAGTCTAAAGTATGACACATCTGCAGCAGTTTGTTGATTCATTTTCATCCCAAAAATTGGTGACCTCGTCCTCCCCAGAACATCGATCAGTGTTCCCTTGCGGTCTCGAAAGCCCACTTCTCTGACCGTAGTCCTCTTGCGGTCTCGAAGGCCCAGTTCTCTGACCGTAGTCCTTTTGTGGTCTCGAAGGCCCAGTTCTCTGACCATCGTCCTTTTGTGGTCTCGAAGGCCCAGTTCTCTGACCGTAGTCCTCTTGCGGTTTCGAAGGCCCAGTTCTCTGACCGTAGTCCTCTTGCGGTTTCGAAGGCCCAGTTCTCTGACCGTAGTCCTCTTGCGGTTTCGAAGGCCCAGTTCTCTGACCGTAGTCCTCTTGCGGTTTTGAAGGCCCAGTTGTCTGACCGTAGTCCATTTGTGGTCTCGAAAGCCCAGTTGTCTGACCGTAGTCCATTATCGATCTTGAATACCCAGTTTTCGAGAGAAAGTCCTCTAAGGTCAGTTCCCTGATAATCATAATGAGCTCCTTGCTGATGCAGTAGGTGGCTTCTTTGTTGAAATCTGTCCGATCACTGTGTTCAGTCACATAGACGCTGTCAATGCCCTGATCATCAACGCTGATTATGATGCGGTCCATGTTGTTACCATTTTTAAAAGTACCATAGTCTTCCCGGACGTAATCGGGCATCTCGTCTGCTCCTGCGCTGTTCAGATTGCCCACCACGTAGTAGGTGAGGTTCGCATCAGGCAGAAGTTTAACACCATTTTTGTCCTTTCTGTTCTTAAATCGATGAAAGCCATAAAATTGGTTTTTTGGATTGTACTGCCAGCACATCTTATTGTTGTTGTTAAAGACCATGAAGTCATTAGCAAACCAGTACAGCAGCTTGAGGCCGTGTCTTGGATAAGGTCGACCAAATCTAGAGTTCTTTAGATCAGTCAGTTCCTTCAGCGTCCGTGGGTTGCTCATGGTAAATTCCTAGGAGAGTCTATAAATAAAATGTTTAATATTTTTGTCTACTTAAATGTAGTTTTATTTTATTTATTTATTATACATTTATTTATTCATTTATTGACTCAGTAATCTTGGTCAGGGTCACGGTGGATCTGGAGCGTATCCCGCTTTTGGTTTTCACTTGTGTCTCTGATTTCATTTCTGTTAAGGCTTCCTCACAGCACGTTCACTTCTCAGGAAACAGAAACTGATCCGTCCTGAGACAGTGGGCGTGTCCATGTTAGCTTCTGTCCAAATACCACAGGGAGAGTGTTATCACGAGGATATCACAGCTGTGTTGTTTTTCACAAAAATACATGAGCTTAAGTAGTCTGTTGCTTTTATACAATGGAAAAACGACTAATTTCAAATATATATTTTTTAAATATATCAAATATATATTTTCGATTTTTGTCACTTTCTTCCACCACAAATGCAGCAAAGTAACAATATTGTTATTGTAGGAAGACAAAGAAATATATCTTACAGTCCAATCTTTGCACTCTGCCCTTTCCTTTGATCAGGGAGAATTTTTGCTTTTCTTATTCCACACTTCTTGACCAGTGGTGTCGTGTTTGTCTACCATCTGCAGTGTGAGAAATAGTATTTATGATAAAAAAACATGCATAAGTTGTTTAGATGGTCACAGACATTTCAGGAAACAGCTGCTATAAATAAGTAAAATCAAAACTATTTAAAAGAGGAAATCGCATGATATCTGGAGTGATTTACCCTCACGTGTTTTCTTTCTTTTTTATTTTACTTTTTACATTTTCCAAAATGATATTTCTGATTTTTTGGCATTAATGATAGATAAATGATAAATAAATAAGATCAGTAAGAAACATTACATTTAAAGATTTTGTTGTTGTAATGTAAAAATTATTTTCTGTATACTTACTGTTTTTAAAGAATCGTAGATTGTTTTCTCAGAACAGCAACAATCAAATGGTTAGAGGTCCAGGACATATCACTGAGTGCCAACTTTACAGGAAGTGCAGTGAAAGTTCAGGAGAGCACAAGCTACAATTAAGCAAAAAAAAAAAACAAAAAAACCTGAAGTTGATAATACGTTTATGTTTATTATCTATTTAAATGGTTATAAATGCCTGTCATGCTGCACTTCACAGTCAAAATACACCCTGTGGCATGAATTATGACATTTTGTGCAAACAATTCACATGTAAAATGATATGTGAACTTTGTCCATTGCAAAGAAAGTACAAAGTACAATCAACAACAGAATCAACAACAGATACTGTTAAACAAATCTCTACAGTTATTAACTGGGTTAATGCAAATCAGTCATTTATGCATAAAAGCTTTCATTATTATTTTAGTGATTGTTTTATTTTAAATATGTTTTAGTATTTTTTTGAGATTTATTTTAACTTGATGTAATCCATCAAATTAAGTCTTACTTAACAAGTTTTGAACAAGATAACCATTACAAAATCCATCCATCCATCCATCCATCCATTCATTCATTCTCTGTACCGCTTATCCTACACAGGGTCGCGGGCAGGGGCTACCCTGGACGGGGTGCAAACCCATCACAGGGCACAGTCGCACACACACTAACACACCCATTCACACACTAAGGACAATTTGGAAATGCCAATCGGCCTACAATGCATTTCTGGGGGAGGAAACAGGAGTAGCCAGAGGAAACGCCTGAAGCATGAGGAAAAACAATATTGCCACTGTCTTAGCTCATATGATTACTCATTGCATGGGATATTTTGTTTATATGCTGTGTTGTAGCATGCTCTTGGTTATGTGCCCAAATTATATGAAGGGTTACAGTTAAGGTTAGAGCAAGAGGCTGAATCGGCTGTTATAGAACAGCTCTTAGAACCTACAGAACCATCAGTGTACGTTTGAGGATATATCACCTATACACGGTGTCTAAAGCATGATACATGGGTAACATCTGCAGCAGTGTTCCTCCCTCTTACTGTAGGTGTGCATGTTTGTTTTTTCTTTTCAACTGTAATGATTCATCATATTCCCAAAAGTTGATGGCCTCGTCCTCGTCAGAACTTTAATCAGAGTCCTCTTGGTAGTTGAAATACCCAGACTGCTGTAGAAAGTCATCTCTGGTCAGATATCTGATATCCCTAATGAGGTCCTTGCTGAGGCTGTAGGTGGTGTGTTTTCGAACACATCACCTACATCACCTTTCTGCCTTCAGTTTTGTCTTCAGTAAGTAAAAAAGCAGCTCAACTGGCTTGAGGTCAGATGACTGACTCTGCCATTTATGAACATTCCATTTCTTTGCCTTAAGAAGCTCTTGTGTTGCTTTCACAGTATGTTTTTGCAGCAATTGACTGAATCTGAGCAGAGAGTTTAGTTCAATACACTTCAGAATTCATCCCGCTACTTCTATCAGCAGTCACATCATCAATAAACACCAGTTCCATTGGCAGCCATACATGCCCATGCCATAACACTTCCTCCACATGTTTGACAGATAATGTGGTATGCTTTGGATCATGAGCCCTTCCTTTCCTTCTCCATACTCTTCTCTTCCCATCATTCTGGTACAAGTTAATCTTGCATCAGAACTGGCCAGGCTTTTTTTTTTTTAGAGGTTTTTAGTAAAGTCTAATCTGGCCTTTCTGTTCTTCAGTCTTACCAGCGGTTTGCATCTTGAGGTAAACCGTCTATATTTACATTCATGAAGGTGGCTCTTGATCGTAGACTTTGACAATGATAGGCCTACCTCCTCCAGAGTGTTACTGACTTGGCTAGATGTTGTGAAGGGGATTTTCTTCAACAAGGAAAGAATTCTGTGATCATCCACTTTAGTTGTCTTCTGTGGTCTTCCAGGCCTTTTGGTGTTACTGAGCTCACCAGTACTTTCTTTCTTTTTAAGAATGTACCAAATTGTTGATTTGGCCAATACTAAAGTTTGTGCTATCTCTCTGATGGGTCTGTTTCGTTTTTTCAGCCTAATGATAGCCTCCTTCATTTACATCGACATATTGAGACCGCATATTGAGAGTTCCCATGAACAGCTACCAAATGCAAATTCAACACTTGGAATCAACTCCAGGCCTTTTATCCCCTTAATTTGTCATGAAATAATGAGGAAACAGGCCACACCTGGCCATGAAACTGCTTATCAGTGAATTGTCCAATTACTTTTGAGCATGTGAATATGGAGGGACTCTGGGAAAAAAATGGCTGTAATTATTAACCAGTTAATGAAATATTTTTGTTAAACCCCTTGCATTAAAGCTGAAAGTCTACGCTTCAGTCACATCTTGATTGCTTCATTTCAAAACCACTGTAGTGGTGTACAGATGCAAAATTACCAAAACTGTCACTGTCCAAATAATTAAGGATCAGACTGTATATGTAATCTAATTTTATGAAAAAATGATAAGATTGAAACATCACATTTACACAGTACAGTAGTTTTTAAATGAAAAAAAAAATATCGTTGCTTTATACATACTGTTTTTAACAGAATTGTAACCGATTTCCTCTGAACAGTGTCTTTACAGGAAGTGCGATGAGAGTTCAGGAGAGCAAGAGCTACAGTAAAGTAGAAAACAATATGAACGCCTAAACAGTTAATATTCAGTTTATGTTTTTTAACTGTTAATACATTTATAAATGCCTTTCATTCTGCACTATGAAAAGAAACCAAAGCAATGAAAGCAGTCAGTGTTTAGCTTCAGTGCACTAATGGACTTCAGAGTTAAAATACGCCCCATAGTGTGACTCATGACAGTTATGGAAACGATTCACGTGCAAAATGATGTGTAAAGTTTACCTTTTGCACACAAGGCACAAAGTAGAATCGACAAAAGAATCAGCTGAAGATTTGATTAAACATATGCAAATGTTTGAATGCAAAGCATGAATGCAAATCTATCATTTGAAATGCTTAAAATGCTTAGGGTTATAACCTTTCTTGAACAGGATAACCAAGCTAAACTTTTTTTTCCTTTTCAAAGTTACATCTTAATATAATTTTTAACTTCATCTAGTAGCTAACTCTGGTGCCAAGCATTTTTTTTTTTTTTTTGGTACCTGGTCAATGACAAATAAACTTAAACATAAAGTCAGTCAGTGAGGATCATGCTCAAAAGGTCAAATATTGGTGTTAACAAAATAAGTTTTATTTCAACTTCTTATAACACGTTATAATGTTCCATTTATTACAACAATGATGTCAAATGTATATAGACACACCAATAAAAAAAAACCAATTAAAAGGTTAACCAACAAATATCTTCAAAAAATAAAACAGTTCTTTATTTTTAGGGTCCTATTTTTTGTAAGGAAACAATTGACACACTTTCTTCTTCCCCCAAAGCAAGCCCCACCCACATATCTGTAATATGGAGGAGATGAGCAGCACTGTTCCACCCGGGGGTGGGGCTAAAATGTCACCAGGAAAACTAACATAGCAATTCTGTTACATAGCAATATTGCACTGGTCACAATTTTTCTAGGTATATTTGAATTCATGTGTGTGTAGATTTAGAAACACTGTCCAAAAACAGTTTTAATAATATAAGCACAAACATCATAAGAATTACAATAATTAAAAAAAAAACAAACAGCAAAACACGAGCTTCCTTCTGGTTTCCTGATCATTAATGGCTTTGTGAGATGATGACTGAACTTAAACTGTAAGTGTGAGCTTTATAACAACTTCATAGCACAGACCTTCATAGTACAGACTTTGAGTAGGTAAGGAATAAAACAGTTAGTGTTGTGCTGTGAAAAGAAAATAATCCAACCCAGGGTGGTATGAGGAAGGCGGAGTTCCTATAACAGCATGTCCCAAAGTGTTTTATTCCTCTTTTACCACAGCAATTTGCCATTACAGTTTGATCACATCACACTTTGAACACACTTTGAAGCTGAACATCTGCGAGTCTCCTTCCATAAAAGTTAAATAAATGTCTTTTAACAGAAGACTTCACCATATTAACAATAATATGGTGTTTTTTTAATAACAAAGTTTTCCTGATCCGTTTATTATTAGGCTTAGTGCATGTACTTCGTCCGCCGTACAAGTCAGTGTGAATGAGCTGTTACTATAGAAATGATAACGCATTAGAAAGACTGCATTAGTATAAACCTGTGATTTATGTTACAGCCAGAACTACTGTCAGATCTGCTGTTATAGAAAATTAATCAACACCTTCTGATTCAAGAATTCAACAGCGCTGTTGTATAACAGAATTTAAATGTATAGCATAATGGAAATGTGTGTATGAAATATGTCTGTATATAATTGCAGTATAAAATGAGTTGTTTTATTAAGAAATGCTGTTCAGATCGAGCGATCAAGGATGTTTATGTAATGATCTTCAGAAGCCCATTTCAGACAGAAAGTCATCTCGTGTATAATCCTGGATGATCATAAGGAGACCCCTGCTGATGCGGTAGGTGCCGTGTGAGTTGTAGTTTGACTCGCCGCAGTGCTCAGTCACATAAACTCTGTCAAAGTACTCGTCATTAACGCTGACAATGATGCGGTCTGTATTACTGTCGTCATGGTGGCCGGTGTAATCTTTCCGGACGTATCTGGGCAGCCTGTGTGCTCTTGGTTTGCTCAGATTTCCCACCTCGTAATAAGGAAGGCCAGTATCAGGCAGGAGACGAACATTCCCATCATATCTGTTCTCAAACGGATGGAAACCGTACAGTCTTCTCTCTGGATCGTAACGCCAGCACATCTCATTGTCGTCATCAAAATCAATAAACTTGTTAACAAACCAGTAGAGCAGCTTGAGGCCATGTCTTGGCCACGGCTGGCCGAATCCAGACGCCTGCAGCTGGGACAGTTCATTCAGTGTCCGCACTCTGGGCATGATCAGTCTTTATCACACGGGGGTATAAAAAAATTAAATATATTAAACATAGAAAACATTAAACTACCTGCTTACTACACTAATGCTTATATATCATATTTATCATAGTCCATGTTGAGCAGACAGACAGGTGATCACACAGACAGACAGACACAGACAGATAGAAACAGACAGATAGATAGACAGACAGACAGACACAGTCAGACATACACTGTCATATAGATATACATAGACTTGCATATAGATAGATAGATAGATAGATGGATAGATGGATAGATAGATAGAATCAGACAGACAGAGAGACAGATTGATATACATACACAGTCAGACAGACAAATAGATAGACACCGACAGTCAGACACAGTGAGACAGATAAAGATACTTGGACAGACAGATAGATCGATAGATAGATAGATAGATAGATAGAAAGAAGGTTTTAAACTGTACACAGGTGATTAACTGCCTGACAAACACAGTGTACATTCAGATATATTTCTATTCCCTTTACAGTTCAGTAGTAATAAATACATTCCACTCTAAACCATCATCATACTGTTAAAAGATAAAAAGTGCACACTTACTGGTTTTCAGGCAGTTTTTGAAGCTCCTTCTCCTTTTGTAGCTTGTTCTCTGGTTCCTACCAGTGAGTACTCACTTCTCAGGAAACAGAAACTGATCAGTCCTGAGCCCGGAGTGGGCGTGTCTAATGGGAGGTTAGTTAGAGACACAAAACAACAGTCTGCTGTTAGACAGGCTGGATTACATTCTCTGTTTAATCCAGCATTATGGGATTAGTTAATGAAAATGATCATGCTCTGACTTTTTTATACTTGCTTTTTAAAATCTCGTACCACAGCTGTTTGCCAGTGCTAACAATTTTTATTTATTAAAGAATGACACATCATACATTTTAGCCATTTTTAGTTACATTTAATGTTGTGGAATGGTGTCCAATAAGTTACTTCCTGTTACTAACCAGCTTCTTTTTTGTAAATTAATAAAAGACAAAACACAACTTATCATGTTACCAAGAAAACCACAAAAAGTGTAAACTCCTCTGTCCTGAAGATGTCGGAAAACTTAAAGTTACAGCTTTACCTCTGACTGTGAGATTCCTTCCATAAATGTTAAATAAACATCTCCTTACAGAAGAATTCACCATATCAATGGCAATGAATGGAATTACACAGTCTTCCATTTTTTATCGCTGTTTTCATCTTGCTTTTTTTCTTCTCATTGTTTGAAGAACTACAAGTATTTTTATTTAAAAAATGAATGATTGTCTTATTATTTGTTCATGCGGATGTCATTGAAATGAGTACATCAACTACATTATATCTTGTGCTAGATTATGATAAGTGCTTAAATTAAAATGTTTTTTGATACTGGACTTTTAAACCCTAATAGAGTTGATAGAAGAGCAAGAGGTTTTAAACTCTACACAGAGTTTAACATTAAACATGATGACAAAAAACATTATATAAATTCTATTCTAGTTACTAAGAAGTTAAACACTGTTTTAAATGTTGTGATACCTACATTATATACGCCTTAATTATGTTGTAATAAGAGAAAAGCCCAGACAGAAGGCAGTACCAGTTTTTGGGGATTTTTGAAGTTCCTTCTGGTTCCTCACAGCAGTCGATCACTTCTCAAGAAACAGAAACTGATTACTCCTGAGACCAAACTGGGCATGTCTAATCCCAGGTTACTTAGGGACACTGAATCTTCCTGCATAACAAAACAACAGTGTGTTGGTGGTGATGTTATTTTCTCAATTTGGTACAGCTTCAGGAAATTCAGGAAATTAGTTAATGCAAAATTCATGGAATCCATTTGTTGCTGTATATATACATATATACATATATAATTATTTCTGAATTCTGATCAGATCTGATTAGTTGATTTATACTCTGACATTTTTGGGTTTGCTCTAGGAAACCCTTTTTAATAGCATTATGTACACTCCTATCAATTTTTAACCAAATGATATTTGATTTTAGCAGTACTGGTCTGTGGTCAACTGATAAAACCATATCATTTGATGCTCATTTGTACTATTTTAATCAAAAGAACACTGTTGCTCACAGGCCTCCCTGAGAATCCCATGCTCCACCACCAGACATCATCATCATCATCATCATCGTCGGAACATTACCATGGACAGTACCTTCCTGCCACGTTGCTTACCCTCTGTATAATGTGTATACTGTAGCCTTTCAGTGTTCAGAGGGTAAAGTCTCACCCTTCTTCCTGTGCAATTCCAGATTTCTTAGTTTGTGGACACCTGACCATCACACTCATATGTGGTTCTTATGTGATCCCATATGTGGTTCTTCTCCAAACTGTTGCCACAAAGTTGGAAGCACACAATTGTATAGAATGTCTTTGTATGCTGTAGCAATTCAGTTTCCCTTCACTGGAACTAAGAGACCTAAACCTGTTCCAGCATGACAATGCCTCTGTGCGCAAAGCGAGCTCCATGAAGACATGGTGTGTGAAGGTTGGAGTGGAAGAACTCGAGTGTCCTGCACACAGCCCTGACCTCAACCCCACTGAACACCTTTGGGATGAACTGGAACACTGACTGAACCCCAGACCTCCTCGACATCCCAACATCAGCGCCTGACCTCACTAATGCTCTTGTAGCTGAATGAACACAAATCCCCATGCAACTAGATATGAGACATATTTCATTCATTTCAGAAAGAAACACAGAAGAACTCAGGAGCAATGGTCAAAGAGAGAAATTCATGAATAGACCAGAGAAATGGCAAAACCAAAGAATAATTACATTTCAAAACATGAAAACAAGGCTCAGAACTTGCTATTACTATTCTTATGATGTCATTATATTTCCTATTCTTCTACTTTCTACTGCAGTCGGAGGCCCAGGAGCTGACTATAGTGAAGATGTCGAAGTTTGGCGGAGGGATTGGAGCACCCAGTAAGGAGGAAAGACTGAAGGCTGCAGCAGAAATCCACCTAAGATTGGGACAGATCCAGAGATACTGTGAACTCATGGTGGAGCTGGGAGAGGTAACATCTGCTTTTACTGAATCTCATCATAAAGCTCCAACTCTTGAGAGCTACAGAAACGCATAGTTAATGTTTTTTTTTTTTATATTTAAATAAACGTCTAAAGCACCCCAAAGTTAGCCTGAATTGCTAGACAAGAGAATTTAAAACACTGAATTAGTATGTTTTGTGATGGTTGAAAACTCTGTTGTGATTCTCATCATTAGTGTTTTGACTTTAAGCACCTAAAGTTCATTAGCACTTCTTGCTTCTGTTTAGTGGGAGAAGGCGTTGTCCGTGGCTCCTGGTGTGTCCATGAAATACTGGAAGAAGCTAATGCAAAGGTGCGTTCCACAAAGCCAAATTCACTCGGTTCATTTGCTTTTATGTGTGTAACGCTATGACAAATTCAGAATGATAAACTAACAAGTCAATAATTATATAAGACATCAGAATAGAACATTGCTAGATTATGACTTAGACTTGTGAATGGGATTCCTTTTACAGCCAGATGTTTATTGAAACAATGTCAAAATACACTTTAATCATACCGTATTTAAAAAGATTTATTGACCTCAAAAGGATATTTATTCATCCCAGAAGGAAAAACTGAAGAATAAATTACATTGTCATCTTTTTTGTAGAAAATATTTTAATTTTACAATTAAACTAACAATTCCACAGAAAGGAATTTCATACAGTTTGTAGTGCATGGTCATTTTTATATACTATAGCTAACCTCTATACTCATACAAACATACAACAAAGATCATGCCTTCTAAAACTTAAGCATAGCATCATTTACATTTACAGTTAGACTTTTAGCAGATGTTCTTATCTATAGTGACTTACAAAATGATTTAAAGCACCTAGCACATCTTCAACAATTCATAACATTAAAGACAAATGCTAGTTTATTCAAGTGCTAGTGTGGTCTAAGTGGTTAGAAAAAGAGAGTTGCATAAATATTTTTTGAAAACCAATACGAAATACAAAAGGTAATCAATGCAAAATGTATAGAAAGTGTTATTTTGACATTATCTGAAAAGGAAGGTCCTTAGATACACCTTTAGCAACAGTTCTGTAATAGTAGCTGATTTGTAATTTAGTTTGTGAGAGGGACTTTCTAGAGAGACTGAAATTTTATAGATCGAATTTCCATGTCATTCTGAACTAATAAAGCATAATCAAAACATACAAAGCCTCAGATTCTTAAATGCTGTTAAATAGGCCATGGTGTGAGTGAAAGAACTCCTGCAAAAATGTCATTGTGTTCTTTGCCCCTGTCTTGTCCAAGATTTTCTGATATTGGTTCATTTTGTTGTATTTATAAGTTTAATCATATGAATGTTTTACATGCTGTAGGAGAGCAGATCAGCTGATGCAGGAGGGCAACGATGACGTGATCCCATACTGCATTGCCACAGGCGACGTGAAAAAGCTGGTGAGTTTCTTCACCTCCAGAGGGCAATTAAAGGAGGCGCTGCTTGTGGCACAGGTGAGTCTGTCCAGACGAATCACTAATAACTGTGATGACAAAGCAAACTATAAACTCCACCATAATAATAAGTAAGCCTGTGCATAGTGACATCAGCTCACTGCAATAAACGTCTTGGGAAACATCTGTTTTATGGTTATTAAGGAAGCCAGTTTATTGTCTTGACTTGATACTATCTGTGTACATATTTTGATCAGGGAGCATGTGAAGGTAATATTCACGGGCCTGCGATTACCTCCATTAACCACTCAGCACCCACAGACAACGACAACATTGAGACCTACACTGGGCAAGTACACACACAAACACATGTTTATCTTGCTGAATCGCATTAGAATAAATCTGGTTTCTATGTCTTTGGTTCAAATGGTTCAAATAATAATGTTCATGCATATATGAAAGGATGCTTTGTGGATCAAGACCTTGTCAGCTTCTGGTTACTGATCAGAAGGTCAGGGGTTCAAGCCCCAGCACTGCTTAACCCTCTCTGCTCCTGGGATGCTGCATCATGGCTGACCCTGTGCTCTGATCTCAGCTTCCTAACAAGCTGGAATATGCAAGAAAAGAATTTCACTGTGCTGTGATGTATATGTGATGAATAAAGTCTTCTTCTTCTCCTTGTTCCTCTCTCTAGGCTGTTGCATGGAGTGTGTAGAGAACTTGCTGAGTGGTATTTTCAGGAGGGTTGTGCAGTGCTGGCAGCCTGCTGTCATCTGGCTGTAGATAACACAGAGGTAGCATTTACATTTACTGCCTATTCAGAGACACACTGACATCTAGAATGTTAATTGCGAATATTATAATTGGGCCATATTCAAATTTGGCAGTTTAAATCCAAAAGTTATGTCAGTATTTACTCAGGGAAATGTATGCATATTCAGAGTTCAGATACGCACCTGTTTAAGTCGATTTTCTGGACTCTTCATTCTGATCATGAAAATTACCTGTGTGTAGTTCCCGCCTTTGGGGTTGTAAGAGTTTTCTGGAGAAGAAGCGTCTGAAACAGGGTTTTTTAATCTCATATAGACCCACCACCTTTAAAAACAAGCACTTGCTTTTAAATGTGAAAACAGGGACAAAAGTGGACTGAAGACAGAAATAAGGTTTTTTTCCTCTGTGCAAAAAAACTTTAATTAATTAATTAATTAATTAAAAGTGTACTATTTAATATTGGTCTCAAATGGCATTTCAGAGTTTCTTTGAGCATATTTACTGCCAGAAGACAATTTTCAGTGAGGCAGATCGTGGTATCAGAAAGTGCATTCGAGCCGAGATCACGTTCAAGACCAGAACTGCGCATAAATGAGACATGCGTCTGTTTTACATAAACTCCCCCTCATGTGTAAACCTCACATAAATTCACACATGAATAGTGCTGTCGTTACATCTGAGATCTGAATACACATGGGACAATTTTGCACAATTTTGGTATCATCACTGGGTGCGTTTAACTGAACTCTGAGTATACAGCCACTGTGCGTAAATAAAGATGAGCTATAGACTCTGACTGGACAGCTACAAGCTAGGAATGGTAATATATGCATATATATTGTTGTATTTTGTGCGTGTGTGTGTGTGTGTGTAGCTGGCTATGGCTAGTCTGATCAGAGGCAACGAGCTGGAGCTGGCGGTGTGTGTGGGGACGGTGCTGGGAGAATCAGCGCAAGAAGCCACTCATTACGTCCTGGAGCTACTGGCCAGGAAATACATGACCACAGCTACATGGTAAGAGCTCGAATCACTTATTCAACACACACAGATCTAATTACAAGAATGTGAGAAAAAGCTTAATTATGGGAAATAAACTAATAAAATTGAGTTGAAAATATTTTTTTTTCATCATTATACTGTGTGCTATGTGACATCATACAACTGTTTTAGTAGTTTTTAAGCAGTGGTTCTCAGCGTGGCATCCAGGGACCTGAGAAACACAGACAGGAGGTCCGTGAAAAAAAACAACTTTATTACAGTGATACAGTGAAATCACAACCTACCATTATCAAAATTATTATATTTATTATTGAGTTTTTTTATTATTTGCCTGCTTGACTGATCACTTGAATCGAATGGGTTCATTCAAAATCTCATAATACTAATAATAATAATAATAATAATAATAATAATAATTATAATAAACTCAACAAATTGGATAATTCAGGAATAAAAAGTTCTATGGCTCCAATAAATATATTATATATATTATATATTTATATAAATATATATTATTGTACACATTTAAATAAGGAGGTAAATATCTACAAATACATGGATTATGTTCATTATTTTAAAAAAAAATCTGTAAAGGGGGTCGGTGGAATTTATGTTGCACTTAAAGGTGTCCCTGGATGCAGAAGGTTTGAGAACCACTGATTATAGTCTGCTGTGTGATTAGTGTTCTGGCTCATCTGCTCTGTTTTATCATCTCCAGCTTTCCATGCATCAGATACAGGTATCACCTTTTACACATTTCTGTTTTTTTGTTTTGTTTTGGGTTTTTTTTGCTGCATGCAAAATCCTCACCTCCATATCATCAGCTTTGTTATTTACGATAATCCCTTATTGGTATTCAGTTTAATCTCCAACACATGATCAGCTGATTAATAAGCAGAATATGATTTTTTTTTTTCTAAAATGATTTTTTTTTTCATTATGTCATCTGCCGTATTTTTAGAGCTTCAATTCAGTACAATTTTATTTGCATAGTGCTTTTAACAATGGACATCGTCAAAAAGCAGCTTTACAGAGATCTATAAATTCCAGATATAAATTTTTAATTGATAAATTTATTCCTAATGAGTAAGCCAGAGGTGACGGTGGCAAGGACCTGAGCATCAGACGCCCATTAATCTGTCATTTTAATAAATAAAAAAACAACAACTAATGATTACGGGATGTTAGCTTCTGCAAAAGTTTCTACTTGGAAGGCTTTCTGATTGGAAAACACTCTGTTGTCATAGAGTTCTACATAGAACCTTTAAGGGCTCTAACCTTGATAACGAGTGAGTGTATATCAGGCAACTCTGTGTATTTGCTTTAGTGGATTACCTTGGTATTAAATAATCCACTTTTTAATTCAGAATTAATCTCTAGTAAATTATATAAGGAATAAAACACTCAGTGTTGTGCTGTTGTAGGAAAATAATCAACAACAGAGTGGTGTGATGAAGCGGAGTTACTGTTACTGCATTGAAGTTGATTATCTTCATATAATGGCATGTCACAAAGTGTCTTATTTCTTACACCACGGCAATTTGCTGACACTGAATTAAAAAAAAAAAGATTAGATTATTTTACTATTTGACACATTTTATCCATTTATAGTTACATGCAGTGTTGTCGTTCCCTCACCGGCCTCGCTTTTCTCTTTCTCTTAAAGTGAATAAGACAAAAAAAAAAAAAAAAAGAAACGTAGTTTGTCATGTTACAGAGAAACCAGAAGGCTTTACCTCTGACTGTTACAAAGTGCTGACACTGAAGACTCCTTCCATAAACATCTTAATAAAACATCTTTTTATTAAGAAGACTTCACCACATCAATGATTACACGTTTCTAAAATCTGTTTATGTGGCGCATCTGCCGTACAAGTCCCCGTGAATGAGTTGTTACTATAGAAACAATAACGTATTAGAGCGATAGGAAATATTTGTACTTAAACAGGACATGGATAATTAATTCCCAATAGCATACCGCATGGTTACACAAACACACTCTCACACACACACATATATACATACTGTATACACCCTGATGTGTTTGTGTTACAAAGTGTGTGTGTGTGTGTGTGTGTGTGTGTGTGGTTCTCCTCCACAGGGACTTGGCTGCCAGGCTGCTGCAGATGATCCCCGATAACGAGACGCTCTTAGCCAAGCTGTGTGCTTTTTACCCGGGCAGCTCGGCCGAACGAAACGACCTGCATGACAAGGTGAGTGACACAGCTTGTGACTTTTTATTAAATTTGATATGACAATAATTCAGTAATTCAGCTCTTCAGTGAGGGAAACTGAATAGGGAATAGGAGGGTTTATGATTTATGGTTATATTAAAGTTGAAATGAGGTGAGACTAATGAAAAATATTCTACCTGTATCCTTATATTTTACTGCATTTCATTCTATTCTATTGAGTTGAGTTCACTTCAGTTCTACTCTATTCTATACAATTCTGTTCAATATCGTTCTATTCCATAGAATTTTATTTGATTTTTTTCTTTATTATTCTATGACATCCAATTGTACTATTATTCTCTTCTCTTCTTCTCTACTCTATTATGTATATTGTATTGTATTATTCTATTCTATTTAATTCTACTCTATTCTATATCATTCTATTCCATAGAATTTTATTCTATTTCTATTCTACTACTCTTTTATTCTAGCATTCTATAGTATTATTCTATTCTATGTCATCCAATTGTACTATTATTCTCTTCTCCTCTATGTATATTGTATTGTATTATTCTATTCTATTTAGTTCTACTCTATACGATTCTGTTGTATACTATATCATTCTATGGAATTTTATTCTAGTCTGTAGCATTTTATTCTATTTTTATTCCAGCATTCTATTGTATTATTCTATGTCATCCAATTGTACTATTATTCTCTTCTACTCAATATATTTATCGTATTATTCTATTCTACTTAGTTCTACTCTATTCTATATGACTGTGTTGTGCTATATTGTATCATTCCATGCTATTCTACTCTATTCTATCTCAACACTATTAATAGCGTTATGATTCTATTGTATTCTATTCTCTTCTTTATTGTATTATTCTATTTTATTAGATGCTGTTGCTTTCTACCCGACATTTGTATTCTATCTGTGGTGGTATGATTCTATCCTATAGAGCTGTTTTGTATTATTCTATTCTATAGTGCTCTATTATATTATCCTACTCTACTTTATTTTATTCTGTTCCTAGTGCTCCATTATATTATTCTATCCTACTCTACTCTTTTTTTATTTTATTCTATTCTATTTTTCTGTTCTGTTGTTCTTCGTCTTCTTCCGGCTGCTCCCGTTAGGGGTCGCCACAGTGGATCATTGGTCTGCATATTTGATTTAGAACAGTTTTTATGCCAGATACCTTTCCTGATGCAATCCTCCGCAATATTTATCTGGGCTGGGGTTGGTTCCCTGGCCGGGAATCGAACCCGGGCCGTAGCGGTGAAAGCACCAAGGCCTAACCACTAGTCCTTCTGTTCTATAGTGCTCTATTATATTATTTTCTCTATTTTCTATTAGTTTTATCCTATTCTGTTCTTTCGTGTTGAATGTTTGTATTCTATTCTACATGTTATTCTTTTCTAAGAATAGCTTATGTGTTGTGTTTCTTCAGTGTGGTTTGCCGAGTTTGGAGGAGTGTAAGGATCTGGCGGAGGAGGCTCACAGTCAGGGAGAAATCTTACAGGCAGTGAAGTATCACCTGCTCAGCCCTGAACCTGAGAAGGCTCTCCCAATCGGCATTGCATTCATCAAAGGTGTGTGTGTGTGTGTGTCTGTACATGTGTGTGTGTTTGTGTGTGTATATGAACAGGTTTGTGAATTACAGTTTGTGTGTGATTCTACCAACTAAGAAAAAAATCAGGTGTGTTATAGGAAGTGCAGATACACACACACACAGTAAAGCTACAAACACTTACATCTGTTCAGTGTTCCTACATGATCTGTCTCACTTTCTTTAGATCACTGATGTTCTTTCTCTACCTCACAGAGCAGTTGAGCTGTCCGGATTGGACCGTGGACTCAGTTTATCCCATCCTCGACCTGCTGAGCTACATCAGGACGGACCGGCTCGTTCTGACCAAGTGCAGTGAGTAAGTACAGCAACGTTAACAAATCCCTTAATATCATATCAACCAGGTCCATTCAGCATGTTGTCTCATTAGAACTCACGGTGTGTGTGTGTGTGTGTGTGTGTTCTCTCAGGGAGCGGAACGAGCTGCTCATTCTCTGCGGCTACATTGGAGCGTTATTGGCTATAGGAAGGCAGTACTCCAGCATCGTCCCTGCACTGTATGAATACACAAGGTGAGAGTGTGTGTTTATCAGCAACCTGATGGGAAAAGAGACAATCTCAGATCATGTGACCAACTACAACTACACACACATGGATCAGATCCTTTATTGTCTATTCAACTTTCTTTCTTTCTTTCTTTCTCTCTCTCTCAGTCAGTTATTAAAGAGGAGAGAAGTGGATTTACCGCTGCAGATTGAACAGCTATCAGTGGAGCTGGAGGCCTGGAGAGCCTGCACACACTCTCTCAACAAGTCAGTGACACACAACACACACACACACACACACAGACACACACACATTATGTTTCTCAAACTTTTACACAATGTGTCTGTGGGATCTTAAAAGCTCTCATATCTCTTATGTCATCTTAGATTTCAATGGTTTTAATCTGACAACACATCACACACACACACACACACACACACATACACACATGATATGCATTAGAAGTTTGCCATACACTAAGACACTACATATGCAATTGAGAATTACATTTCTAAAAACCGTGTCTCACACACAGAGGAGCGGAGGAGACGCCGTACACTCCTCCAACAGAGGCGCAGAGGGCAGAATACACACTCCTCCTGAGCCGAATGAGGGCGGAGCCTCTGAAGGGTCTGCAGGGGCCGGACTACGTCACGGGCTCCAGCTTGCCCAGCCACTCAGACGTCCAGATCTCTTGCTTTACTGGCCTCAGGATTCAGGCAAGCCACACACACACACACCTGTTTTTCCACTGGTTTATTAAAGAGAAAAAAACAGCTGTCATAAATTTTTGAGAGTGTCATCCAAAGTATATCGCGTGAAGCAGGGGAGCCAAAACATTTTCCAACACATGACGTTCCAGTGCTTGGAAAATGACAGATGTTTTTCCAGAAGGGAATATCATGATCAGATGAGTCTTGAGTGTGTCAAAAAAGCGAATATTTTTTCAAAGCTGACAGAGAAAGAGACAGAGCGATAGAGAGCGATAGAGAGAGAGAGAGAGAGAGCAAAAAATAAAACACCACCAGTGTAGTTTGGTGTCGTGTCAATGCCAGAAGCGGCGTTGAACTGCAATTTCCAGAGTACAGCACTGCCTACAAACATGGCCGCCAAGGTCATTACAGACACTCTCATGTTCACGGTCACCTGACTACAGATTGCACTCACCTGGATTCAGTCACCCACACACTCATATAAACACCTTCACTGCACCTTCACTTCGCAAAGTACACACTCTGTGTTGATATACCAGTCCACACCAAGCCTTTGTTAATTGATTGTCTTTCTGGTTTTCTCGACTTGCTCTTGCCTGCCCTAGTCCATGCTGATTGTTGATTGCCTGACCCTTGACCCTTCACCCTTGACGTATTTGCTACACTGTATACCTGCACTTGTGTCCGTACCTTCAAACCTGAAATTTGGATGATAATGTCATCTGAATCAGCGACTAGACAATATTAACATATTATTGAGGAATAATCTACATTAAACCACAGCACTGATAAATTCTGGATTCTGATTGGTCAGAAGGTGTTGATTAATTTTCTATATCAGTATCTCTGACAGTCGTGTAGTTGCATCTGAAAGCTGCTATAACGCAAGTGAGCACAGAAACATACTTGTTTCATGGACATGTAACCATAAATGGTTAAAAAGTTCATTCTTTAATAAATAAAAAATGTAATCCTTGGCAAATGGTTGCAGGATAAGAGGAATAAAACATTTCAAGCCATGCTTTTATGGAAAAATAATCAACTTCAGGGTCTTTTCACTATGTCTACACACCTGTGTTTAATGCACTAACATGGCCGCTCTCTGTGATTGACAGGGTCCCGTGTTCTTCCTGGAGGACGGCAAGTCATCCATTTCGCTCAATGACGCGTTGATGTGGGCCAAGGTGAATCCGTTCTCTCCACTGGGGACGGGGATACGCCTCAATCCCTTCTAAACACACACACACACACACACACACAGTCACATGCACACACTGTCTCATAGTCATACACATGTAGAGACAGTATTACATTCCAGTCGAGGACAAAGACACAAAGGCCACAATCTTGGGAAATGGACATGAAATGAGAAACCAGGCTCGACTCGATGCTTACTGTTTATGTTCAGCGGCATGAGAACGCAGTTATCAGTATTTTCCCATCGCCATCACTTCCGATGGAATCATGAACGCAGCTGAAGGACCTGATTTTGGTCCATTTTTTAGATTGGATTTTCAACTGTATTAATCCTAGACCATGAAATAGATCTTTTCTGGAATCAACTCATATCCCTGGAGGAGCTGGTGATCATCTGCATATGATGAGTACTTTTATTTATTTATTTTTTATTTTGCTTCTCGTTTTATTGCTTTAGTGCTAAACTATTTTGGCTTGATTGTTGAAACCCACAACACAATTCCATGCCAAATGCTAGTGTATGCTAGAAAAAACATTATGACCTTACACTATAGTACTAGGTACAGTGTAAAAGTAAATCAGCTAATTAGCCATTAGCATACCAGAACACATAGCTACAACCTGATCCTAATCTCACCTGACTTCTAGCTAAATGTTGCAAATAACAACATTAAATGCTAACTTTGCATTGTTTTTCATGTGTAAATCTATTTGTTGCTCAAAGCCATTTCTCCAGTGTTAAAACTCTAATGCATAGAGAATATTAACTCATGCTCAATTGAAAATAACGGCTATCAAGATGTGTACTAGCATGTAAGGGTTTCTTAAAATGCCCAATGTATTACTAGCATCCAGGACACCAGTTTAACTCCACTAAAAAACCAAGCTTTAACATGTAGATTAGATTTATGATGCTGCTTTCTATTCAGGGATCTTGGTTCAAGCTGTGTTCAAGCTGTGTTCTATATGTGTATGATGTCTGTGTAACTGTATTAGGGGTCCAAGCACTTAGTTTCTATTGTGCATATAAGTTGAGATTGTAGTGAACCAAACAAATTTTGGAAATTAGATAAGTCTATCCACAACTCCTAAGAGTTTGCGAAAAGGACCTTTACACTAGACTTATTTTTTTCCTTTATTCATCTGAGGTTTGAATTTGAAGCAGTTCATGAAGTCTGAACTCAAATAATCTAATTTCTTTTCTATTTTTCTAAACCTCAACCAGGGGTAGAAGGATTGACCAAATTTGAAATATATATGATGATGCATTTGGTTTAGGATTTGATTTGACTTTTGGTTTGAATCTTTGGTAAAATATTAAAAAAAAAAAAAAAAAAGGGAAAACATTAAAGGCGTCAACAATAACTTTGCAATATTGGCTATATTAATGCAACACTCCTGCATTTGGATAAGCCTGGATAAGTCTACATCCAGTCCACAGATTGATCATGTAGCTAACATTCCTGTTCTAATGTTTGCAGTCAGGGATGCATCGATATCTATACTGATCCAATATTGTACTCATTTACTCACACTCATAAAAATATTCAGATATCAGGTGATGCTATGTGACGTAAGCCTTGTGCATGCTGTCGCGCTAATGAACAGACGACACAAAACAGCAACGATCTGGACTTACAACATGATTAATGATCAAATCAAAGCAGACTGCAAACTGTGCTCTGTGAAAATATCAAGAGAAAGAACTAGATCATCTTCCTATAATACAACTAACCTGACAAAACATCTTAAACATAAAACTCAGCACGATGAGTTCATCATTAGCAGCCCACAGCAGCAGCCAACGCTGCAAGAAACTCTGACTAGAAGATTAAAAAATGTCTACAGACAACGCTAGGTGAGAGAAAATAAAGTTCTTACCCAGTATGTTGTTCTTGACCAGCAGTCGAAACAAAACGAAAACAAAAACAAAACTTTACTTACAGCTGTATAGAAGTGATAACTAATGTAGCTAGCTAATTCATTCACTTCATTTAAAATCAACACGCTGATGTTATAAAGAATGAGTCCGGTAGCCTAAATGCATGAACACACATGCTTTCAACGTCGCTATTTAAACCGTGGAATCATAAACAGAGCTAAATAAAGTTTCATGACATCCCTGATTGACTGTCGTTTACAAATGACGAGTGAAAAAACATGGTATCGATCGTACCATCACAGTGACAGCACAGTAACACAGTAATTACTCTAGCTATCTAGCTAGCTTTACTAGATAGTGAGACATTTCTTTTCAGCAAACTTAAACCTTTCTTCATTGGAAGAGCATGAAATCAAAGAACAAAAGAAGAAACTTGTTTATTTTTCAGCGTAAATCTGTAGAAATTACGACATACATACAGGCACTTGATGTGGTTTTTTTTTTCTTATAAATTGTACACGTAATTGGGTATTTAATTTGTAGCTACTTTGACCACTCCAGCAGTCTTCTCTGACAGTCATCGAACATTAAATTCTTGTTTACTTAATCCTACTGAAACAATCTGCAGAAGTTTGTGGACATAACAGGAACAATATAACAGGAAACACAAATGGGGAACTACAAAACGTACACACAAAAAAGTGCTTGGACCCCGATGTTCGCTGCTTGCTCTTTTATTATTAGCTCTTATTTGATCGTGATTTGTTAGAACCGAGAACTGTTTCACACCGGAGACGAGATCTTGGGAAATATGTGAAGCTGCTCTACAGGAGAAAGACATCTGAAATATTTTTTGCTGATAGTCGAGTGTCTATAGTGTGTGCCTTAAATTAGCAAACAACGCTAACATCTGTATTAGCATGGTGTGCTACCTTAGACAACATGATTATCAGACATCAAATTGAAATTTAAGAGTGTATCATACAGTTTAGCTGGTTATAAAAAGATTTCTGAATCATTTCATTTTCCGAGTGTGTGAGGAGCAATTCTTTTAGTGACATGATTGTTTTGCGATTCAGCGGTTTGCAGCCGTGAGAATACTTTTCGACAAATTGCACTGTGAACTGTATTTATCCATGTATGTATGTATTTATTTATTTGTATATATTCATTTTTATGTTCTACGATTCCACAGCCGAACAGGGTGTTGCCTCCATCCATAAATCTGTAACACTCAGAGAAGAGTACAAGCAGATGATACAAAATTATGTTTCTCATTATAGTGATCTATTTATTTTTTATAATGCTGTAATGGATAAAATGTACAACAAGGAAGAAACAGAAGGAAAGACTCCGTTAAAACTGTACTTATCAACGGATGTGAGAAAAAAATAGGCAGCATTTGTGATCATAAAGATTTGAAGATTCTTATTAAAATGATGAAGCACCCAAATTGTTGTCTTTTCTTTTTTTTTTTTTTTTATAAAGTTGATCAGTTGCCATTCATTGTTAGTCACAGTTTCCTTTTTCTGTGTTAATCACTGTAGTTGTTTACTTCCATTTATTGTTCTTAAACACAAGCTAGCTAAGGGGGACGTTACATAACGTTCGCGTTTTGGACACGTTTTAAGTATGGAAAAGTGCCAGAATTTATTTATTTATTTATTTACTTATTTACTTATTAATGAAAGCACACAGTGACATCAAACACTTTTTTACTTTCTGACCAATCAGATTGTTTAAAAGAAGCCATTAAGATTTTTAAAAAAAATAGCAGTAGCTTTTACCTAACTTTACCTAGCATTAGCGTAAAACATACTGTATATTCTTGAAGCAGGTGTCGCAATTTGTGTTAATAATAATTCATTATAAACTGAAATATGAAGGAAAGAACAAAGAAATAAAGAAATTTGCTAATTTAATTAATTAATTTCCATGGAAATAAATGTTCATATGGGCAGCTGCCTGACTTTCAGGAATCAGGGCTATCTGAACGCTTCCACTCAGAGGAAAGCATGTCGATGTTTTTTTTTTGTTTTTTTTTCCCTCATTAAAGGGTAATAATTACTGTTTAAATGTCCCTTTGAATTCTCAATTCTGATTGGTCAGAAGGTGTTGGTTAATTTTCTATAACAGCAGCTCTGACAGTAGTGCAGGTTTATATTAATGCTATCTATCTATCTATCTATCTATCTATATATCTATATATATATATATATATATATATATATATATATATATATATACAGTGCCTATAGAAAATCATCATACCCTGTGAAAACCTTTACCTTTTGTCACATTACACCCTGGAAAATAAATAAATAAATTAAGTCTAACTTTTTTGAGCTGCATGTACACATTATAACCCTCATCATTAAAGTAAAAATATCATTTTAAAAAATTCTGGAGGATTATTAAAAATTAATCAGTGAAATGCCTGGTTTGGTAAAGTGATCAGCCCCTTAGAGTATACCATTATAAACTTGTTCAGGTGCAAGCAATCAACTTCCAGATTAAACACCAGGCTAATTGCCCCACCTGACATCAATAGTAGTGGTGTTGATTACTTCAGAATAAAACGAGCTGTTTCTTGAACATTCCACTGTTAGTAGTGCATGGTACGGCAAAGAATTCACCATGGTTGGGAAAGTGCTTTCAAAAGACCTCCGGGATAAAGTTGTAGAAAGGCACAAGTTAGGAGAAGGCTACAAAAATATTTCAAAGGCTTTAGCTATCCCTCTGAGTACTGTTCAGAGCATCATTAAGAAGTGGAAAGCGTATGGCACAACCAGCACATTGCCTAGATCAGGCCGTCTGTCCAAAGTGGATGACAGAGCCAGGAGGACATTGATAAGAGAAGCTACCAGGAGGCCAAAGGCAACTTTGAAGGACTTACAAGGCTTTATGGCTGGGTCTGGTCAGTCTGTGCATGTGACAACTATCTACCAAGCTTTACACAAAGCTGGCCTGTATGGCAGGGTGGCACGAAAGAAGCCTTTCCTAAAAAAGTGTCACACTCAGTCTCATTTGCGCTATGCAAAAACACATTTGAAAGAGTCTGATACCTTCTGGCAAAAGGTGGTCTGATGAGACCAAAATTGACCTTTTTGGACTGAATTCCAAGCGCTATGTTTGGCAAAAAGCAAACACAGCACTCCACCCAAAACACACCATACCTACTGTGTAGCATGGTGGTGGCAGCATTATGTTGTGGGGGTGTTTCTCTTCAGCTGGGACTGGGCGATTGGTCAGGATTGAAGGGAAAATGGATGCTGCCAAGTACATCCAAATTCTTGAGGAAAACCTGCGTCCCTCTGCTAGACAGCTGAAGATGGGCAGGTCATTCACCTTCCAGCACGACAATCACCCTAAACATACTGCCAAAACAACAACGAAATGGCTTAAGGATAAGAAGGTGAATGTCACTGAGTGGCCAAGTCAGAGCCCTGACTTAAATCCAATCGGAAATCTGTGGATGGATTTGAAGAGAGCAGTCCATTGCCGCTCACCACAGAATTTGACTGAACTTGAGCAATTCTGCAGGGAAGAATGGGCAAATATTCCCCAATCAAGGTGTGCAAAGATAGTACAGACATATCCAAAAAGACTGATGGCTGTAATTAACGCAAAAGGTGGCTCTACGAAGTATTAAATCAAGGGACTGATGACTTTTCCAACCCTGTTATTCTATTTTTTTTGTTTTTTATTAATTTGCAGAACTGTTGTGTTTTTTCTTTCATTGGTTTGACGTTGTAAGACCAAAGTTAAATAAAAGTAAATAAAGCTGGAAAAGTTATTTGGAATGGGGTTTGATTTCAGGCTGTATGACAAATAAAGTAACTATTTCAAAGGGGTATGATGATTTTCTATAGGCACTGTATATATATATATATATATATATATATATATATATATATATATATATATATATATATATATATATATATACATACACGTTATGGTTTCTATAGTAACAGCTCATTCACAGGGACTTGTACAGCAGAAGCTCCACATAAACAGATTAATATGAAGTTTTCTGTAAGGAGATGTTTATTTAACATTTATGGAAAGAGTCTCCAGCGTCAGCGCTTTATAACAGTTTTCAGACATCTTCAGGACAGAGGAGTTTACGCTTTGCAGTTTCTCAGAAACATGAAAAGCTGCATTTTATTGTCTTAGAGAGAATCTGGTGAAGGAGTGACTGTTTATAGCTTCTATAACACGAGTGAGAGCTCGTTTCATGGATGTTCCACAGCATTAAATGTAGCTATAACTGGATAAAAAATGTGACATAAAAATTTTATCCGTTGGCACATTGCTGTGGTAAAGGAGGAATAAAACACTTTGATGTTCTTCAGCCTTGGGGTGGTAAGTCCTCGCTTCATAAAAAAAGAGTGGTTTATTCCTTACATATTAAACAATCTGACGTGGCATGAGAATGTTATCTAGTGGTTCATTTTTTTTATCCACTTTTTTCAAAGCTGACACCCAAACTAACGTTAGGTCACGGTAGTATTCAGTACATTTTTTCAACTTCTTTTTTTATACCAAAAGAAAAGAAAATATCCACTCTACTCATGGCACTGCTAAATGTAAAAAAAAATTAAAGAAAGAAGTAAGGACATCATTAAACATTTCCATTTTTTATTCCTGTATATTTGTTGACATGCTGAGGTTTCAGTAAAACACTGTACAGTTGTGATTATGATACACACTCGGCAGGTTGAACACACCACGAGATCAAACAGTGTGAGATGTGAGAAGAGAACAGAAGGACAGATAACTCTGTGTTTGTCCTTCCAACATTTCTGATATGGCTTTAGGTCACTGTTTATATTACAGATTTCCGAGAAAGACAAAACCGTTAGGAGCAAATGAGTCGCAGACGTTTTCAAAAGGGTTGACTGTGAGGAGGAAAAATGTGAGGAGGATAAATCAGTGTCACTCTGGAAAGGATATGGTGTACATCTAAGAACTGAATACAAAATTGTAGAAAAATGCATAATACACAGTGTTACAGTTCATCATTTCGACTCATCATTTAAAACCAAACTGCTGAGAGAAACTCTTGTGGAAAAAGTGTAAACAGTCGCTTTTTCCCCTCGCCAGTGTGAACGTGGTGTGAGACACTTCCTCATGAACACGGAGTGACGTTAAACATTGTGGATTGTGATACAATAAACAAAATTAATGGGTTTTTTTACAGACCTTATATTTAAATCAAGAGCAAGCAATTCATTCTTTTGTGTTATGAAGAAGATAATAAATGCACTTGAGAGACAAAATAAACGACAAGAAATCTGAAAACACAGATACAGATAAAAGGAGAGATAAAATATAAAATAAAATGACAGACAGAGAGATAGCGAGAGACAGGAAGAGAGATAGACACGGGTAGAGAAACAGAGACTGGTGGAGAGAAACAGAGAGAGACAGGTGGAAAGACACAGACAGGTGGAGTGAGAGACAGACAGATACACACGGACAAGACAGGAACAGGCTGGTGAGACAGGTGGACAGAGAGAGAGAGAGAGAGAGAGGAGGGGAAAGAGACAGGTGGAGAGACAGACACAGGTGGAGTGAGAGACAGACAGATACACAGGGACAGACAGGAACTGGCTGGTGAGACAGGTGGACAGAGAGAGAGAGAGAGAGAGAGAGAGACAGGAGGGGAAAGAGACAGGTGGAGACAGATGGAGAGAGAGACACAGGTGGAGAGAGACTGACAGAGAGACAGACAAGAGAGGTGAGTGAAAGACAGGTGGAGACTGAGACAGGTGTAGAGACGCACAGAGAGAGATGGACAGACAGAAAAAGACAGAGAGGCAGAGACAGATGCAGAGAAGCACAGATAGAGAGATACAGTTGGTAAAAGAGGCACAGAAAGAGAGAAAGACAAAGAGAAAGAGAGAGAGACAGGTGCAGAGAAAGAGAGAAATGTGGATAGAGAGATATATGGAGAGAGAGACAGTTAGAGACAGAGACAGTTACAGAGAGAGAGAGAGAGAGAGAGAGATGTAGAGTAATATAGATAGACAGAGAGAGAGAGAGAGAGAGAGAAAGCGACAGAGAGAGAGATGTAGAGAAATATAGGTAGACAGAGAGAGAGAGAGACAGAAACAGACACAGAGACAAAGTGAATAGGTGGAGGGAGAGAGAGAGAGAGAGAGAGAGAGAGAGAGAGAGAGAGAGAGAGACGGGTGTCTATCTGTGCTGTAGGAATCTGTGGAGCAGAGGTGGCAGTCGGAGCTGAGGGATGAGATGAAGCCTCGTGCGTCCCAGATACTCTCTGATACACAACCTGCACAGCTCACTCAGAGAGCGCGGAGTAACTACACACACACACACACACACACACACACACACGTATAATTAGCAACTATCGATTACCAACAATAAAATGTCCCCTTTTCCCTCCAGTGTAACTGATGAGCTCACACACTTTGCTTGTGCACTGGAGCTACAAGGCTAACAAACAGCTGAAGCGTGTATAGCATCGTGCAATCTGACCGTCTAAATCATCACACACTCACCTCAGAGGAGCCGAGATATTATAATCATTCACATCTCTATCACACTAACTCCACCTTCACACTTTAGGCCACGCCCCCTAATGTTGATGTGAAGCTAAAGAAGGAAGTGACATCACTACGACTGTTTGTTTTTTATCTCTGTGACATCATTTGGTCCATGTTTTTAGATAGCAGTGTGTTGTGCGAAGTCAGAAACCACATCAGTTAATCTGTTTGAGACGCTGAACAACTGCACAGAGCTGATCAGGCGTGCAACACATGCAACACGCTAAACTGGTAGCTAAAAACTGCTAGTGCTTCTTAGCTACATTAGCCTTGTAGCTCCAGTACAAAACAAAAGAAGCAAACTTGAGGCGCCAAACATGTCGACTACATTTGGAATAAGAGAGAAAATCGTATACGCTGTATTTTTCTCCTTAAATGGCTGTATACGCACATCGTACAGTTATGATACCGTCATTTTTATTACGTGCTCTGAATTCTTGCACTGAATAAAGAAATCTGCTGAGGAGCGACGTGTTTACCTTCGTAGTGCAGTAGCACGTGCTCTGCCAGGCTGCTAGGGGGCGCCGTCTCCACCGCTTTCTGCAGCTCCAGGTTCCGAGTGTTGATGTTGGCGCCGAACTCCAGCAGCACTTTGACGATCTCGGGGCAGTCCTTCTGCGCGGCGGCGTGAAGGGGCGTGTCCAGGAAACGCCCCTTCTGTACGTTAGCACCTGCGAAGTAAAGCGTGATGTTTCCTGATCACTGCAGCTGGCGATTACTTCCGTTTAATCTGAATGGGTTCAATGTGTAACAGGGTCGAGTCAAAAATTACAGGACACGAATAAAACGTAACTTTTTTTCACATATAATGAATTACTCATGACCAAATGTATTGAAGCATAATACAATGATGGATCTACAAAATAATGCAAAAATAATAACATGTTTTGGTGTATTTTAATGTTTATTTTTCAATTAAAGTGTAGTCCAGAGTGGAGGGACATGAGAAAACGTTGCTTTTTAAGCTTTTCGATAGTTTTTTCAATGTTTTAACTTATTTTTTTTTTACTTACATGAATATTGTCATGAACGGAATTTACCTTAATTCTAAAATGGGGTTTAAATTTATTTAAGATGCATAAAAGCAAAAATGTAAAGTCAGTGGGACGCAAATGGCACCGCAATCGTGGAATCACCCGATTAACTACTGATTAAATACAATATTCATATACAACAAAAATACGACATTCATATACAATATACAATACGATATTCATACCACAGCGTTGTTAAATTCTCTAATCTGGTTAATTGTCTATAACAGCAGCTCTGACAGAAGTGCAGCTGCAAATCACAGGTTTATATTAATGCACTCGTTCTCACACAATACGTTATAGTTTCTATAGCAACAGCTCATGGATTATAAAAAAGATGTACATTTATTGATATTTATAACGTATGTTATAACGTATAACGCAAGCGAAAACAGGAACTAACTTGTTTCAGGGCTGTTCCACAACATTAACTGTAACAAAAAATGGATAAAAAGTATGACTTCACATTCTTTAATAAATAAAAGACAAATTGCTAACGTAAGAAACTACGCTTCATCGTACCACCCCATTTTTTCAAACTTTTTTTTTTACTTTTTAAAACTTTTTTTCAACTGTTTTGACATTGTTTTTCAAATTTTAATGACTTTTTTCACACTTGTTTTTTCTACTTATTTTTTCCCAAAATTTTTTACTGTTTCAAATTTTTTCCAACATTGTTTTAGGACGTTTTTCAGCTTTTCCAACTTTGTTTCTTTTTTCATCTCAGTGCTATAGGAATATCAGTACACAATTTTACACGTAATGCTACAGGAAGTTAGCCATTTGCCACCTTTTCGCCATTTCTCACAGGATTAAAAAGGATGTAAAATGTGCACTGGCTGTTGTAATATCGAAATATCTAAATATTAAAGTGTTATGAAAGTGTTAAAATGTTAAAGCGGTGTTAGAGCGGTGTTAAATCATGCTATAAAACATTTCATTTCAGTTGATTAAAACTGCTGTAGTTTTCTGTTAACTAAATGGAGACTAAAGCTAATAACCAACTAAAATATGACTATAAATTCTGACTGTTATCTGTTATTAAAAGACTAAAACTAAATTCAGATTAGCTGATAGTTAGTTAGTTGGTTAGTTAGTTAGTTAGTTAGTTAGTTGGGTGTATGATTTGTTGCCCAGACCTCCATCTAGAAGTTTGCGTGTGCACTGTAGCTCTCGGGAGGCGCAGGCGATGTAAAGTGGTGTTCCTAAGTGAGGAATGTCGTAATCCACATCTGCCCCCCACGATATCAGAGCCTCCACACACGCTGTCCTTCCTGAACAAAAAGCTGATGTTAGCGGTGTAGCATTCAGGGCAAAAAAATGATTTCGTTCTCTGTGACATTTTCTTGTTAAAAATATATCACAATTACATGCAGCCTGTGTTTTTTTAGACGCAGGGTGAGAAATGAGCACCTTTGCTGCTGGCCTCGTGGATCGGTGAGGGTTGGCACGGCTCAGGCTGTGGGTTAGCGCCGTGCTCCAGCAGAACCTCTGTACACGTGGCACTGCCCGCAGAACAGGCGTTAAACAGAGGAGTTACTCCATCGATGGTGGTTGCGTTCACCTAGCACAAACACACAAACACACACACACACACACACAACACTGGATCAGTACACAACACCATACACATTTGGTTTGCACAACCAACCCCTAGCTTTTTTTTTTATTTTTTTTTATTGCATTTAAAATATAGATTTATTTGCTGTAGGAAACAAATCTGTACACAATATATTAAATTACAGGAAGTAAACAACTAGCATGCACACGTACGTAAACGTCATCCTGACATGTTTACCAGGTTTACACACGTCACAGCTTCAGACTTCATTTAATATCATGTGATCCTTAAATTCATGATGTCATATGTGTGACATCTCACACACAGGTTTATGTCATTTTCCCTACTGACAAAGAACCTCATAAAAAGTCAAAAGACATCTTTTAATTTACAGAAGAAGTCTATTCTTGTTATTTTTTTTGCTCATGGCTTCTTGATCCCAGAGTGTTTTATTGCTCTTATACCACAGAAATCTGGCAACAATTACAAGTTTTAACTTATGTTGTAATTGTTATCCAATTGTAGTTACATTTAATGTTGTGGAATGTCCACAAAACAAGTTCCTTCCTGTTTTCACTTACGTTACAGCAGCTATAAACAGTCGTTCCCTCACCAACCTCTCTTTTTTTTTCCTCTCTTGAATTAAAAAGACAAAAAAAAAAACCTCCTCTGTCCTGAAGATGTCAGAAAACTTACTGTTACAAAGAGCTGACACTGGAGACTCCTTCCATAAATGTTAATAAACATCTCCTTACAGAAAACGTCACCAGATTACACACGGTTTTAATCTGTTTATGTGGAGAGTCTGCCGTACAAGTTCCAGTGGGTGGGCTCGGGTGTTATCTCGCTCTTTTCTTGTAATTCTTAATTAAAAAGTTCATTAATTAAAACACTACAGATTAATTGCAACATTAATGTATTTTCAATTAACAGCACAGCAGGGAAAAGGAAATGAATACGTTTCAGAATAATTTCATAGTGGAGCACTGATTCAGTTCCAAATGTTTAGGGGTATCACAATACAACAGAATAACAGCCAGCCAATCAGAAGTAAGGATTTTCCATGATCATGTAAGGACTTACATTAGCTCCGGCCTCGATGAGCGCTCTGGCACATGCCACATGATCGCCCAGACACGCCTCGTGCAGTGGAGTCACGTGATCGATGGTGACAAGGTTTGCATTGTAACCCTGACGGGAGGAAAATGAAAAATTCAAATTCAAATTCAAAAGCTTTATTGTCTATCCCAAATAGGGTAGAAAATTGTCTTTAGACAAAAGGCTCAACACACAAACAATACAAATAATCCTCACAACAACACTTTACATTACATACATCACTTCACAACTATAATAATACATAAAAAATTCATTTTAAGATCCTATTTAAAATACCAATCACAGTTGGGATAAAGGTCTTCTTATACTTGGCCCTTTTCACTAAAGGCACCTTATACCGTCTGCCAGAGGGAAGTAACTGGAAAGAACTATACAGGGGATGAGAAGAGTCTCCCACAATAACAGAGGCTTTCCTTTTTTTTTTTTGTGTGTGTGTGTGTGTGTGTGTGCGTGTGTGCGTATACACACCTGTGAGAGCAGCGTCTTCAGGGCCAGAAGGCGTCCCTGGCTTGCAGCTTCATGGAGTGGAGATCGGTCCGCCCATGAGCCTATAACACACACACACACACACACGATATTAATCATCAAACACTACATTCAGCAGACTCAACTTATGTGAGATGGAGATTTCTCCTTGCCATGTGATAATTATCGAAGTGTGCGATTTCACATTTTGTATCATCTGTAAATTTATCTGCTGTAAAATACTGACAAATAGGGAACAGTAACTACTGGAACACGTGAACATGAATACTATTATAAAAAAGAAAAAAAAACAGTTTCACTGATATTACACTTTCCCTTGTAGCTTTTAGAGTTCCATTTTTACCTTTAGTTTGAATGCTTTAAATGTATAAAATCCACTTACACAACATTTTTCCTAACAAGGTTAAGTCCATATAGCAACAATGCTATACCCTAAAGCCTTTTCACACTTATCAAGGATCCATGCTCTAAATTCTTTAGAAGAGAAATACTTTTTCATGACCTCATATATTACTTCCTTAAAAATCGAACTCAGCCCAATCAGGCACTTCTGTGCCTCCGTTAATTAATGAACCGGTTTTATAGTTAGGATTCTTCCTGGAATTTTTCCCTAAATTCCCTAAATGCCGCAAAACAACCGGTCATCTCTCAATCCCTGAGAGGATATCTCTTATAATTCTGACTCTTCTCCTCTCCTAACTTTCAAGGAACGAAATCCAGCCAACTGCTCTCTTGGTTCCTAACTCAGCAGAGAGGTGTTAGTGCGCCATCCGGGTCACGGCACCAGGTTGTCTTGCTTTTGACAATAGCTGATGTAGGAATTTTTAAATGCTTTATGATTATTTTCAGTGAGCTGCTCTTACTTTTCCTATGTGTATGATAAGTAAATGGAAGTAAAAAAGTAAATATTTGGGTAATATTAGCCTGCTTCACAAGCTGTATAAAATTACACCTCTCTGATTTCTAAAACGAGTGACATCATGTACATCTGATTACATTATGTCCCTTTTATTCCATTATAATATCTCCCTTTTATTCCATTATAATATGTCCTTTGGATCCTTAATGTTTTGATTGCAGATCTTAAATTTTGTGTACTTTTAGCACAAAAATAACTCCAGAGAATAAAATCAAAAGACAGGTGAAGTTGTTCAGTTTAAAATTATTCACAGATTTGTAGCTCTATTCTGTAAACACACCCTTTTCAGCAGCCAAAGTCAGGCTGGAACATTTCCCTATGGATTCCTCTCCTCTGACCGCAGCTATATATAGTACGATCTCCACCTGGCAGTGTCCACATGCAAATGCCAAACCTTACCCAACCCTCATTTCTCACCCCTCTGTGAAAAAAAAAAAGCTTTCTGCACCGTACGTACCCATGTCTCCATCTCCCCACGGCACGTCTAGCCACTGATACGAGTACGACATGACCGCCTGCGAACGAAAGCACGCCCGTCATCTTTACGCTGCAAAAGCATTTCTGGAGTTTGATGATATATCAGTATGACGATGGATTGTGATAAAGAAATCTGAAATAGTTCTACCTTTAATGTTATGGGAAATTACATCACAAAACTGGTGGCTCTATGAGGCTGTGGATGGGCCTCCATTTTTCCATTCATTTTTCACATGTCTGTATATTAATTCATATTTGTGGTGGTAAAATATTGAGTCTAAAAGCCTCCTAAACTCAAACAACATCGTATTAACACACTCCTCTGGTGCTCTGTGTTTTGGACCAAATGCAGCTTGATTTCAAAGTGTGTGACTCGTGACATTTTTATTCTGTTCCTAACATGTTCACAGATAGGAAGAAAATACATCGTCTGAAGAATGTGTGTGTGCATACACAAGACTGGGGCTTATTTTATAAATGTTGGCAAACAGTGAACCTCAGTGATTTTTTAAAGATATATTTTAAGCATTAGTTAAACAACAGGGCCTATTTCATCTGCTTTCCTCTCAATATGATGATGATAATAATAATAATAATAATAATAATAATAATAATAATAATAATAATAATAAAAATTAGGGCTGCACAATATTGAAGAAAAATGTGATATGTGGTAAGATAATGCTATATATATATTTAAAAACTGAAAATGACATAACGAACACACATGAAAAAACCCTTAAAAACCCTCAAAAACTTTGACTTTGCGTAACTTTTTGAAGTATTAAAATCATTCAGTTATCGCAAGCCCTTGTGATATGCATATCGCGATATTTACATTTGCGATATTTCAGTGATTTTGATATACTGTGCAGCCCTATAATAAATCAATATTAATAAAATTTAAATTTAAAAAAATCAATAGAAATAAAAATGTATCGATTTTATAATTTATAAACTATTTTTATCATTTAAAGGAATGTACAACTTTATAATTTATAACTTTGCAGTTTATCCATTTATATACAGTAAATCACATATAATAAAATTAACTGTATCTAATTTATCTTTAATATGTATTTAATATGATAAAATATTGAATCGGCCAAAACTGGTAAAAACTGGATTAGAGGAAAATGTAAAGAAAGAAAGAAAGAAAGAAAGAAAGAAAAAGAAAATTAATTAAATTAATTATTATTAACTTATTATTAACCTCTTTACCCTGGTCATGGGTGTGGTAAACAAAAAAAAAAAAGTAATTAATTAATTAATTAAGTACATAAGTAATTCATTTTACTAAATAATTAAGCAATATATTATTATATCCACCAGTAACAGCAGCCCAGTTTTCCCAGTAACAGATGTCCTGCTTGTTGCCAGTGTTGTTTTCTTACTGGTTTTACTGCAGCACTGAGGGATTCTGGGAATTTTCTCTTTACTTAGAAGCCCTTTCTGTGAGAGCGAATGGCAGCTCATTAATATTCTACAAAGTGTTTAGACCCTGAGTTTACTGCAGATAGGAACTCGAGCTCCAGTTCGCAGAGACCCACGGCTCGTACTGAAGGTTATAAGTGGTAATGATTAAGGAGACAAAATCACAGACAGACACTTGGGTCTAGACGTTTTTGCTGCTGTGATTATGAATTAAGAGATTAAAATATAGACGAGACCCTAAGGCTGATTAATGAAGTGCTCTCAGTCTGTTTTCCTCCTTCACACTGAAGCGCTCTTCACTTCAGCCGCATTGGCAGTATGACTTTGCCAGACAGGTTCAAATGTCCTGAACTAAACATAGCACAGATTTCCCAAGCCCTTCCCCACGTCTGCTATTTACAGCAAACACGCTAGTGCATTCAGATTAAGTGCACTAATTAGTGGACTAGGTGAAGTAAACAACTGTTAAAGAGCTAAATGCTGAACAGCACTTCAATTAAATCCTAATGCGACTCACAGGTCAAGGTCAAACACTTCCTGATGTGTGTGGAGTTCATAAATCAGAAGGTCAAGCTTTTGTCAGGAAGATTAGCACGTCCTTCCCTAAGTGCAAGTGCAAATGTATTATAAGTGCAAATATGTTTCTCATTATATAAGGAGGTGTGTTTTAGTGGAGAAAAACCTCCTGAAACTAAAATCTGTCTCTGCTGATCTGAAATTTTAAATGTGATAGTTCAATAGCTCAACATATAAGTATTTAATAAACATAAAAATTATTAAACAAAGTTTATTAAATTGTAATATTTGTATTTAAATAACCAAATCAGTTAAGATAAACTTGTCAAACTGCCCATGCTCAGCTCACATTTTTTCACACATTGTATTATTGTTTGTTCAAAATAATCTAATTCAGATTGATTTCTATGTTGATATTTTAAAAAAAAAAAAAAAAAATCATCCCAGGTTTCAAATGAAATGAGTGTAAAAATATCCAATCAGAGGAAAGAGGGCACTGAGTGACTGTATGGAAGGCCAACAGGGACAAACTAGGGTGTGTAATAGGGCTGTCAAAATGAATTTCACTGCGGAAATACTATCCAAGTTTTCATAATATTTCATATCCAACAGAAAAAAAAATAAAAATTACAAATGTTAATGATGCCATGTTCTACTTTTAGTCATCTAATATAAATCTATTGAAATGTGTTACCTAAATTGTTGATTAAATGACTTTTGGGCAGTTTTATGTATTAAACTCTGAATAAATGCATACAATTTATGGCATTATTTATTTTCATATTTCATATTTTTATTGCATAACTTGTCTCAATAATATGAAAAATGTCCCACATCGGTATAATAGTATAATAATGTTATGTGTGGAGAAAACATTTTAAATAGTGAAGAAGATAGTGAAGAGCTTGGAGCTGTTCGTGGCTAGCTAACAGAGAATAATATAGAATGCCCATTCTTCAAATTGAGCTTGAGGGAATAAGTATATATTTTTCTTTTCATTAGCATGTTTTGTTTTTGTTTCACCATCGCCGTAAGCTTTGTAGCTGTCCTATGAGTTTCACGATAATCCGTCCCATCCTCCTGTTGGTGACTTTTAAACAAGCATCATAGCAGCTCTCCCTCTCTGAGACTGTAATCAGAAATATCTGACACCGCCAGAATTTAGTCGTTGACTGTCTCAGCCAAATCAGGCTGGAAATCCTACAGTGAAAACACGGCTTTAAAATCCCAATGCAATGGCAGATTTCCTTTTGAAACAGGAAGCTGACTGTAGCAAGGACAACATCCTAGACGATCATCCTAGACGACAAGAGACCTGACAGGTGTGAGAGGCTTATAATTCACTCTTTTCAACACTACACTACTTAATAAGTTTATTTTGGGTTGCTGTTAACTGCTGCTGCTCTACAGCAAGACAGCTACGAGTGCGATACCGCTTTTATACAACAGTTCTATAAACCAGAAATTAATATCCATTAAGTGACATTTCAGACACAAAATGGAGCGGAAACAGATCCCGATAGAAGCCACACTCACTTTACTGCATGTCGGCTACTCAGCTAGCTAGCTCACATTGATTTGTACATTCCTTTTAAAGGCTCTTCTGGTAAAATTGTCTTCTTTTCTTCCTTTTCTTCTTCATCTGACAAGCTTTTATATTTTAAGTCAAAAGTTACATTAATGAAAAATGGATCCTTTGCCATGTCCGCTGATGATGTCATTAACGCTACTGTAGTAACCGTTTCGAACTAGGAAGTGGAAATTTACATGACGAACACAGACGAGTGGAGTGATACACACAGAGGAACGTCTCGTTGAGACTGCCAGTGTAACTGGGGAGCTGTACTGTGATGGCTTTGGGGTCTGCGATTGCTGTGGTGGCTTTGGGGCTGTGGTTGCTGTGATGGCTTTGGGGCTGTGGTTGCTGTGATGGCTTTGGGGCTGTGGTTGCTGTGATGGCTTTGGGGCTGTGGTTGCTGTGATGGCTTTGGGGCTACGGTTGCCGCGGGCAGTTTTGCACTCAGGTCTCCATCAGTGGACAGTGGATAAGTTCAACAAACCAGACTTCACGTGAAAGCTGTAATGAACTTACTGGTTATACAATTGCACTATTTGTCCATTTAGTCCACAGTTATAGAAGCGTAATGACTTATAATCACACTATCCGTTAGCACCCAGATGAGAAAGGGTTCCCTTTTGAGTCTGGTTCCTCTCAAGGTTTCTTCCTCATGTCCTCTCAGGGAGTTTTTCCTCACCACCGTCACCTCCGGCTTCATCATTAGGGATAAATTTATACATTTACAATTTATTCTGATTTAATTTGAATGTATTTATTTCTGTAAAGCTGCTTTGTGACAATGTCCACTGTTAAAAGCGCTATACAAATAACATTGAATTGAAAAGGAAATACAGGCACTCTTGGAATGCCACTCGACTTTGTTGTATAATAATAATGTATATTACTGTATAATATTGTATAATATTGTATAATAATAACTAACTCTTGTATAATGAGTATTTAATTAAACATATAGTTATTTTTGGATTTATTTATTTTTTTAGAGAAACTATCATATTAGGGTGTATAACACTAAGGGACATGTACAACAAGCTCTAAAACACCTCTTATGATTTTAAAGACACTTGAAAGCATGCACTGCTACTGGTCGAGTGCATGATTTCTTTATTTTTAGATATTTTTGAACCTGTAGGCTTTCCATATCACGTGCACCACGCTTACGCTGTTGATGTTATTGAATAACAGACAGACAAACCAAACCTAGTGATGAGCTGATCATCTACTGCTCATGACTTTAATATTTCTGCAGTTTAACATGAGCACGAGCTTCACATCTGTTCACTTTGCAAACCTCAGTCTCGTGCGCGGTGTATCTGTGTAAAGGGAAGAGGGAGAGAAAAGCACTCTGCACTCACCCTGACTAGTTAAAATCCCCCAGCGAGATTTCTTTCTAGAGGACAATTCGTCCAAATTCTCCTGCTTTCTCTTCTTGGCTGTATTTCCGGAGCGCTCGTGCTCTGCGCCGGGAACTTCAGGCATGTTTGTTTGTGTGCTGTAATGAGAACGTGAGCGAGCGCGAGCACGAAGGGGAACGGGAGCGCGCACGCAGGGAGAGAAGCCTGAGAGCGGGAACGCGCGCGGGGGTGAAAAAGGCTTCAGGTCATTACAGTGTTAAAAAAAATAGGAAGCAAAAATAGTCCTTTACCTCAGAATATTACAGATTACTACATAATATCAACTTACTGTACAGGAATTTTAAATATACTCTTATATATATGTATACACACACACACACACACACACACACATATATATATATATATATATATATATATATATACACAATACATTTAAAATTCCTGTACAATAAGTTGATATTATGTAATATTCGAAAAATTATATATATATATATATATATATATATATATATATATATATATATATATATATATATATATATATATATATAGGGGCACGGTGGCTTAGAGGTTAACACGTTTGCCTCCAGGGTTGGGGGTTCGAATCCTGCCTCCGTCCTGTGTGCGTGGAGTTTGCATGTTCTCCCCGGGGGTTTGGGGGTTTCCTCCCACACTCCAAAGACATGTGTTGTAGGCTATATATATATAGAGATAGATAGATATACAGTACTGTGCAAAAGTCTTAGGCACCCTATGTTTTTTTTTTAATACGAACTTCGTTATAGATTTTTATTTTATGACTTCTACATTATTGATTCAGTCAAAGTCTCCAGAAGAACTGTGGCTGCTTCTGCAAGGTGCTCAGTAACACTTACAGCTCATTTCCTTATAAAACTGCACACACTGGACCTGAGACTACTATTTTTTTAAAGCAAAGGATCGTCACACTGAATATTGACTTTGTTTCATTTATTACCTGCGTAATATATACAGCTGCCTATCCCAGGGGACTCGGGGCACAAGGCGGGGGGACACCCTACCCAACCCATCGCAGGGCACAATCACACACCCATTCACTCACTATAGACAATTTAGAGACGCCAGTCAGCTTATACCAAGTGAAGTTTTATGAATTTGACTATATTAAGAAATTCAATTCAATTCAATTCAATTTTATTTGTATAGCACTTTTAACAGTAGACATTGTCACAAAGCAGCTTTACAGAAATAAATGGATTCAAAAAAATATATATTGTAAATATGTGAATTTATCCCTAATGAGCAAGCCAGAGGCGACGGTGGCAAGAAAAAACTCCCTGAGACAATATGAAGAAGAAACCTTGAGAGGAACCAGGCTCAAAAGGGAACCCATCCTCATCTGGGTGCAACGGATAGTGCAATTATAAATAAATCCCTTCTATTATTGTGTACTATATGGACAAATAGTGCAATTGTGCAACCAGTAAATTCATCGCAGTTTTTGCAAGAAGTCCGGTTGGTTAAAATCTATCCACTGTCCACTGATGGAGTCCTGAGTACGAAGATGCTCGTGGTAACCGCAGCCCCAAAGCCACTACAGCAATCGCAGTTTCAAGTCAATGTCAGAAATGTCAGAGATAGCATCACAGCTATCAGAAAACTTCTGAAGTAAGAATATCACAAGATGGAGTAGTTCTTTGTCAACACCGTGAACACACAGCCCCAGTGGAACATAGCATAGCTAGCTAACCTCACATACCTAAAATATCTTGTTTCCTGACAACATTCAGCTACACAGGAAGCAATGAAATCACAGATTTGACGTTAGTCTTCATGTGTTCCGATGCGCAATGGGTTGCTAATGTTAGTAATGGTGTGAGGTCATTTATAACACAGATAAATATGTAGACTATTTAAAGCCTGTGTTTACTTTCCCATTGACCTGCAGTGTGTGCACGGCTGGCTGTGCTATTTATGGCTCAGCTTTAATCTTCAGCACAGAATTAACTCGGCCTCTTTGATAGGATACGTCACGTTAAAAGGGAAATTGTTCCACTGTGATGTGATAAGTCACGTGAGAAGAATGTTACGGGTCATCAGCAAAATGGCCGATTGCTTTCCACATTTGTTTACTGAAGGTCATTGTTCTTCTGGAGGTCCAGCACAAAGAAGCTGTAGCTAATACACAGTTTTCTGTCACTTCTTAGCAAGGAGCGTCTCATTGATCAAGATCCTGTGTGTAGACGTCATAGCAGTACCACTGTAAAGTTTATTTTAAAGTACTCAGCCTGTCTTATCTGTGGTTCACTAGCAATATAAACACTATTTAAGGTATGAGGCACACAAAATCCCTTCACAGCAACCTTTGGTACGTGACTGTGCTCTGGTAGGAGTGTTAATACACGGGGATGAATTAACTCAAGGCAGGAAAGGAAGGGAATGAACCTTAAAGCAGCTTTTCATTTCAGATTTAACAAAAAAAAAACTTTAATTTTGACCTTGTTACATTCAGGTCAACACAACTGTAATCAAAAATATTTCAAAATATATTTAGATTTAATGAAATTTAATCAATCAATCAATTGTTAGTAGATTTTAATGGCATTTTTAACATATATTTGAAAACTTTATTCTATTTTATTCTATTTTTATTGATATATTTTATATTTTTATATTTTATTTTTAAAAATATATATAATAAAAATGCAGCTATATTAAAAATATAGAAATTCAATTAAATACCAATTAAATACCAGTGTCCATTTCTGAGAATAATAAAACAAGGAGGAAACACTTGAGACAGCTTTTTGTTGTGTCAGATTTTAGATGTAATAATAATAATAATAATAATAATAATAATAATAATAATAATAATAATTTTATGTTATTATTGTCAGGTCAAAAAGACCTCAACATCTTCAATATAAATATTATATAAACAATATAAAATAAAAATATTGAAAAAATATAAAATCATAATAAAGCACAATAATCTACATTTTAATTGTATGTACATTTTAAAATGAAATTTAATTTTTAGTTAATTTTATTTTTTTTTTTTTGGTGGGGTGGGGTCAAAGCGTTATGGCGGTATTGAGGAACCATTTAAATACCAGCCTCCATTTCTGAGAATCTGCAGTAGCATCTCTACATTATTATTTAAATCTTCATAATACACAAGTCATAAACTCATCTATTTAAAATCAGTGTTGAAACTATTTCAGTCGAGTTCCACGTTGCATGCCAGTCATTTTACTGAGTCATGTCTGTAGATGTATTAAGTGCACTGAAATCCGAGGAGAGCAGAATGATACGGTGTGGAGAGCAGAATGATACGGTGTGGATTCGAGTTATATTCAAGATAATGTAGCATTTTTAGAGATGCTATAATTGTAAAGGGGGATTCTGTAGGCTCACACTGAGATCTTGAAACTTGGGGCAGAAAATGTGACACACCTTTGCTCTGTATTTTTATTTCCATTCAGTCCTGATCTCTTAACGTGACCAATCACAGCAGCCTGGAATATTATATAATCATGCACATGACCCACATGACCTGATGTAAACAAAGCTTCCTTTGACAATCCTGTATGATTCAAACTTATAACAGATTTGTAAAGAGACACACTCACTAGCAACACACACACACGCACACACTCACGCACACACACACCTGCATGAAGAGTATGAAGGCTTGTAGAAAGGCATAACATCTTCTCCTGAGTTCTCCCAAACCCCCCTGCACGTGTCTCAGACACACTCGGATCACTTACTGTGCCCTTGGCCGAAATCGTAGAACTCTGCAGCGATGCGCGCCGCCTCCTTCCGGTTCCCCTTGACCACATAGAAGTGTGTGAGGATGTTCAGGCTGATCTTGACGAAGAGCTTGAAGCAGAACAGGGCGAAGATGGACAGGTAGACATTGGTGTAGTGCGAGCCGAATGGCCGCTCCTCCAGAAAGTTAGTCATTGCTGCTGAGCGCTGCTGATCTGTTTTGGAATGAGGGTCAGCTGGGCATGTGTTGACACGGATCAGATGGCACGACGACCCACTTTCCCGTCCGGGAACGCCCACTCCTGGCAGCCGAGGGCCCGAACTGGAGAGTTAAGGCAGCTGTGGAAAAATGGACCACTGGAGGCATGGCAACAAAGTTTTGTTGTTATGGAGAGAGAGGAAAAAAAAACAAAGTAGTGCATGTCTCATGATGGGAGTGCTGTGGAGAGAAATGTGAAATGAGACACTGCAGTGAGGCAGATAAAGACAAAACCTTTTCTGGTATAAAAGACTGCCTTCGACTAGGGGTGGGCGATATGACAAAAATATCATATCACGATTATGATCAACGATATGTATCATGATTTATTGGTTTTCTCACAAACTGCCAGCAAAACATTCCTGTTTTGTTTTTGTTCTGTTCATTGGTTTATTGCAATTTTAATGTCACAAAAATGGTGGGGGGATACAAACTTTAGCAAATCATAATCTATAAGTTCTGTATAAATCTAGAATATTTATGTCACGTTCAGAAAGAGTGAGGCAAACCTCTGCAATGATATTTTATTTCAGTATCTAAGCTCTATTTAACCATTTTTGCTCCATGTAATAATGAAGGAGCTGTGAAACCAAACACACAACAAATCAAATTTCTTTGCATCTTATTTTTTCCTAAGGGTATACAAACTTTTGCACTCAACTGTATGCATTAGACAAGACTTTGTATTAAAGTTAGAGTAGTTAAAGTAACAGACTTCAGACAGGATATGGAATTATTTCTTCTCAAATTGTTATTTATTCTCTCTCTTTCTCTCTTTCTCTACACATGCACACATACATATATATATATATATATATATATATATATATATATATATATATATATATATATATATACATACAGTTAGGTCCGGAAGTATTTGGACAAAGTATTTTTGTGATTTTGCCTTTATACACCACCACAATGGATTTGAAATAAAACAATCAAGATGTGATCGAACTGTAGACTTTCAGCTTTATTTTAAGAAGTTCCACAAAAATACGGCATTTACCATTTAGGAATTACAGCCATTTTAAGCAAAGTACTTCCATTTTCAGGGCCTCAAAGGTATTTGGACAATTGACTGACAAGAAGTTAATTGACCAGGTGCGGTCCATTCCCTTGTTACTTCAAGACAAATGAAGCAGATAAAAGGTCTGGAGTTGATATCAGGTATTGAGTTGGCATTTGGCAGCTGTTCGACTGGAGCTACCAATATGAAGTCCAAGGAGATCTCAATGCAAGTGAAGGAGGCCATCA
>CM040456.1:3000976-3011086 GCA_022758105.1 Pangasianodon gigas | reverse complement strand
GAGGTACTTTGCTGAAAATGGCTGTAATTCCTAAATGGTAAATGCCATATTTTTTGGAACCTCTTAAAATAAAGCTGAAAGTCTACACTTCAATCACATCTTGACTGTTTTATTTAAAATCCATTGTGGTGGTGTATAAAGGCAAAATCACAAAAATACTTTGTCCAAATACTTCCGGACCTGACTGTCTATATGTATATATATGTATATATATATATATATATAAAGAGAGAGAGAGAGAGAGAGAATAAATAACAATTTGAGAAGAAATAATTCTGTTTGTTTGTTTGTTTGTTTGTATAACTTATTTAGCATTTATTTAATTCTGCCTCCTGGTTATTATGTTCTGACGTTGAATTTGAAACTAACAATTGTAAAATATATATATGTTTTTAAATATTGTTAAATGTTTTACAATTAAATGTCAGTGTAAATATCTTGTTTTGGAAGTACTTCAGATTTTAAAAAGTGAAATATCTTGTATTATAAATCTTATAGAAGACATTTAGACAAATAAAACTTAAAAGTATACTCAATCATAATGTGGTTTTAATAAGCTCAAAATGTCTTTCTCTGCTGAGTTTATGCCATTTATTAATTATCTAATGAAATTAACAGATGCATAAGAAACAGACAGAAAGAACCTTACGTAACATAATATAACATAATATAACATTATATAACCTTATATAAGCAAAGAGTTTTTGATCTTACAGAATAATTATATTTCTCTCTGTATTCAGCTGGTGTGTGTTTGACTTTTCAGTTATCTCAGAAGTTTTAGAATATGAAGTAACAACGCCTTAAACTAAGCTTGTTGAGCTGCAAATGTACATTTCAGTACTTTGGGCTTTTGTCAGGTGGAAAGTTGAACTTCTGATGTTCCGTATCTCAGAACGGTTCTTCATCAGACAGAAGCTTAAAATGTCAAGGTCTCAAACTGTGAACAGATTTTTCAGAATGTAATGTTACATGTCACATGCTGGAATCTAATTTGTGCAGATGAATATCCCTGATGAATAAAAGCTCAAAAGATGTCGTTTTCATGTCAGATGTGCACAGGTCCAAACAACTTTTGAGATTTAATAACTTTATTGTCCTTCATAGAGACATAATTCACTTTATAATGCGGTGTAACAAAAAACAACACCACACACCACACAAATTCACACAACACAAATTACGCTTTTCCACATGTTCCTCTGATTTTACATTCTGGACTATTTATCTATCTATCTATCTATCTATCTATCTATCTATCTATCTATCTATCTATTTATTTATTTATTTATTTATTTTATTATTAGCATTCAGTTAATTACATCATTCTGTTGTGATGCAATATTGAAAATAATACTTCAGATTATTATTATTATTATTATTATTATTATTATTATTATTATTATTATATTGTCCCGGTCATTAGGTGGCGATGTCGCGCTGCTTCTGACTAAAACCATGAAGAAGATCTACTTCCGTCTTATACTAAAACCCGTCATTTTTATTTCTACCCGTTTTCAGACTAACCCCGCCTCCTGTGTGCTGATTGGCTAACAGCTCCTTAAAGCAGTTGATTGACTGGAGCTCACAGAAGATTACAGATACATCAATAAAGTCTATTCTATTCTATTAATTATATTAATCTCTGCCTTAACTTCATTCATCTTAAAGTAGTTGGTGAATGTTTTACATCTTAGCTAATTTTTTTTTTTTTTAGTTATTATTAATTCACTGGAAAGAAGACAACAGACTGTTTAATTGTTTACCATTTTATGTTAGAAAAGTGCCATACCACACTATTAATATTAAACTCTTCCAGACAGTAGAGCATTTTTAATAAAATAGTTCGAAGCATGTTCTAGCCATATCCTTTTTTTTTTTAAATTACAAATTCACAGCAAGGAATCCTAAAACACCCGGCACAAGTAACTGCACAGTTTGTGTTTCATTTTAAACATTTAAACATGCACAAACTTAATTTCAAGTCCAAATCAACGCTACAGGGACAATGAAAACATTTTTTTTAAAAAGGACAAATCAGAAGGTGTACATGCATTCACAGACGATTATTTACAGTGTTTTCATTTCTCTCTGCAGACTGAAGAGACGTCCAGCAGGAGACGTTCAGCAGGAGACGTTCAGCAGGACATGACGAGCTCCACGATTATTTTTCCTTCTAAGAGTTCAGAGGAAATAAAAAAATAATCAGTAAACAGATTTTCCCACATTGCTAATTAGGTGTGAAGAAAATAGAAAAAAAAAATTACCTTATCATTGGAGTCTCCATTGCTTGTGCCTGTAGAAATGGAGATACAGAAATGTGAACACACACACACACACACACACACAATTACAATTACTCGCAGTGATAACAAACTACAATTCATTAATGAAACAGAGTTACATTAACACACAAAAGTGATTATTTTCCTATAACAGCACATCCTGCAGTGTTTTATTTCTTTTATATATATTTTTTATTTATTAAAGAATTACAAATCATATTTTTTATCCATTTGTAGTTATATTTAATGTTGTGGAACGTTTGCAAGTTAAGTTAGTTCCTGTTCTTACTTATGTTATAGCAGCTATAAACAGTTTTTCCCTCATCAGCCTCTCTCTCTTTTCTCTCTCTCTTGAAGTTAATAAAACAAAAAAAGCAGCTTGTTATCTTTTGTTCCTGAGAAACTGCAAAGCGTAAACTCCTCTGTTTACGTTACAGCTTTACCTCTGACTGTTACAAAGCACTGACACTGGAGACTCCTTCCATAAACATTAAACAAACGTCTCTGCACGGAAAATATCAATAATTATACAGGCTTTTTATTTTTAATGTGGAGCGTCCACCGTACGAAAGAGCTGTTACTATAGAAACCATAACGTATTGGAACGTGTGCATTAACGTAAACCGGTGATTTGCAGCTGCTACTGTATCAAGAGTGGATGATGTGACAATAATATCATATCACGATTCTTAAAGTCACAATATCGCTCACAAACTACCAGGAATATAAGAGTGTTAAAAAAACAACAACAAAAAAAAAGTTCGATGATTTAATTAATGATTACAGAAATGATTTTTTAAAATATTTAAATAAAAATAAATTAATTCAATTTATTTATTTAATTAATAAATAATACATGCATTTATTTATTTTATTTTTTTATTTTAAACAAACAAACAAACAAATAAATATCTATTAGAAGAAATAATAAAAATCTGTAAAAATGAACAATTTACAATTTATAAGATTAGATACAAAATTTTAACATCATGTCAGCTGCTTCCAGATAGTTTGTAATTATTTAAAAAAATGGTGAAATAAAATGATCACCATATCCATGATATCTCTGAAACACATAATTTATCATGATATCGATATTATATCGTCATATCACCCAGGCCTAGCTGCGCTACTGTCAGAGCTGCTGCTGTGGAAAATTAATCAACACCTTCTGACCAATCAGAATCGAGCATTTATCAACGATGTGGTGTAAATAACGGTACAAACACACATTTAGTAATGTTTAACTTACCGTTAGAGCTGAAAGTCCAGAAAAGGACCTTTATTACACCGTAAAGTACAAGAGCCACAGCGACCATGGCCATGGAGTCCTCGATAGACGGAGCACTGACACCTGAGTTACAAAAAAATAAAATAAATAGAATAAAATAATAAAACAGAATAGAGTTACTTATTTCTGCTCTAAACAAAATTCAGTATTTCAGAATATGCTCCTAAAGGGACCGTCTCAGAAACACGCATCAGCTGTGCTTTATTATTTAAAAAACAATCGTTAATAGAACGTCTAACAAGTGTACAATTTTGGGTATTATTGTTAAATTTATTTTCTATAAATTAAAAAGGATAAAAAAGTGATCACTGATAAACACCATTTATTTTATTACAAGTGATTTTTGTCTGTTTTTAGTCTAATTTGTGAGAGAGTATTTTTTACAAATTCGTCAACTTTCGTCTTTTTAGACGCTCCCTTAATTATCCAAACTGGAGAATGAGTTTTAATGAATCATTTGAATCTGTTCAGTTAAATGATTCGTTCAGAGTCACTGAGAAAACTCAAATATTTCTTCTCTAAGCCTTCAGAAGAAGACTTTTCAGAAAAACGTTGAGTGACATCAGATGTTTTTTACCTCCTGAACAATCTGTTTGCAATGAAAGTTCAGGGACAAGAGAGAAACATGAACATGGAGGACAAAGTCCCGGTTATAAAATGAGCCGTGTTAGTGTGCAAATATGAGGAGATTTCTGACAATTTCATTGTTAATATTCCAACACTGAAATGTAACGTTCACTGGTACGTGATGTGACGTGTCACTTTATCTGTGGCTGCATACAGTCAAGCTCAAATTCTCTGGATTTTCTGTCTCAAAAGCTACAGCGAAGACAAACACCAGAGTTTAAATCATCTATTATTATTGATAATAATGAATGTGATCTAAAGAGCAAGCTCGGTAGTTTGTTAGCTAATACTAGCTAAGACTGCTAAGAGTGGTGTTATATTCAGAGTGTGTGACTCACCGATGACATTCAGAGTCACAGTGGCCCGTCGAGATCCTCCCTGGTGTTTGGCTACGCAGCTGATCTCTCCGCCTCGCCCGAGTCCCAGTTTAAACGAGTCGAGCTCTAAGCGAGCGCTCTGGCTGTAGGTGCCGTCTCTGGCCTGCCTGTGGCCCGTCACGCTGCCCTGACCGAGCGAGCGCTTCTTCCCCTCAGCGTCAGTGAACTCCCAGTCCAGGTCCAGAGACAGCGGATGGAAACCGGAGGCTTCGCAGTGGACCGTCACCACCTGCCCCGGGACAGACAGAGGCAGAGGGGAGGGGTAGACCGCCAGCGCTGGAGGCTCTGCAACGAGGAAGGAGAAGATATGCAGAGAGAGAGACAGAATTGGAGACTGAAGATGAGAATGGAGTCGAACATCATTGTGGCAAAAAATGGCATAAAAATGCTAATAATATTTTGACGGTACAGAAATTAATTCTTCTACCAGGTATACAGGAATCCAGAATATTGAATCCCATCTAACAGATCATTTAAACCAAGAAAAACATTTAGAACAACTGAGAAAAAAACGAAATCCCTTGAATAAACATGAAAAAGATGGAGATTATTAAGAGTACATTATTATTAATATTATTATTATCATACATAATATATGGTCTTGCAATGCACTATAATTTTTTAATTCAATTCAATTCTATTTTATGTATATAGCATTTTAACAATGAACATTGTCACAATGCAGCTTTACAGAAATCTGGATATGAATTTTAAAATTTAAATTAAGCCCTAATGAGTTACACAAATTTCCCATAGATGCAGTTTTTCCAGAAAAAAATACTGGGCCTCTTTTATCAGTTTTTTAATAAAGTTGTCAAATAAAAAAAAAATGAATTCAGAAAAGAATTCTGCCAGATTTACAAACATTTCAGATTTTCTTTCTAATGACATGCGTAATTTACTAAGCGTGCTCATACTACAGCTGATTGAGTGCCATTACTTTTGAACGGCTAGTTTTATATGGATTTCTTTTGGATTGCTTTCTGAGTTTTCAGCAGAATGTTTATTAAATTGGTGTGTAAGTGAAATAAATAGGTGACAGCATAATCCATATATAAAGTTTCATGAATACTACATTACTTTACGGATAACTTCATCTGAAAGTCTAAGGACAGTTGTTTTCAGGTCACGTGTGAAATATTAGCGATGAGAAAAACCATAACAATGAGTCCCAGAACGTGACTGAAAACTCACCCACTATCTCCAGCTCTAAGGCCACCTGAGCCAGAAGGTGAGGAAGGTAAACGGTGCAGATGTACGTCCCAGCATGCCTCACTTGGGCTTCTTTCAGAACCAGTGATGCGTTTCCTGTCTCGTAAAGACCCACGATGTCCAAGTCAGCGTCTGTCTCTGATGTCTCGGCGAAGCGATCGTTCTTCCCGTCGTAGGCCACGACCAGCCTGCCTTCACCCCGGAACTGGTAGCGCCACTCCACAGCGAAGCCAGAACCATGCAGCGGTGAAGACGGGTCGACCCAGAAGCCACAGTCTAGGACAACCGGTTCCCCGAGTCTGGAGCGGACGGTGGAGGTTTTACTGGAGACGCTGAGGATTACTGAGAGAAGCAGTGAGGGAAACAAGAAAGAGTGACAGAAATTGAATGTTAAAAATAAATGAAATTAAAAATTAATTGATTGATTGATTTTTTTATTTCAGGAGCATTTTATTTTAATTTTACTAATTATAAACCTAATTAGTTACACACTTCAGAAGTTAACTACTACTAGTTAATTAGTTAAGAGAAATAAAATTTTAAATTAAAAGTGAATTCAATTAAAAGTAAATTTATTTATTTACTCTTATGTGCTTATGTTTAATTACAGGAGCATTTTAAAAGCCCATTAATTATTCTGTATTGATTATAAAAGTTATTAATTAGCTACTACTAATTAATTAGCTAAAATACATTTAAATTACAGCACAATTTACTAATTAACTAATTTACTAATAAACTAATAAAACTACATTTTTATAATACTCCTGAAATTTAAATAAATAAATAAGTAAATAAATAAGTAACTCCTATGAAACAGCTGATTTTCATTTTATAGTTTGATTGTTTCGGTCAAATTTGTTAACACAGAGCAATTTATTTTTTTAAAGCAAAGATTTTGCTAGTACGTCCGTATAAAACTGATTCAGTGACTAAAATCTCACTTAACACCTACAAATCTTTCACATCCAACATGCAAATGATCAGAAACTGACAATGTCCTAACCATACATATCATGCTTTTTTCTGTAAGAAGACGTTAATTTAAAATTCATGGAAGGAGTCTCCAGTGTGAGTGCTTTGTAACAGTTTCAGCCATAGTGATGTGTTTTGTTCGTCTGATACAACAGCAGTTTCCCAACACTACAAAAAACGCTGCTTGTCATGTTACCGAGCAACCAAACCGAGCGTAAACATCTCCGTCCTGATGATGTCAGAAAACGTAAAGTTGTCAGTTGTTACTATAGAAACGATAATGTATCAGTACAGAGTGCATTAATATAGCACTGTGGTGTAATTAATTATAATATAAAGTTGTGTTGTGTAAATTATAACTATAAAACCCGTTTACCGCTCGGCTCTTTAGAGCCAGACTGCGCCCGCATCACATTCGCCAGCGTCAGTTCTCCGTTAAGACCTTGTGCTGCTACAGAAAACCAGTCGGCGCTCAGGTAGATGGGGCTTTGAGCGGAGGAGGTGAGCGGGGCGGCCCATTTGACCATGGAGGCTTGAGGGGTGAAAGGATTTATCTCACACTGCGGTTTGTTCACAGAGCCCTCTGGTGGATGGAGGGCAGAGCTGCAGAAGGTGGACGCAGGATCTGGAGAATTAAAAGCAAAAAAGTGCATTGTGGTCAAATATAGCAAGTGGTCACTGTATTCCAATTATCATTTATACATCAAAATATACATCATACTGACCAGACACGTAGTAAATTCTGGAGGGACTGATGTCTGATGGAGGTTTATGCTCAATCTTCTCGCTGTCGGGGTCGGTTCTGATGTACAGCGCGGATTTCTCCTGGCTCATTCCCGCTGAGAAACCTCCACCACCCGGCCTTTCCTGAACAAACCAGCACTCCAGCACCGAGCATCTTGAACTACACACTGCAGCCGAACAGACACAACTGACTTTTATTAACACATCGCAGTTCTCCAAGCAAAAACAATTCAGTATATACAGGAGAGAGCGAAAAAAAAGATGGCACACTGTAGAATAGAGTGTAGCAAAACCTCCTTTAGGTATAAATACATGAATGTGTACATAATATATAATATGTACACATTCATACATAATATACATGAACGTGATAATAAAATGAAATTGATCGTGAATTTGTCTAACCAATAAAGTCAATTCATAATAACAGGAAAGAAAGAGACATCCACTTTTGCTAGCAGGGCCTGAGAATTGGCAAATCTTGAAAACTTTAGCCAAAGAAAAACAAGAGGAAGAGCTGTGTCTTAAATAATTACGTAAAAACAAGTAAACATAAAAATCAGTGAACTGGCGATTATTAGGTGACATCACACTGAACCTTTGCCTAGCTGTTTTTTAATATTGCTTGTTGCTCATCATTGTGACCATTTACGAATTTCCAAAATCGTACCAGGAATGTTTGTAATCGCCTGATTTTTGATCCCCATTGGCGAAGAAAATAGCGAGATTGAAATCCTCCATCTGGAGAAACAGAAAAGTGTTCACTCTATTGTTGCGGGAATGCAAGTAAGAATCTTGAATACACCACAGATATCCATGGCCAGGCGTCCAAGAAAAGAAGGCATGCTCTCTCTGCCCTGACGATCAGTGCGTCAATAGTCAATCATGGGCTTCTGTATGTGGAAGAGGGCAGATAGCGCTTTCGTCCTTAAGTGCTAGCCCTCACTCTCCCTGGTTAACCGCTGTTGTGTGATAGCTAGAGCTAGCTAGTGGGTGGAAATTGGAATGACCAAATTGGGAAAAAAATGGTGTAAAAATCCAAAAAACTGGATTCAAAAATAAAGTGCATCGTTTGTTTACTAACAGTAAAGATGCCTCACTGTTGCACTTCTACATCAAGGATATAAGAAGCCACATTCTTATTAATAAAGAAAGGAAAATGTCCAGTTTAGAAAAAAAAAGAAACCACAGCACACCCTCTGGCCTGCTATTGGCTAATGCTTTCAAGGTTTGCGCAGTTGCAGGTTTAAAGTTTGCCAAAGTGAAATTAACTGCTAGCCAATGCAGAATTTCTTTGTTGTGTTACCAAGTCCTTTCCCATTCAAGTGATTTGTCAGTCAAATGTTTTTTGTGTTCTGATGGACTGCTCTTTCTTGTTATTGATGAAACAAATAGGCACAAGGTTGCAGGTGAAATCTGTTTCTTGTGTTCACTGAAATGAAAAAACTCTTAGCATTATTTCAATTACTTTACAAATTTTGGAGGAATCAGACCAGCTGAGTGTGATGATAAATGTTTCAAGTGGATACAATCAGAAATAACTGGAGGCCCGGGCGGGCACGATTACGTCCTCGTCATACTTCGTGCAGAGATGAGGTGATGTAACTGCTGAGCAAATGGACGAAGTGCAGACCTTTGTTTGCCGTGTTGTGCACATGGTATCCGAGGGCGAACTCTGCTCTACTCGACTGAGCTTGCAATTGAAGCATTTGTATGCGACAGACGAAACAAAACCACAGGCAGTACACAAGCTGGTAAACTCAGGATGGTGGTTTTGTCTTTACACACTCCTTGCAGACGTTGTCTCCATATGAAGTCTGCAGTCTGGGTGTTTGCACATGGTGTGTGTTTGGTGGGTGTGGTGGCCAGACATTTCCAGCGAATGTGAAACTAGTTCTCCTTCCTAATCTGTAGCCAAAATGCACCAATTTCCAAATTACAACCACGAACTCCAAGCAGGAAGCTGGCAGCGAACAAATAAAATGGCAGCCAACAACAAAAGCTGGCAGCAAGGAAGCGAAACGTGAAAGCAAAGGCAATTCCTGAGCTCCGAAAACAAAATCAGACAATACTGTTAAACAACACAGAAGCTTTACTTTGAGTTATATAAGAATGACATTTTGCATTTGTCCCATTTGTAAGACATTCTTACTGAAAACTGATACTTGGGGAAGAAAAAGTGGGGTATTTTTGACACCTATCAAATCCCATACAGGAAGAAGTACACAACAGTGCATGTCGCAGTACTGTCACCTGTTCTTATGTGGTGTAAAAGAAATCCAGTGAGATCTAGTGTACATCACACTGCTATGTCTTTCACACGATCACAATGGCAGTTCAGATGTTTCACCATTTATTTCTGCATGAGTGTTACTCACCATCACCCAGCAGAGCAAAGGCAATCACAGACAGTTTATAGATGGTGGAAAGATCCTTCATGGCTCCTTTTAGCTGTTAAATCAGCGACTTTCTGCTGCTTTTGCTGGCACCAAATGAACAACACACAACAAGAGACTTCCCCTAAAACTCCCAGCGCACATAACACAACACTTTCACTTTCCCTCCTCAACTGCGCATGCGCAGGGAAATCCCCCCCCCC
>CM040456.1:2977139-2994997 GCA_022758105.1 Pangasianodon gigas | reverse complement strand
ATGCAGCTCTCCGTAAGTCAGTAAGCCTCTCCGTAAGTCAGTAAGCCTCTCCGTAAGTCAGTAAGCCTCTCCGTAAGTCAGTAAGCCCCTCCGTAAGTCCATGCGGCTCTCCGTAAGTCAGTAAGCCTCTCCGTAAGTCAGTAAGCCCCTCCGTAAGTCAGTAAGCCTCTCCGTAAGTCAGTAAGCCCCTCCGTAAGTCCATGCGGCTCTCCGTAAGTCAGTAAGCCTCTCCGTAAGTCCATGCGGCTCTCCGTAAGTCAGTAAGCCCCTCCGTAAGTCAGTAAGCCCCTCCGTAAGTCAGTAAGCCCCTCCGTAAGTCAGTAAAACTATTCTTAAGTCAGTAAGACTATTCCTAAGTGGATGCTGTGCATGAAAGGGTTAAATCTGATGCAGGGAGAGTAAATGAATCCTTCTCTGTCAATTTGTCTCTAAGCATTCAATTTTCATCTCCTTTTTTTTGTTCACGTCATGTTGTCAGTTCACTAATCAGACCAGAGAGGACAAATAAAATGAAAAATATGTATATATCTGAGAAAGTCTGCGAACACTTTTATGAACACTCTTCATTTCTGAGCTAATGTCTGTAGCCCTGTAGCTAGTCTCTGGTCCAGTGAGATGACTTCAGCTACACAATTTAGATAAATGCACATGATTGGCTGAAACAGATTGGCTGCTCAGGTCTATGTTTAGAAAACTGAAGTTGCTGAACTACAGAGATTTTTTTTTAATACGTTTATTGTCAGAATTGTACAGTATTTTCTCACGTGTTTGGTCCTGCGTTATAAATCCTTGTGTCTAATTAACTACAGAAGATAATCTAGTGCTTGTCTCGTGTGGAACTGTGTGTAAAATAAACTTTTTTTTTAAACCCAGGGCGAATAAGAACGTGACTCTCACTCTCTCCTGGAACGTGGTGCCGAACGCTGGGATCTTGCCGTTGGTCATGGGCTCGGGTCACATCTCAGTGCCGTTCCCCGAGTCGTACGAAAGCACCAAGAGCTACTGAACCGTCCTGAGCCATCTTCATCTACGCTGTGCACTGTTGTGGGTTTTAATTAAAAAAAAAAAAAAAAGTACAACGTTGTGTCCTTCAATTGTGTCTTTATTTTTCTGTCGTGTGAAAAAGAAAGATTGTGTGTTACAGCTAAAGAAGTTGAGATTTTGTGCTAAAGTCAGATCTGTGATAGTGATTAATATAATCATAAAAGTAACTATAAAGATGTTAACGTGATGATTTGCAATAATTATTATGTGGATCTTATACTATACTTATACTAGAAAAATCTGAAGTGGTTAAACACTTAAGAAGCTGGAGAGATTTTTATTAAGAGAAATCTGAAATTGACAAAAACTCAATGTTCGGATACATCAAACTAGATAATTACCAAATATATATATATATATATATATATATATATATATATATATATATATATATATATATATAAATTTCAGGTGTAATGCAGTATTTGAGATATTCAGCAAGATAAAGAGATGTGTGTGGGACTGGTCATTATTATTATTTGTAAAATTGTTTATTAGTAAATTTTTTTTAAATTATTGGTTTAGCAAAGATTTGCAGTTAATGCTACAAAGCCTATAGATTGTATAGTTCATATAGAAATAATACTTATAAATCTTATAGTTGCATTAAATGTGTGATGAATTTATTAAATGTGTGGCATTATATGATGTTATATTATAAGTTAGAAAAATCTGAAAACGTTAAACACTTAATGTTAGGCTACACCAAACTACACAATTACCGCTACAAAATATAAATTAAATAAATAAATATATTATTATTAATAATAATAATAACAGGTGTGATGCAGTATTTGAAATGTTCACCAAGATAGCAGTGTGGATGAGACTTATCTATATAAATAGCAACAGTTACAATAATAATTATTATTATTATCATTTTATTTTTGTTCATTGTTTCATTTTTATTCTTAATCCCAGTCCTGACCACTCCTGCAGTTTTTTGTTTTTTTTTTTTTTTTTTTGCATGCATCCCTCTGCGACATTTTCGAATGAAGTTAGTTGGTTCTTTTTCCCTAACTGTATAAGGGTGATTCCGTGATTGTGTTATTTTTACTTTTTAAAATCCTTTTTCAACATTGAATCTAAGAAAACATGCATTTAACCATAAAATAATTCTAACAGCAATCTCATATTTTACAAGGTTTCTCTGCTGCGCTTTACTATTAAGTGAGTAACAGAGTTGATTTTTTTTAAGCATAGAATTAGCTAATACACAAAATGTAGTTAACTAGCATCCATGTTAATGACATCAGGACATTATGGACATCCCAATGATTCACTTTATTCTAAAATATTATTAATGATAATTTACAGATTGAATCTATACTTTGTGTAACAGGGTTGTACTATCAAAGTGACCTCAACAGTCAATATTAATAATCAGTAACGACTTTTCAAAGCCGTTTCTAGCATTTGAAGCGCTGGTCTTTCGAGGTGTGGTTCAGACGTGTGTCATGTGATCAATACGAGGGTTCGAATCGCTTCAGTGGTAACTGGTGGCTGGAGTTTTGAGTGACACTCTTTCTGAATCACTCAGCTGATGCCAAATCAGGAATATTTGTAGGGTATTTTAAACATGACTTCTTTTTAAAAACATTAGTAACCTTATTATGCTTTTATGCTTATGCTTTCATGGCCAAATGAAATGAAAAAAATCTTTCTACATACAAACAGTACACTGAAAGTTCACTTAAAATTCACTTAAATATACATTTGATTATAAACATTTGACATTATTTGTAATGCTTTTATATTTACATCAAGTAATTTGTTGCCCTTTTCATAATTAAATAAAATACTGAAAAATAATGATTGAGTCTTCTTTCTGTATTTGTAACTGATCTTCCAGTTACGTAATCACATTCATGGTCACTGAAATATTTAAGCCATTCTTTCCACACACCTTATTATTATTATTATTATTTATAAATTTGACAATACATTTAATATAAACTACAATTTAAACCCTATACACTACTCCTTATTTAACTACTTAAATCTTTGGAGCCCCTAACACCCATCGTCATGATGAGTGATTTCATCATATTATATTATTATTAAAATTATTAGTACAGTCATGAGAAAAAGAAAGTACTCCCTCCTTCAATCTATGTTTTTATTTATCAGGGTCTAAATAACAACTGTGTGGTCCTCACCAACGTCTATAAACAAACAAATAACCTCAAGTGACCTCGAATAACCTCAAGTGAAAAAAAAAAAAACAGATTTCAATATGTAGTCTTTTTTTTTTTTCCCCAAAAAAGGAAACCAACATTCAGAAACCAGGTGGGAAAAAATAAGCACACCCTTCCTACTTCCACAATCATCAAGAGAATAATTAGCAGCCAAGTGCTAGTAATGAAATGTGTGAGATTAGTTAATCATTAAGAAGTGCGACTGCCCCTATAAAAGCAGATCTTTTAGCGGTTTGGTGTTCTGGAGCACTCAGGTGTGCGTCTACATCATGCCAAATAGAAAAGACATCAGCCATGACCTCAGAGAAGCAACTGTTGCTGCTCATCAGTCTGGGAAGGGTTATAAGGCCATCTCCAAACAATTTGAAATTCACCACTCTACAGTGAGAACGATTGTTTACAAATGAAGAGCCTTCAAGACAGTTTCCAATCTTCCCAGGAGTGGGCATCCCAGCAAATTCAGTCCAAGGTCAGACTGTGATACATTAAAAACATAAAATTGAAGAAAGGTGTACTTTTTTTCCCCCATGACTGTATGAATGTTAGTATGTAGTGTTTTAGTATGTATGGCCAGAAGCAGGCACTAGTGAAACGGGTGTTAAAGTGTTTCGAAACTTAGAAATAATTTCCGATACAATTGCTTCAAACCATTCAGTGTTTCATGAGGCTTTGTTTCGCCCATCGCTTGTCAATATCACAATATCACTGAAAATAATGAAAAAATAAAGATAGAACTTACTTTTCTTCTTCTCATGATCTTCAGAAAATCTGGATGATGCAACATCCTGTTGAACATGACAATATTCCAAATATTTCATAGGAGTGAATGTGTTCAGGTTGAGTGAATAAAACTAACTGAGCTAAATGTAATTTTTCACAATCTATAAATTCATGACCTCTGAACAAGGATGTTTCAAGCATGAGACACATTCATGCAAAAAAAAAAAAAGATTTGTTAAAAGTAATTTAATGTTTGAAGGTGAAGGGGAGTTATAGGGTACTGCAGGCAAAATGCTGTAGGGTGTGTAGGATTTATTAACTCCAGAAACATGCACACAGGTTGTAATGAAGGAAACGTTTCCTGTGTTTAAAATATCTTTCATCTTTGTTTTATGTACAGATTAGTAAATGTAATAAAGAGACACAAAGTGGCACCAAACTGTGGAATCTTCCGGACCCAGGTCTGGAAATGTACTCAGTTTTGACCCTACTGTCACCATCAGGCCAGCAGGGGGCAGCACACGACCTCACTAACACTCCTGCCCCTTTCTGTAAACAGGTCTCAAATCTATGACTGAGATCTGGTTTTATTTATATAATCACCTCTTAATAGCTGCTCATGTGTCTTAGGAATGATAGAAAAGACCTGCAGCTGCATTGCTATAAAATAATACTTTAAACATACTCTAACACTGCCTTAGTCATGTGTACTGTAATCAAGTTACTGTTTGTTTCTTCATCATGCAAAACTGTCTGAACGTAAATATTATATACTCTTTATTAATAATTCTTTAGAATTTTTAAAAGTAATTATTGTTTACAATTTATTATTTATACTTCACTATTTATTAAAGCAACTATTATGTACTGTTTATTATTTATTCTTTATTATGTATTTCCATTTCATAATTTGTTCTTTCTTATTTATTTAAGTAATTGATATTATGTATTATGAATTATTTACTAGTTATTAATGTAATTAATGCAATTATAATTTATGTACTATTTATTAATGCAATTATTAAGTATTTATTTAATTATTTATTTATTTACCATGTACTATTTAAAGTAATTGATATTTACTATTTACTATCATTTGCTATTTGTCAGGTAAATATTTTTTACTTATTATTTAATTATTAATTATTTAAATATTTAAGAAGTACTGTATGTTATTCATCAAAGTTATTATTATTATTATTATTATTATTATTATTATTATTATTATCATCATTAAATTTGTTGTTTACAAAATATTAGTAATTTACTATTTACTATATTAAGTATTATTTACTAAAAACTATTTATGAAATTAAGTATATAATTTTTTATTTAATTTTTTAATATGTTATTGTTCATTTTCAGGAGATTAGTCATTATAGCACCAGAAATGCTGTAATGATTTTATCCAGCACTGTTACATTTTTTTCTTATCCACGCCATCAGCAGTTCCTCTGCTCAAGCACTCCAGACTCCAGCGTTCTTGTTTGCCTTCTAATCTCAGGAGCCCAGTGTTTTCCGAAATGCTCCGTCCGAACACGAGGCCTCTTTGGTGCCCCTCACGGGACTGTCATATATCACCTGGAGGAAACGTTTGTGAAATTCAATTCACAGTCTCGCAGGCAAACATCTCCAGCAGAGCGAAAGAAAAATGCTCAAACCCTCGAAAGTGCAAGACGATCAAGAGTACTCATGAGGAGGACACGAGCGAGGCAACTCTCAGAAGTTCTTCAGACTTGGAATGGGATAGTCTGACACTTAAAAGGAAAACAACAAACTTGTGGTTGTTGACATTGCAACAGCAGGCGAAAGGAAAAATCACAATTACACAATTACATCAGGGCAAATATTTGCATCCAAAAGACCGATCCAATCTGGGCTAAATAACCCGGAGGAAAAAATAACAAGTTTACACGAGCTGTTCACAGAACGTCTGTGGTATGCAGGGGGTACAAAGCAAGGGTACAAGGGGCCGGATAGAACGTTCCAGGCATTTCTCCCCCTCCAGAGTGACTTATAAATCATCAGCGAGGTATGGATCGGGGGGTTCGGATCATTTCAGCGTGTTCTTTACACTGGGGTTATGGTGATATATCACTGTGATGGCAAACAGTCCTGAGCAAATCTGAAATAATTATTTATAACGTTAATGTAACGCTGTACTGGTGTCAGCAATGATGGCAAAACAGTTCCAGGTGTGAAAAAGATCAAACGTATCTACAGTACCAGTGTAACAGTACTGATTAAAATAATATATACTGTAATGCAACCAATTATGTAAGGAATAAACCACTCTGTGCTGTGCTGTTATAGGAAAATAATCAACAACAGGGTGGTGTGACGATGCGCTACTGTTACTACCTTGAAATTGATTATTACATCAGGGAGTGTTTTATTCCTCTTATACCACATTTGTCAACTATTACAAGTTTTTTTTTTTAATTAAAGAATGACACATCAAACTTTCTATCCGTTTATAGTTATATTTAATGCTGTACAGTGTCCGTGAAACATGTTATGATTTAAGTTATAACAGCTATAAACAGTCATTCCCTCAACAACTTCCATTTTTTCTCTCAAAAATATTGCAGCTTGTCATGTTACTGAGAAACCACAAAGCGCAAACTCCTCTGTCCTGAAAATGTCGGAAAACTTAATGTTACAGTTGTACCTCTAACACTGGAGACTCATTCCATAAATGTTAAATAAAGAAAACTTCACTGCATGTGCATGAGTGGTTACTATAGAAACGATAATGTATTAGAACAAGCACATTAATATAAACCTGTGATTTGCAGCTGCACTACTGTCAGAGCTGCTGCTCTAGAAAATTAATCAACAAATTCTGACCAATCACAATCCAGAATTCAACAGCGCTGTGGTATAATGGTGTTTCTTGGGTTACTGCGAAAATCACTGTTGGTGTTTTTGATAGAATGAGTTTCATTTTAGAGGCCTTTTAAGTGTTTTGGTGATGTTACAGTGTTTTAAGAAATTAAATACATAATTTGCTGTGTTTTGTGAAAGTATTTGGGAGAAAAAAAAAAGCAAGCACCATATTTTATAAAACAGAAGTTTTTATATTAGAGATGAAAATCAGAGAAAAATATTTCTACTCTTTTAGGGTTCTTCAAGGGTTCATTAGATACTTATGAGATCTTAGCTTCCAAAAAAAGGGTTCTTCTTGCAACCTTTTCTGATAGAGAGACACTCTGTTGTAGGGTTATACAAAGAACTTTCAGTGTAAGTGTTCATCCAGAGAGACAACCACAGAACCCTCATGAGTTCTGCATTTTCTTTGAGTGTACTAAAAGTGATCATATTAACCACTCAGTTAAAACACTGCAAAAAAAGATCTCAGCAACTGAAGAGATTTTGAATCTTGAACTAAAGGTTATTTAATATTAATATTACTGATTATGTGATTATAATGTAACAAATATAAGATTTACGTTACATCTATTTCTAGACATATTTTCTGATTACTGAGTTTGTCTTGTTCTATTCACAGATACTTTTCCTTCGTTCTAGATATTATCACTTGCAATAAGCAAAAAAAAAACTTTATAATATTAGATTTGCTTAAAAAAATCCAGTAAAGAGAAATATTAGGGTTCCTTTTATAGAATTCGCCTACATTCGATATATTTTTACTTGTTAAGATTAAATTTTCTGCAGTGAAATATCTTTAAAGACTTGCCGGTTATGGCAAGTGACATCTGTTACGGCTTGTACGTTGTATTGCTTTATTGAGTTGTATTCTCACTTCAGGTTGTTACTGATCATAACGGATATTCACTTCATATGCCAAAATATCAAATAAAAAAAATTAAATAGCTAAATTAACAGAAACAGAACATACAGTACTCTACATTATTCCTCAAAAACAGGAAAAAAAAAACAGTTATCAAAATAAATGGCGCTCGTCCCCTAGTCACAGTATTCCACACAATCTATCACATATCCAACATACAACCACGACATAGACAGTACATCAACAATACTGCAAGACACTGAAGCTAATTGGAGCGAGGAGCGTTGGTTTGGTCGGGTCAGGTGGCATTTCTGTTTACATCGGAGTCCTCTATGTCTCTTTCTTATCTTTTTTTCCCCCTCAGCTTTTATAGGAAGAGCGCCCCCGTGTGACTGCTAATGATGCTCCACATACAGAAATACAAAAATAACACAAGAAAAGTGATAGTGTCTTAATATGATTAGCAAAAAATTTTATTCCTCCTACTTCAAATCTAGCCGACCAGTCGAGGCTTGTTCGGTGTGTAACGTTTGCTTCTTTAGTTTTGTATTAGAGCTACAAGGCTAATGTAGCTAACGTAACGTAATTCCGTCTCACCCAAAATCTTTCCATGAGTATGTGCCCACATCTTAATATACTAACTTAGAAACTTAACATACTATAGCTAGAAACTCTGGTACTTTTCAGGAATAAACATAGCTTTTCACAGAAAGGGGTCATTTTACTGACATTTTAAAATGACCAACACATGGAGATACAGTCAGGAAGCAACCTGCAAGAGTCTGAAGCTTAGAACAAAGCGAAGTGTGTGTGAGACACAAAGCTACAGTTTCTGTAACAATGGTCAGTGACGAAGTGATGTTTGAACTGAGATTTTCAACATGTTGCTTGTGTTGTAGTCTGTCCTTGGTGGGTGTGTAGCAAGCGCTACTGATGTTTAGTCTCGATAAGAGACGGTAGTAGCTATATTTAAAGAGTAAATTAAATAATCCATCAATCAGCATTAAGATCAGTTGTTTGCTTTATGTGTTACATGCTCGGCTTCATTCTAGCTTTGTTGACAGATTAGAAAAAGCAAGCTGACTGTATTAGCTACGTACGTTCACCAGAGGCACCGACAATCTCTGCTACTTCCTTCCGAGCTTTATTTTCCCTCTTAATGTCTCTATACACAGTTGATGAGAGGTTGTATATGACAGGATAAGATAAAACCATGGCTTTCTTCCAGTTTGTTATCCATTTTTATAGCTTCTGTAGCTTTCTGTAGCTCCAAAGCAAAACTTAAGAAGCGAACATTGGACATCAATCATGTTTTGGCTGATCAAATACATTGGGCTAACATTGTATGATTTTTATGCCAAAGCATTCCTTTAAAAATGAAAAAAAAAAAAAAAAACAAGTACAGATCCCCCAAGTAATACATTACAAAACAAAAATGTTAAAGAAAAGCAATTATAGATGTAATCAATATAATTGTGGATTTTGGCAACACAAATAAATCAAGATGAAAGTTAAAAGCGAGCTGTCGTTCTTTTCCTTTCGCTCTGCTTTGGAGACAAACTTGCTTTCTCTCTTTCTCTCTTTCTGGCTATAAGTCACTTTACTGACCCAGAGTTTAGACTGCCACTATCTGACAGTGTGCAGACATGCAGGAATTACATGCTTTATTAAATCCCAGCACACATAAACCCTGTAAATTAACTCACATCCAGTAACCGTACACACACACACACACACTTCAACCAATGGATACCGAGAGAAAACTATAAAAAGTACTGGTTACTAATACAGAACTGTTATCAGTACACCAATCTATAATCTGTAAAACCTGGGATTCTCTGAGCATCTTGTACAGAAATAACCGGTGATTTACAGGAGAGGCCTCTCTTCCTGAATCCTGGTTCCTCATCAGCTTTACTTCCTCTTTTACCCTCCAAGAGGGTATACAGTAAGTGCTTGCCACTGAGCTGGGTCACTCAAAGATAGGAACATTACTATAGTGATACATCAGTAAATTACATAATATGACCTTAAAGAGCACTGCTGTATCCTTAGGGTACTCTGAAGCCCAGAACTGTACAGAAAGCTAGAAGTACTGTTTACTGAATGCATTTTTTATGCATGTGCTTAAGAGTGAAGATAGTTAACGTGTAAGGGGTAGTTGTCGTACAGCCCTAAATATTTGTCTAAATGTCTAAATTGTTTCATCACACAGCTATGGCTGCAGAAAAGTGTTTTTTTTCTCTCTCTCTCTCTCACTGTTTGCTCACAGCCATCAATCAAACAAACTAACAAAATAAAAAAATAAATTAAAAAAATAAAAAAAATAAATGCAATTTAAAATTAAGCTCTGAGGTTACAGAACTAACAAACAAACAAATAAATAAAATACAAAAATATAATTTAAAATAAAGTTCTGAAGTTACTGAACAAAGTAACTAATAAACAAACAAACAAACAAACAAACAAATGAATAATTAAAGTAGTTAATGAATTAATTACTTTTAACACAAATGTCAAAGTTACACAACAAAAAGACAGACAGATAGATGGATAGATATAATTAAAGAATAAAAGAAATAATTAAAGTTTAAAATGATGGTCTGAGGTTACAGACCAAGTAAATAAATACACAAATAAATATCCTGAAACATTAAAAAAAATTCCTGCACTATATTCAGGTATGAACTTTGTCTATTACATGACTAGAGTTCTACATGTTTTCCTCACACTACATGCGTTTTTTTTTTTTTTTTTAACAAGAAAAAAGTGAAATATACAGATAAATACCAGAGAAATCCTGAACTGTGCAGGAACAATGTCACAGAGTCACAGTGTTTATTTACGTGGGACTGGGATAAGATGAACAGAATTATTTTGGGATCCAATCAAGGCCACCTTAAATTAAAGCAGTGAACTCCCTGATATAAATCTGATGTTGAATCCCACTGAATTGAATCATCCTGGCTGAGGTTTTGGCCAGAAGGTGGCATAGTAACGCTAAACCCACACATCACACCTACCGTACATACTGTATTTCAAAACATTTTGGTCAAAGCAAGACAATGAGGTAGTGAATATATGACTATGAATATATGCATGTGATTACTTTTCTTACCTATAAGCCCACAGTTTTCAGTGCAGAGATGTGTTAAGGGAAAACTAATGGTCTTTACATAATCATTTGCATAAGAGTTTCATGATTGTGAGGCCATTTGTGTCATACTGACATTACATTTACAAATATGCATATAAATAAAATTAAAAGACATTTTATATACAGGTAAAGTTCCTTCACAACAACCTCTATGCATGTTTCAGATAAATAACTCAAAATTCTGCATTAATGTGTGAATCCGTTTACCATCTCATGCTTGAAACATGCTTTTCCATGAGTCGTCAATTACACATCATGAAAAATCTACAGCTTAGCTTATTCACTCATCCCTGTTACCTGATTCACCCCTACGAAATGTTTGGAATATTCCACAAGTCACATGTTCAACAGGAAGTTGCATTTGAATTTCTTGAAGATCATGGGAGGAAGTAAAGTAAGCTCTCGCATTCTTTTTTCTTTAGTTTCGATGATGTTGTGATATTGTCTGGTCAGGTCACGTGGAACCTACAACACTGTTTCATTTTCACATTTTCAATTCTGTTACTTATTTAAGAGCAAAATGCAGCCACCTGACCTTGTAAAAAATGCCTGAGATGTTTATATATTTTGGAATGGTTAAATTCATATTCAAATGTATTGAATTCAATTGTTGAAAAACATAAAAAAGTCGAAATTTTAAGAGTTACAATGCTAAATGGCACCGCATTAGTGGACTCATCAACAAATAGTTAATTATTTCCAGAAGGTAGTTAATAAAATTTTGTCAGCATTAATATATTTATTGGCTAACACTTGGTGTGAGAGCACGTTATTTTTAAATAAATAATCGTAATTAAAAATAAATAAACTTTTTAATTAGCTAGCTTGTGATTAGGTTCCATTTAGCTCCGATTTGACTTTTTCACATGTGTCTCAATGGGTTTGGAAGTGTTTATGAATTTATCCAGAATAATTTCCTTGTTAGGCGGCGATGTTAATGAGGCAACATATTTTAATAATAAATATAATAATAACTGATGGATTGCAGCTCCATTTCACCATTCCGTATTCACCAACAATATGACTAAAGAGTTGTATGGAAATTCTGAATCATTATAATTGGGTAACTGATCCAGTCAAAACATGAGAAAAATCTCAGGGAGTCATAACCAAACACACAGATACCCACACACTTTTAGTGCTGCAAATACGTTACTCATAGCTGGTTAGTCTGCAGTTTTAGTCTGTTTCTCATTTTATGAGCCTTGTGTCAAGCTATAAATAACAGAGCACCAAAATTAGGTCATAATACATTGAAACAAAGTGAAAAGTTCAAATATTTCCTATCTCACACACACACACACACACATTGGGTCTATCATTAACTATTTGAATTGGCCCAAGAATCCAATGTTAATGTGGTAGCTGGTGTCAACAATAACAGTTATAAAATTTACCAAATGTCCTTCTAACACAAATTTAACCAATCACCAATCAGCCAAGACATGGCTGATTTGCTTCTTTAGATTTGTCCTGGAACATTTAGGCCAACAAGAATTATATAACAAGTATGGCCTCCAGTTTAGCACTGTGCAATCTGCGTGTGTAAATCAACACACAATAAAAAGATAATATTACAAATATATAGTGTCTATAAATAGCTGTAATTTCAGCACGACATGGTACTGTTCCTAGACCACGTCTGTGGTTTGTGTGTGTTGTCCAGCATGTGGTGTGATTCGGAAAAGTGTAGTGTGTGGCACAGCATTGAGGTGCTTTGCATCATCGAGGAATATATGAACCAATCAGAGCAGGTTACATTTAAACATATTTGATGTAAAGTTTTCTTTTGTGAAAATCAATAGAAAGACAGAAGTAGAAGTAGAGATTTTTTTCTTTTTCTGTTTGTACATAATCTGCTTATCTGAGACCCCAGAACCTTATACATTTTGGCTACTACTGTTCTTTTGGATCAGAACTAAGTAACTGGCGTTACTCAGCGTCCGGGGTCTAGTGTCTTTTACACATTCCTCAGCGTTATTAAGCTGGTTTTTGGCTTTGCTGTATGTCATCAGCATAGCAGCAGAAGCTAACTTCATCTTTATGAATAATTGCACCCAGATCTAGCATATATAGGGGAAGAAAGCAGTGGCCCTAGAGCAGAGCCTTGTGGGACACCAAACTTTACTTTTGTATGCATAGTTACCATTTATATGTACAAAATGATAATAGTCAGTCAAATAAGACTTGTGCCTGGAAAGGGCCATTCTTTTAACTCCAACAACATTTTCTATTCTGGCTGGAAGAATACTGTGATCTTCATTATCAAAATTTGAACTGAGTATTATAAGTAATATAAGCCAGGAGACATAACCCTCATCAGAGGTCATTAGATGGTCATTTACAACTTTAACCAGTGCTTTTTTTATGTACTGTGATGACCAAATTGTGACCAAAAGATTGCATCTATGTGATTCCTGTGCAAGTATGAGCTTAACTTTTGAGCTACAACCGAGATCTTGGAGATAAAGGATAAAGAGTTTGATGTTGGCCTATAGTTTGACAGCTACACTTTTTTCTCTCTCAGAATTACTGAATAATTATAATAATAAATTGAATAACTGTATGATAATCTTGGACTTTAAGGGGTTAAGTACAGAAAAGGATGTAAGTGACACCCCTATAGTCAGAAAGATGTTCTCTCACAATGTCTATTGTAATACAAAACTATTTCACTAGTCAGAAATGTGGAATTTCACAGCAGAAGGTCCCCTATGTCTCACATTCTCAGGTGTTAAACAGCCGAGGGACTTTGAGTCACCTGAGATCGTATTGTGCTCCAGTTCTCTGCAGGTGCTGTTTGTACATATTCATATACATTTTTTCCAGTCCCTATAGACCTGTTTTTATTATTAGCTGCGAGAAACTGCCATTAGAGGAAAGTGTGGAACTGCTCTGTGAGTCACCTGTTTCCTCTCAGTGGTTTTTCCTAGAGAGTGACACCACTCAGAGAATGGTCATGTCATTCCTGGAATAGCAAACAATGTGCCAGTTGCAGTGTGAGATTGTGGCTTTGGTACACTGACGCATGACTTTTGGGACGCGTGCAGGAAACCGGAATACAAGGCATCCAGGAATGAGATAGCTCTTGCCTTACTGATTGAATTGTAACAGACTCAGTGCTCTCTCAGGACTTTTTGTCTGTCATGCCATTGTCTTGGGTATTTTCCATAAACTGCTGCTGTGGTCGAATGAGCGAGGAGTTCGATTCATCGCCTCAAGAAACACACAGTACCTTAATCAGCTACATCGACAGCTGGAGTTCTCATTTTCCAGCCCACATCAAAGACGTTGATTAGGCGTGGCTGTGTGTGAGTGTGTTTATATGTGTGCATGCTCGTTTGTGTGCTTGTGTGTCTAAACATTTTTCCAGAATGTTAGAGTTTCCATTTAAACAGTTAAAATAATTTTTGTAAAATAATGACGAGTTTAATGTATATTTAATGGTTAGGAAATTATTACAGTTACTATTATCACACAAAGTTGATCATTTTCCTACAGCACCTGCAGAAGGGTTTTATTCCTCATATGCCACAGCAATTTGCCAACAGCAACAATTTTTCTTTTATTGACAAATGACACATCATACTGTTCTATTGTATCCATTTACTGTTACACAAAACAAGTTAGTTACATTATAGCTTCAGAAGATAAAGTGTCTACACACCCCTGTTGAAATTGCAGGTTTTGGTTATGTAAAAAAAATTAAACCAGGATAAATCGTGCCAGATATTTTTCCACCATTAATGTGATACAGCAACCAAAAGAATTCAAGTGAAAAACAAATAGAAAAAAGAAAAAAAAAAGACTTACAATAACCTGGTTACATAAGTGTGCACACCCTTTTATATTGAGGCATGTGTTTTATATTGAACAACGTGAAGACCATCATTAACAAGTGGAGAAAATGAGACATCACCGTGACATCACCTAGAACAGGACGTCCCTCCAAAATCAAAGAGGCTGCCAAGAGACCTACAGCAACATTAAAGGAGCTGCTGGAATATCTGGCAAGTATGGCATATCTGGGCTATGGCAGAGGGTGGCTAGACAGAAGACCTTCCTCACGAAAAAAAAAAACCAAAACAAAACAAACAAACAAAAAATATCCAAGCCTGCCTAAATCACCCCAAACCACATGGCAAAATGTATTATGATCTGATGAGCTCAAGGAAGAACTTTGTGGGCATAATTCTAAAAGATGTGTTTGGCGCAAAACCAAGACAGCTTGAAGCACGGTGGTGGCAGCATCGTGCTATGTATGGGGCTGCATCTTTTCAGCTGGCACTGGGGCTCTAATTAAGCTCCAAATACCATCTATTTTGGCATAAAACCTGCAGGCCTCTGTTAGGCAGCTGAAGATGAAGAAAATTTTCACCTTCCAGCATGATAAAGACCCAAAGCACAAATCCATGTCAACAAAGGAACGGCTTCAGAAGATCAGTGTTTTGGAATGGCCCAATCACAGCCCAGATCTAAATCCGATCAAAACCTGTGGAATGACTGGCAGAGTGGAATAAAATTGTCAAATCAAGATTTGTTAAGTGGGCACTTTAACAAAGTATTAGTTAAGAAGTGTGCACACTTACGCAACCAGGTTAATGTAAGGTTTTTTTTTTCCTAAAGTGTTTTTATTTGTTTTTCACCTGAATTTTATTTGTTGCTATATCACATTAAAGGTGGAAAAAGATCTGACATGGTTTAATTTGTTTCATTTTTTTACATCACAAAACCCTGCAATTTTAAGAGGAGTGTGTAGACTTTTTATATCCACTGTAGAAACAGTTGTTCCCAAACCAGCCTATCTTTCTTTCTCTCTCTTAAAGTATAAAAACAGCTTGTGATGTTGTTGGCATGAGAAGTGTCCATTGTACAATTCTCTGTGAATGATCTGTTACTATAGAAACGATAGCATATTAGAACGAGCGCATTAATATAAACCTGTGATTTGCAGCTGCACTACTGTTAGCGCTGCTGTTCTAGAAAATTATTCAACACCTTCCGACCAATCACAATCCAGATTTCAACAGCACTGTGATATATATGTACTTAGCTGAAACAATGCCAGGATAACACCACTATTATTTTTCCAAGGACCAATTCCAGATTTATGCCATTCTTTATCAGAACAAATAAGGCCTTTCATCACAAAGTGTGCCAATATTTATTATCATTATTATTATTTTATAAGCCGTTTCCACTCCAGCTGTCCAGCCCACGTTCTTCACTGGGTGGTGGAGTGACCATAATTCACTGGCTGCGTCAACAGTGCCATCACTGTGTGTGTTGCAAAGGGAGGCTCACTTCCTTTCATCACACAGTGTTTTCGTTTGATTAACTCTACTCTGGCCTTTGGACCGTTTCCATCACCGACTTTAGAGATCTGCAGTCCAAAGACGCAGCTCATCCAGAAAACCTCATGATGCAGTGACATGGCATGAATGATGTGGGTGACAAAAAAACACAGATCACTGATTAGCATTGTTTTTTTATTTTTTTCATTTGGGTGTCTTTTTTCCCCTTTCTCTTACTTTTCTTTGCTTCTCTTCTTTCTCTCCTTTTCTTAGTAGTGGGTGGATTTATTGAAAAGTCCATTTTCTTTATTCTTCTGTCTCAGTGAGTGTCTACACATCCCAAAATAATGACATAAAAATAAAGTGACTGATCAAATGAAGCAACAAGAAACTTCCCTTTAAACGTGCCATAGATTCCCATCGAATATAAATACTCACATAAAGATTATAAAGATTACACTCACATAAAGACATCACATTATTTTAAACTCAGAAATGTTCTCGTCTCCACATCTGTCCAGCTGTAGGAGAGGCACAAGATAAAATCCTGTCACATGACTCTAAATTTATGTAAATACTAGTGATGTGTTGTTTATGAACAAGTTGACTTGTTGGCTATTTTAGGCAAACATTGAGAGCCGATTCACATATATGAGCCTTTTCTTTTTAAAGATAGTCTATACTGTGGAACCAAAAGTCCAGAAGGTGGAGCTGGATCTTATCCAACTCCTCCTATAAACTGAACTCTAACTCCTATTCCCCTATCCCTAATCCACACAACACTGTAAACCAAAAAAAAACCGCATTAAACACACTTATCCAGTCTGAAAAACACTGAGCTGTCTCCATCCCATAAACTTTTGACACAAAGTATTAGTTACGGGGGGTGCACACTTATGCAACCAGGTTATAGTAAGTTTGTTTTAAATTTTTCTTAATTTTTTTTTCTAAAATATTTCTCTTTGTTTTTCATTTGAATTTCATTGGTTGATATATAACATTAAAGGTGGAAAAAGATCTGACATTATTGATCTTTGTTACATTTTTTATATCACAAAAAGATATAACTTTAACAGGAGTGTGTACATACACACACACACACACACATATGTATGTACATATACAGTCAGGTCCGGAAGTATTTGGACAGTGACAGAGTTTTTGTGATTTTGCCTTTATACACCACCACAATGGATTTGAAATAAAACAATCAAGATGTGATTGAAGTATAGACTTTCAGCTTTATTTTAAGGAGGTTCCACAAAAATATGGCATTTACCATTTAGGAATTACAGCCATTTTCAACAAAGTACCTCCATTTTCGGGGGCTCAGAGGTATTTGGACAAAGTGACAATTGTAAATACAACCATAATTTTAATACTTGGATGAAAATCCTTTGCAGTCAATGACTGCCTGAAGTCTGGACCCCATGGACATCACCAAACTCTTGATTGTAGATTTTGACAATGATACGTCTACCTTCTCCAGAGTATTCTTGACTTCTGTTGATGTCGTGAAGGGGTTTTTCTTCACCAAGGAAAGGATTCTGTGATCATCCACTTTAGTTGTCTTCTGTGGTCTTCCAGGCCTTTCGATGTTGTTGAGCTCACCAGTGCTTTCTTACTTTTTACCCAACTGTTGATTTGGCCACACCTAAGGTTTTTGCTATCTCTCTTATAGATTTATGTTA
>CM040456.1:2960160-2977039 GCA_022758105.1 Pangasianodon gigas | reverse complement strand
GCATTGAGATCTCCTTGGACTTCATATTGGTAGCTCCAGTCAAACAGCTGCCAAATGCCAACTCAATACCTGATATCAACTCCAGACCTTTTATCTGCTTCATTTGTCTTGAAGTAACGAGGGAATGGACCGCACCTGGTCAATTAACTTCTTGTCAGTCAATTGTCCAAATACCTTTGAGCCCCTGAAAATGGAAGTACTTTGCTGAAAATCTACACTTCAATCACATCTTGATTGTTTTATTTCAAATCCATTGTGGTGGTGTATAAAGGCAAAATCACAAAAACTCTGTCATTGTCCAAATACTTCCGGACCTGACTGTATATATATATGTATATATATATATATATATATATATGTATGTATATATATATATATATATATATATATATATATATATGGTCAAAAATATATTAAACTTTGGAAAACTAAAAAAAAACTTTAAAAGTTATAAAAACAAAAAATGAATGAGTCATTAGGGAGCCGAAAGGGTCAAATGATGTGACTCCGTGAAATGAGCAATGATTCCCATCATTAGTAGTACAGTAGTTTTTCTGTTAAAAAGTTGCTGCAACATTTTATCTGTCAAATTTAAACAGTAAAAGGTTTTGCCATTATTTGTACATGTTAGCAATAATTCATCATTTACATCTACAGATATTGAAACTTTAGATATTGCTGAAACTTTTTTTTTTTTTTTGCATAAAATAACCAATATATCAATGAAAATACTTTCTGTCTTTTCTGAAATTGGACTTGACGTTTGCGCAACCGTTGGGATCAATTTATATTCTTCAACATTTTTACTTGAACTGTTAGAGTTACAAAAGTTTGCTGTCATCACTTCGCACTTGATAAATGAATCTGTTCATGATTACAGAGTTGGGAGTTGGAAGCAACACACACACACACGCGCACACACACACACGCGCACACATGATGGCTGTTGGAAAGATTCAGCCTTCTATTGTTGTGTTGAATCCAGGAGCCTCCCGTCACTTACACCTCCAACAGGAGCCTCCTTAGCCACGGGTCATAAGTCTTCCAGCATTTCTATAGCGGGAAGTGCGCATGGTAGTCAATAATGAGAGCTGTGATGTAATATACGGTGTGAATGGGTTGCGAAAGATAATCTGCAGATCTGGAAAGTGGGGGTAATTGACACGGTTTCCTTCCCTCCTGGGAGGATATTGGCCATCCTTAAAAGACAAGCTGGTTCTCTGTTGCGGTTTCTTATTGTCTCTGAGTATCCAGGAGACCAGTTCACAACAAATACTGTGCACAAAAGCCTTTTTCTTAGCCTCTTCTTGTTCTTCTAATAAAATTAAATTCCTTATGAAAACACAGAAACACAGTTGAGGGAAAATTAAAAAAAACAAAAACGGGGGGATTGCTTGAAAACGAGGAAATGAGGCAGCTTTCTTTTACCTGGGAACCTGGAATAGTGTACGGTTATAGATTGTGATTTAATTGAAGAATAAATGGATGTTGGCATTTTCAATCATTACATCCGTCAGGTCTCAGTTTCTATAGCAAAGGTTAAAGATATCCGTGTTGTTTTTGTGCTTCAGCATTGAAACATGGACTCTGTGTGTAACATGCGGTTTGATTAAAATCACTGGCCTTGAAATTCCCCTGAGCGAGTACATCCAGAGGTCCGCTAACGAAATGAAAATAAAACACGGACGTGACCGTGAACATATTGGCAATCAGAATGATTTATGTACAGCGTTGCAAAAAACAACAAAAAGCACAGGCTGTACCTGAGAGCTTTGGCTGTGGCTTTCTTTACTGAGCCATGGTGAAGATTTCAGCTCCAGGCACGGGGGAAATTTGGCTCAGTCAAAATGACACTTTGGTGAAAGTTATAAAACATGTACACAAGTGTTTAAGGAAAGAATGAAAAATATCAGGGTGGTGTGATGAAACAGAGTTACTGTTAGCACCCTGAAGCTGATTATTTTCCCATAACGGCATGTCTTTTATTCGTCTTTTAGCACAGCAATTTTCCAACAATTAAAATTTTTTATTAGTTAATTTTTATTAATCATATTTTTATCTGTTTACAGTTACATTTAAAGTAGTTTAATGTACGCTAAACTAGTTACTCATGTCCTAGCAGCTGTAAACAGTTGTTCCCTCGCCAATTTTTTTCCTTTCGTTTCATGTTGTTAAGATAAAAAAAAAAACTTCACTTGTCATGTTATCAAGAAACTGCAAATTGTAAACTCCTCTGTCCTGAAGATGTCAGAAACCTTAAAATAACAGCTTCACCTCTGACTGTGACAAAGCGCTGACACTGGAGACTCCTTCCATAAATGGTAAATAAATAAACATCTCCTTAGAAACTTGTTATGTTACCGTGGATCCAGTTTGATCCTGAGCTCGGGTTGCTGTCTGTATGGAATTTGAAATGTTCTCCTTGTGTCTCCACGTGTGGGTTTCCTCCGGGTTCTCCGGTTTCCTCCCGCCTCCCAAAAACATGCTAATAGGTGGATTGGTAGCTCTAAATTGCCCCAAGGTGTGAAAGAGTGTGTATGTGCACTAGTGTGTCATCCAGAGTGTATTCCCACATCATGCATGGTGTTCCTGGGATAGACTCCGGGTCCACCGTGACCGTGACCAGGATAAAGCGCAGACCGAAGATGAAAAACTCCTCTGTCCTGATGTCTTTCCCCTGACATAGACTTTTCGTTGTAAAATTCTCTCTTTGTTTCTCTGTCTGCTGGGATTTTCTTGTTAGCTATGTTATCAGCTATGTGTGAAGTACTTTCCACTTCTGTTCCCTGGAAAATTTCCGTATCAAAGTAATTGTACTGTTGATAAGAGAATTAACCTACTGGTGAGGTAATCAGGTGAAGAGAACTACCCCCCCCTTCAGCTGTAAAAATCGACTCATGAACTACATCTTCAGGGAACAAATTATACATAATTGCACATTATATATAGAGTTAAATGATATAATTGCACATAATTGCTGTAGATGCTTTCTATTAAACAGAGTCTGCACCATATAGCACATTTCCTGCACACATACGTGACCTTGAGCATTGAAATGATTTATGTAGCAAGCGCAGTACTCCTGATCTCTCAGGCCTTTAATGATGAGAGCGGTGAAGCTGACTCGTCACTTCCTGAGATGATCTTTGCTGGAAAGGAGCGAGCACGGAAAAAGGATTTGTTTAACGCACTTGTCGAGAAGTTTAGCAGGTAGCAAGGAACAGGGAGGAGAAGATGGTGGAGGTCTGTACCCAGAATAGAACGGATGGGTTCTGGCAGCTCAGGCCTCCTGTTTGTCCATGTCACGCAGAAACCAGGAACCGACTAATTACAGTTACAGCTGAAAGACGGTAATAATGATTCAGTGCCTTCAGGAAAGGAAAAACATCTCCCCCTTCACCCTTTAAGCTTGTTTCCTTCAGATCTTTGGAACCAGACTTTGTCCTGACCGAGAGATCTGCTCATGGACATAGTGAGATCTTAAAGAAATCCACAATGAAGCACTGATTTACTTTTGTTAAAATGATAGTACAACTAAAAATGAGCTACATAATTCCCTCTTAACCTAAATCAGAGCTCCATCTTGAATCCAGAGTTTGGTGTCAGCATTGGACTCATGTAGGAGGCGTGGCCTAAAGTTTGAAGGTGGAATTATATGTTTGAAATATGACATATCAAAATTCAGATATATTTTCTGAAAAAAAAAAAGATCAATGCATTTGATGGATTTTAAAAAAAGAAAACCTACATTTCATGACAATTATTAAATAATTAAGGAATAAAACAAAACAGGGCATACGCTTATGAGAAAATAATCAACACAAAGCAGAGTTCCTGTTATATTCTGAAAACAACACGTCCCAAAGTGTTTTATTCCTCTTATACCACAGTGATTTTCCAATACTATCAATTTATTATATATTTTAAAAAAATATGGAACATCATATTTTTTTTATCTGTTTATAGTTACACTTAATGTTGTGGAACGTCTGTGAAACAAGGTATTTCCTGTTATCACCTACGTTACACACAGAGTCTGATGATTGACTGTTATTCTACAATATTTAAAGTTGATTTCTTTCAATTATTTTGTTTTAAGTTGAATGTTTTTATTAAAGCTGATTCATTTTTATATAAAGTTGCCTGTTTTTATTTAGAGTTGATTTCCTTTTATTTAAGTGGCCTCTCTTTTTTATGTTAACTTCTTTAATTTAAAGTTGATTTATTTTACTTAAAGTTGACGTTTTAAAGTTAGTTCTGTTATTTAAAATTGTAAAATTTAGTTCTTTTAAATAAAGGTGATTTATTTTATTGAAACTTGATTTATTTTATTTAAAGTCACTACTCGTTTTTAAGCTAATTTTATTTAATGTTAACTTTTTTTATTTAAAGTTGCTTTATTTGATTTAAAGTTGATTTATTTTATTATTTTCTTTTATTTATTTTATTTAAAGTCACTCCTCATTTTTAAGCTAATTTTATTTAATGTAAATTACTTTTATTTAAAGTAGATTTATTTAAAGTTGATTTATTTTATTATTTTCTTTTATTTATTTTATTTAAAGTCACCCCTCCTTTTTGCAGCTGATTTTATTTAAAGTTGGCACATTTTATTTGAAACAGGCTCTATTTTTTTAGTGTCATATTTTATTTAAAGTTTTTATCAGGTGACACTGTATAAACTGACTATGAGCTACACTTGTTATGACCATTAGACTCCATGTCTTGGCTCATTGAGGACATTTAAAGGACGTTATGTCTGATTATTTTTGGCTGAACTTTTGTTCTAAGCTTGAACAAGAATTAACATGAATTTGAAGTAAATTGTGTGGACAGATTTTTTTTTTTTCCATGTGACTCTTTCTACAACAACAGTCTCCTAAACTCCAGGGAATAATGGACGTTTCCACTCTCTATACCATAATATTAGTTTAACCGTTTTGCATTGTTTTACATGCTGTTAGTGAATAATAAGTCCTATAATAAGTCTGAAAATGTAAAGGCACATGATAAACAGAACATATTTTCAGTACCTGCTTATACAACAATGTCTATGAACGTACACTGTTCACAGGAAGTGCACTGGAACTTACCTGTGAACTTTTATAGTTGTTATTGTTTATGATTTATTAGGGTTGTTTCAGATTGAACGTTTGACTCATAACAATGACGCCATCCTTATATGAGAGAAAGAGTTGGACGGACAAGAGCTTATGTAATGTTTTGAACATTTCATGCTTTTCAGTGGCACACATGCAGCCGATTCAGTCCAAAACCAAACTGACGCCTCGGTACAGATGGGAAATATCAGCCAAATGAAGAAGTATTCATAATAATGTCATTTCTGATTGGCTTCTATTAAAAAAAAAATCTCTTGAACTCTTGGAGATCAGGAGTTATTACACTGTTATTTGTATAATGTATACAGATACTGAGGAATTCAAAAAATTCACAAAAAAAAAAAAACAGTAAATACCCCAGACATGGCATGAATGTATTCACATATTATAACTCCTCATTTCTACAAAACAACATTAGTTTAATCATTTAGCATTGTTTTTCATCTACTTGATAGCTGATACATCTTTTTTTATTGTAAAGGATTCAGATAACAGTGAATTATACTGTATACCTTCAGCTACACTCCTAAAAACCTCCGAACCCTTAACGGTTCTTCACTGGTGTCTCTGGAGGAACCCTTACAGGTTCTCTGTTGAATCCTACAGCAGAGTGTTGTCCCGTGTCGTGTTCAGTGTTTCGCCTCCTGACTTTACCTAGCCGTTTTGTTCCATGTGTGCACTCCGGCTTTTGACTTCTTGCTCCGTTCCCTTGTTTTGTGCTTTTGGATTATCCTTGATATTGCTGGTTGTACATCGCCTGACCCTTGCCTGTTTTGGATTACGTTTTGAACATTGTTTTGGATTTGTCTGCCTGCCTCTATTAATAAATACGCCCTTTTACTGCACTTGCATCTGTCTCCACTTGCATTACATGACATCCTGTGAGAAAGAGAACCCATTTTTGGAAGCTAAGAACCCTTAATCATTCACCGAGCTCTTAAAGAACTCTTAAAAACACAGATATTTTGGGTCCTTGGTACTGTATTATAAAAATAATTCTTCACTCTTTGAAAAAAGGGTTCTTTAAGGACTTTTCAAAGGTTCACTGGATAATTAAGAGGTTTTAAACCTTAAAAGTTGAACCCTTTCTGATAGGGAAGCACTCTGTTGTAGGGTTCTATGTAGAACCTTTAAGGGTTCCACAAAGTGACAACTGAAGAACCCTAAAGGGTAAGATACAGACATCAAGCTTTGAATAATAAGGTTGTGTCTGAAGTGTATAATTGATTTTAGGATGTTGAACAATAAAGTTTTGATCTTCAATAAAGTCAAAACAGAAAAAGACTTTTCAAGCTTACATATGTACAGTATATTACATCATATACTGTATTATTTGTTTAGGCAAAATTTTGGTTTAAAACATCTCACAAATATACAGTGGCATGTAGAAACACACTAACCTTAATTTTTAGCAGGGACTGCATTGTTAGTCATTAGTGAACATTAGTGAGCCAGAATAAACCTCAGTTAATAGACATTGCAGCACTTCCTCCTCCTGGCCTGTGGTATTAATAAAAGAAAAAAAAAAGTGCACCTGTGTAGTCCTTTTTTTTTTATTAGCAGTCTAGGCATAAAATACAATACGTGATCATGATAAATCTTTTTCTTTTTTTGTTTAACAGTTAATATCAGGTTGGTATCAAGTATTGATTGATACTCAAAGGTATCAACATTGTATTGACAATGTACAGTCAGATTAATACATCCTTAGTTATGTAATCTACATTTAAGTGCCAGTTTCTAAGGTCTTCCTAGTATTCCTCTGGTATTTTTAACTAGTATGTATAAAGTAGAAGCCCTGTGTATAGTCCAGTAACGCAGGAACCACAATGAGGTGGCATTATTTATCTGTATGTAACAGCACTATAAACTGCCATGTCCTCCAATCTCCGGAAATGGGAGGAAATGTAAGCTCATGCTGTGTAGAATGTGTGTGAAAGGAAAATACAGTGCAGGTCATTAATAACCTTCATTACTAAGAATGAATAATTTTTGGCATTTCCGAAAACCAACATATAAATTCTCCATGCTCCATGTCTGTAAATGCTCCATGTCTGTCATTGCATCATTTAGTTCCTCTTTATCACAAACAAGCTAACAAAAGCTCTCTGAAGTCTACTAATATTGTCTCTCAAGATAAAGGCCAAGGAATTGTCACTTTCAATACTAAAACAGATCATTCAAAGTGAAAAATATAAATAAAGCAATCAGGAACAGAGATGTTCGGTATGGCCTGAAAAATGGAATGTCATTAATCCAGCCAAGTCAGTTTCCTGACTTGAACCCAGCTGACTTGCATTTTAATTATCAAAGATTAAAAACATAATGCCCCTGAGGCAAGAGGATGTGCAAATGTCAGAAAATATAACGTGAAAAATTAAACCAGCTGGATTGCGTGCCAAAATACCAGAAAGTGCCCTCGATGTAATCTTTCTGCTTAAGTTTAGGACATGATGATGATGATGATGATGATATACAGTTTGGTATGATTTATGACATATTTGTTTGAGTCTAGGACTTCTCTTGACGGAAAAATTTTCACAGGTGATGACCTCTTGGAAATCTAGGCAACCTCACCTTCCAAAAAAATCATATGAAGTGTACTCTTATCAGATCAGCATGCTTCTGGACTTCTAAGTGGTGCAGCTGTTTAAAGACCATATTTACTTTGTACAAAGTAACAGAGCTTTTGGCACCAGAGAACAGGCAATGCCATTTTCCCCTTGGTTACCATTTTATGACCAAAGCTTCAGTTGTATTGGTACTTGGCTTATAGGACAGGATGTAATGGTACTCAAGGGTGTGTCTAGCAGCACTGTGATGCCATATGGCCATAAACTCCCATCAAATTGGACCCTCGCAGCTCTGACTGTGAATCTGAATTATATCTTGTGCATTAACATCATGTTTTAGCCCACAGTTTTTCCTCCAAATCAATAATTATGTTAAGGAAAACTTCAAATGAATGGTTATCAGCTCAATAAACTTCATTGTAATGTAATGTGATTGATTATAGAGGCAACAAATACACACAAAAATGTTTCATTACTTATAAATTGTGACATAAATTAAATGAAACATTTCACTTTCTACATTGTATATTTACTCACTTGGAGTCTAGGGTTTTGTCTTTAAAATTCTTAAACAAAACGTTATTGGATGATTTTCTGGAAAAAGATTGGTCTGTGTACGTTTCCCCCAATCCACTCCTGTTATAAGACAGAAAGTCAGCATGTTGAAATGGTCTTGGCCTCTGCCGATACATGCGATATATTCTGAGTAGCTAATTTATCAGGAACAGCAATCTTGTAACAAATAAAGTGGCATATAGTATTTTTTAGGAAGAAGTAGTCTTCCATTATATTAGTTAATAAGAGGAATGTTCGGGTTTGTGATTTTTTATATAGAGTTAAGATATGATCAAATCCAGACTTTACTAATACAAATGCAAAGTTTACTCAACTAAAAGGAGTCTGTCTGAAACTTCCCAACAATGCCAAATGAAACAAATCATAGGATTGGAATAAAAAATCTCAGAGAACCGAGGCTCAGCAGTGTTGAAATGATTTTAATCAGAAATTTATGCTATCTGGGTTTTATGGTGTTTTTGTCCAGAGATAAATTGTGATTTTGGCTCTACACATTGCCTCATGCCTTCATGCTTTTGTCACAGCATTATAAGTTCCCTTGGATATATTCCAATTTATACAGTAAGGAGTGACTTGGATCAAACCTTGTTGTTTGAATGTCTTTCTGAGGCATTAACTTTTACCAATTTTTGTCATTTTTGTCAGTGTAGAAAATGAATCTCGACTATAAGAATGAATTTAGAAACATAATAATTCAGTCTGTGTTAACAGCAAAGACTGTCACAACTTAGCCCAAGGTGTGTCCTGTTTCAAATTAAATATCTGTTACTAACAGTCCTTTATGTTCTGCAATGCCAGATAAGGAGGAAATGCGGCAAGTCTTTCATTAACTTTAGCATTTGGTTATTTTCTTTATTGGTGAACATACACTCTCTTTTCACTGTCGACGGAAAACACACTCCCCCATCTTGCCTCGCCAATGTCCACATCCTCCCTTTCTTGCCCTTTTCGATTATTCCTTCATTACCACCTAATGACTTCCTTTTCCCACGCACTGAACAAACGGGCGTGGAGGTCACACTGCTCTGAATGGCCCGGCGCTGAGGTTAGAATCAGTATATGACAGAAATGACGGACTGAACTCCTTCCTTTGCAGCTCAAAGATCCCTTGTGGAGTAGTGAATAAAATGACTCTGATCATGGTTGGCGTACATTGGACACGCTCTGGAAGGTGTGAGGAGGAGAGGCCGAGAGGTCGGAGTCAAGTTTCTGATGGATGGACTTGCTGATAGAAGGAGATATAAGGGAGTGAAGCAGCATCCCTCTCCCTTTCCTCTAGCTGTGGAGGTGAATTTGATTACATTAAGATTATAGTTGAGAAGGCAATTCCTCCAGTCCGGCTGGAGCACTAAGGCAGGAAGAGGAGCTGGAGTGACTGGAGTTAATTGGGTGGAGGTAGCGACTGAACTTTCATGCTTCAGGTCAACCTGACCAGCTTTCTTTCCCCTCTTGGGACTAGTGTAGCCAAAATGATTTGTTCAAGTCTAGGACTTGGCCTACTCCTCTTGAAAGGAAAATTTCATCAGAGGTGATGACCTCTTGGAACTTAGACAACCTCGCCTTCCAAAAAAATCATATTCTTCTTATCAGATCTTCTTATCAGTGTATTCCTATCAGATCAGCAAGTTTCTGGACTTGCAAAAGGTGCAGCTGTCTAAAGGCCATTTTGCACTGCACAAATTACCAGAAAGTTTGGTGTCAGAAATCTGGCAACTATATTAAGACCATGGCATCAGTTGTTTGGTCTAATCTATATAGTCTTTTCCTGATACATTATAGATGCATTTGTGGGATGAAATTCTGTTCTACAGTGAATAAGGTTGCAGGGGTTTCAGGCTATAGTGCCAAGTATTCACTGTGGTTGAGCTGTGCCTGGTTGTGCTAGATTTGTTGACTCTGAGGGAAGGGAGGTGGTAAGAGTGGTTGGCTATAAGCTTGCCAGCAGTTTTCCAGACCCTGCTGTTCTAGATGTCCTGAACAGTTGGCAGATTGTATCTGCTGTTCTGATTAATCACTGCTTTTTGGTACCTGTGAGGTAAAGGGCAATGTGAGGACTCATTAGAGGGTGTGGCAGGATTAATTTCTTCAGAAGCCTCAGAAAAATCGTCAGTTATCATTTGCTGTCCTGCTGATGGAGAATGTGTTCCCTTCCCTGTGCTGACCTGAGTGACATAGTAGAGATCAGAGAGCCACTGATGTTGAGGGGTTGGAAAGTATACAACCATCTCAACCGTCTTTATGGTGTTGAGCATCAGATGATTGTGACAGCACCAGGACACCAGTTGTTAGATAGATAGACAGATAGATAGATAGATAGATAGATAGATAGATAGATAGAGAGGTGACAGTGCAAATAGAAACAACAGATATGCGCAAAAGTAGACATGACCAGCAGGCGATCCACAATAAGTTGGATAGTGAAAATATATTGTGAGTTAGCAGCAATGCAGTAAAGAGTGTCACCAAGTGCGAAAATGCAAACAGGTGTCTGATGAGCTTATTCAAGGAATAGGCTCTAATGCACAATAATGTTCTGGGCACAGTGATTCCTTGCTACAGCAGAGCTGAATGAGGGTGCTCCACTGTTTGATCAATAGGTCATGGAGGGGATGTGATAGATTGTCCAGGATGGACACCAGTTTGTTTAGTGTCTTCCTTCCCAGGACCACATAAAACTGCCTAGGGAGCATTACAGGACAGCCCCAGCCTTCATAATCAGTTTGTTGAGCTTCCTTGCTCCTCTGGCTCTAATGCTGCCTCCCCAGCATATTGCCATAAAGAAGACAGCACTTACAACAGCAGACTGGTAGAAGATCTCCAACATCTTGCCGCAAACATTAAATAACCTGAGCTTCCTCAGAAAGTAGAGTCTGTCATCCCCTTCCTGTATACAGCCTTCATGTTGACCTTCCAGTCCAGTCTGTTTGTAGGTGTCAACCAGATCAACATCCTTTCCCATGATGTTTATTGGTCTGGATGTGGTCCTCATCCTCCTGATGTCAACAGAGTGATATAACCACACCCACACATATAAGGGCAAGACATTCTGTCCACTTCGCTTCCCTGTTTGTTATGAGCCTGACTACAGTGTTATCATTTGCAAATGTCAGGATCTTTATAGATGCTTCTCTAGAGGTGCAGTCGCATCTGCTATTGTTTGACTGTCAGAAACTATGAAGATCCACCATTATTTAGAACTAGAACCCCAGGTATTGTCAAAGTGTTACTTTGACAGAAGAGGACAGCATGGTCAGTTTTGCTTTCTTGGACTCCTGGCCACAGATGGCTGTGGCATCGTCAAGATTCATGATCTCTCAACAAAAGGATGGACATAGGAGCCTCCACTCAGGAGCCATCTGGTTCTACTTTTTTATTTAGCAGTAGAAAAATGGCCTAAGTTTTTGCCATACCATCAGCCAGTTTAAATCCTGACAGTGCCACAGGGATTGTGGGGCAAGGGGTCCAAAAGAAAGCATGTGTAGAAAAGATGGTTTCCCTCTCTCCCCTGCCCCTCAGAGCAATGTTAGGGAATCATGGACATCTGTTAGGTCATGCATTCTTAAATAATTGGTGATGTTGCATAAGCAACTTTGACTAGATGTGGTGGCCCCAGGCCCTCTCAAATTGATAGCTGTTGTGCAACAGGGAGACACGGCTTAGTGGTGGGAGTTGGCTACAACTAAATTGTGAAAAAAATTGTGAAAAAAACCTTGTTTTCTAGAGGTTCTTTCAGGGCACTGTGTTTCTATTATTCTGTGTCTATTGGACTTATTGGCAACTGAACCAAATGAACCAAATTTTAAGGGTTAATTACTTTAGAGGAACATACCGCTGGAGATGGAGGAATGGGAAGCATCAGTGAGGAATTTCAGGGAGACATTCTCTCTTGGAAATATGATAAATAGATTAGCCTAATTAGGAGTTAAGAACATCTGGTCATTCCCCAAAATAGTTTGATGTTACATGTTAGACTGGATATAAATTACCTTAACCAGGTCTGTGTGTGTGTGTGTGTGTGTTTGTGTGTGGACACTTCAGGCAGTAGAAAGTAATCTCATCATCTACATCTCAAGAGAACAGGCAACATAAGGGAGCACTGCATCAGAGGCACTGACCTCTTGGTACTTGTGATGACATCATCATACAGATAAATCATGTTAGGTGTCTTCTTATCAGATCAGCCCGTCGTCTGTTTGCTCTAGGGGAAATGGATGAGCTGTGAGTTTCGGCTCCCTGTTATTTTTAAGATAGCATGAGCGAACTGCTTCTCTCTCTCCATGTTACAGGCACTGGGCCCTCACTAATGCAATTCAGAGAAACAATTAAAAACTCACTCCTTCAACAGGTTTGACGTCAGAGAATGTCTGTGTGGCTGACCCCGGATTATTCATTAGATAATTCATCATTTTAAAATAGGGCTATGTGTTGCAACATGGTACCACACAATTTGCAGGATTTCTTTTTTTTTTTTTTTTTGAATTTCATATAAACACAGTAGTAAGAAACGCTCAAGGTTCAAATGCAGGCCTCATCCCCTTTTCCCTAATTTTAAGGATGATTCCATGATTTCATGCCATGTGTGTCCCTGCCAGCTATATCTACACTTTACCTTGAAACAGATTCATTAAAATACTTCAAAAAATCATATTATTTTTGCATTAATGTGCAAATCCATTTAGCATCTCCCGCTTGAGGTTATGAAAAATTTATATTTTAGTTGATTCACTTGACACTGTTACCTGAACATATTCACCTGTATGAAATGCCTCATATCCAGAATTCCTGGTATAGGCTCCGGATCCACTGTGGCCCTGACCAGGATAAAGTGCTTACTGAAGATGAATGAATGAAAGAATGAGTGTTTGAATCGAATTTATCTCTGCGGTAACACATTTACCCAGAACACTAATCTATATAATCATGAACTAAGTGCTTAAAAAGCACACTTTTATGTGCATGGGTATGCTTAACATTTATAACTTACCTCCAAGTCAGATTATATAAATTTTTACAAATTAGCATTTGTGAAATCATTTCCAGCTGCATCTATCTGGTTCATCTATTAAAAAATGGTCAGTGACAAATGATCCTAGGCTTCAGTCCAGCTCCAAATTAGCAGCTGCTTGCCAAACTGCCAGTGGTTTGTGGTCACTCGAGTTCCAGCTCTGCCACTTAACCACTCCTCTTGCAAATATGAGTGACAGCAGCGTAGCTAAACTTCCCAGCATGTCCAGCTCCATAAAGCAGAGGGGGAACCACAGAACAGTGACCTATACAACATGTTCCTGTCCGGCACCAGACATGATTTATGGCCTGTGAGAGCAGCAGAAGATGCAGAGCTTGGTTCCCAGGCTGGTCCATCATCTCACACTCCAGATCTGGTTCTCGGAGTGCTTCACTGACACTGAGGGTTGGGAGGGTTCGTCTGAATGATCGGCGAGAAACATAGTACCTTCAAATACAAAAATCCACCTGTTTCAAAAACTGGACTGGAAAAATCAGGAGAAAAACGCTTCTCCACTTGGCAAAAATGTGGGCAAGCGGATTTTATTATGTTGCTCTTATTCAGAATATTTGCTGTAGCAGTAGATGACGCAAACGCTTAACAATTTGTACATTTCTTTTGTCAACATTTCAGAAATTTGTTTAAAATTTAAAAGGCATTTGGGTGGAAACATAGAGGCACTCACTGTATATCTAACTGAACTATGTTCTGAGAGCTACTGTGATATAGAAGAAGCACTGCCATTTTTTTTTTTTTTACTCCAATAGCAGGAGAAGAGCCAGACCTCACAATCAGATGAGAAAATAAACTCACTTCATCTGACCCAGTGAGGACCCACAGCCAACACGAGCCTCCTCGATTTCCTGATTAACTCTAGTCTTTGGGGGAAAAAGATGTCTAGCAGTACATCAAGGATCTACATGTACTAAACTTTTCAAATGACTTGTATGAGTGAAAACATACATTCCTGAGGCTGTAGGTTATTAGTTGAGATATAGAAGGTACAGAAGTTATAGAAGGTATTGTATATACTAATCTAATATGGGTCATTTTAATAGAATGGTGCAAATTCATGGTTGATACAGTGTAAAAATTTTACTTCTTTTACCTTTGTACTGGACAATTTAACTAAATATTAGGAATGAGAGGAATAAACAGATAATGCGTTGTAAACAGCTACAAGTTCACATACGAATAGGAGGCAGACTATTTGTTTTTTTGTTTTTGTTCTTTAGAAAGCTTGCTAGAAAGGTTCACAGGGCATCTGGATGAAACTTGAAGGACTAGGGGACTAGGAAGGCGGATCTCTTGGGACGCAACAAAAATGTTGCACAAGTGTGAGGTTTTTAGCTTCGTGCAGGCACAAGTGAGTGGTCAGATATGAAGTTTGTGGGACAAACAAAGACCATGTTCATTAACATGACTGATGCATTTCCAGTGTTTTTCACTCATCCTTAGTAACTGCCTGGTCAGAGTCATGGTGGTTTAAATTAAGCTAATATTTTTATATACTTAGGGAACTAGAACCAACCAAATTTGTTAGAAAATCCTTCTGGTTTAGGACACACCCACTTTGGGTTTAAACCCGAATTCAGATACAGATATTTGGAGCACTTAACAGATAAAGATAGAGGCACTGCATTACACATCTACTAAAGATTTGTAATTAAATTTCACCATTTAACATACATTTCAGACTATTCCCTGAATAACTGAACTTTAAAGAACTAATTTTTCTCGGACAATTTCAGCTGTTGCATCATTTAAGTCTTATATATAAATATTATAATCCCTTATTAGGCTTTAATTTATGTAACTAACATGAAAATCGGTCCAACTTTTCAAATTTACATTCACACTGTCATATTTTTGTAGATCTTCTTTACCCTGTACTAGCTCCAAGTACAAGATAAACAGCCTCAAGGCCATGTGGAGGGACATGGTACAAGAATAGCTGGAGTATAATCTCTATTTCAGGGAGAAATATGTGGAAAAGGAACAGGTAAGTGAAGCCAGGTGTCTGATACTGGACCCTGTTCAGGTCACTCACACCGCCAGATGTTGTGGATTTACACATACGTATGCATTTTTGACATATTTTGACATTTCTGTAACTACATCAGGCGTGTACAATACTGGGTTTTATTACTGTACTTCAGCTAGTACATTTTGACGTGTGTTTCTTGTAAACATTTGTACAGACATGTCATCACGTGGGGAAACAACAGACGTTTGTTTAGCCACGGCTGTTTTTCATTTCCTGTTTGGTGAAACAGGCAAGCAACAAAACACAAATCTCAGGTTCGGGATGACATGATTGCAATAAAATGTAAACATAATCCTGCCTTCTGCATCCCAAGAGCCAATAAAACTATCCTGAAAATCAGCCCAGTATCAAAACATTGCTCTCATAGGATCAATAAAGTTCTTATCTTACATTATAATCTTATATAATCATGTGTTCACATTAGAAAATTTAACAAAAAGTAATTTTCCTAAAACATTTTCTGATATTCCATACATTGGTCATGTCTGGAAATGAGTGCCTGTAAAATCCATACTTTTCCAAATTTTCCAGATTTGTGCAACAACCCTGTATTTTTACATCAGTAAAAATACGTTTATTTAATTAAAATGAAATGTTCAGCACCTTAATGTTGAGGAACTTAAAGGATGTGAGAGGGAATTAGGTGATGTGGGAGGACATGGAGAATGGGGGAGGGGCTTGGATGATGTGGGATGGATTTAGAGGATGTGGAAGGGGCTTAGAGGAAGTGGGATGGATTTAAAGATTGCAGGATGGGTTTAAAAGATGTAGGACAACTTGGAGGATTTGGGAGGGGCTTGGAAGATATGGGATGGGATTAGAGGATGTGGGAGGGACTTAGAGGTTGTGGGAGGGACTTATAGGATATAGGGGGGGACTTAGAGGACATGGAAGGGGTTTATAATATGTGGAATGACTTACACGATATAGGAGGGTCTTAGAGGATTTGGAAGGGACTTAGAGGATGTGGGATGGGAGTAGACTTCAGCTGTCCCTCTAATGGAACCCATAACATTTCTTTGTAGAACCCTATAACAGAGGATTGTATCAGAAAAAGGTTTCAAAAAGAACCTTTTAAGAAAACTAAGAACCCGTAATTATCCAAAGAACCCTTAAAGAACCCTTTTCTCTAAGAGTGTAGTCATTGGTTCAGTTCGCGTCTAGAGCACAGGGGTCACGACTAGTGTACGAGAAGTCAGGAGTCCAGAGTCTCTGTAAAACAGTGTGAGGTTACACACACACACACACACACACAGACAGAGAGAAGAGAGAGAGAAAACTAATGTACTCTTAATACACTCCAGATGTAAGACATGACTGAAGGTGGTGTGACCCCCACATTTAAACTGTGTGTGTGTGTGTGTGTGTGTGTGTGTGTGTGTGTGTGTATGTGGTGAGACCCAGGACAGGAGAACAGAGACACACCTGCTGAAACACTAACACATAATAACATATAAGCGGTGATGAATTTAACATCCGTGTATGTTTCTGATTAAATCTTAGAGCCTATAAATTTATACAGTGGATATTATCTGAGATAAGAAGCACACACACACAC
>CM040456.1:2947850-2960060 GCA_022758105.1 Pangasianodon gigas | reverse complement strand
TGTGTGTGTGTGTGTGTGTGTGTGTGTGTATGTGGTGAGACCCAGGACAGGAGAACAGAGACACACCTGCTGAAACACTAACACATAATAACATATAAGCGGTGATGAATTTAACATCCGTGTATGTTTCTGATTAAATCTTAGAGCCTATAAATTTATACAGTGGATATTATCTGAGATAAGAAGCACACACACACACACACACACACACACACACACTTCTATTTAGCTGCACTCATTTATTCTCTCATAACGCTGCACAATACGCATGTATCTCTAATCACTTTTACAATATATCCTGATACCTTTTTAACTGCAAGAACCATTTCCAGAAATGAAGACTGTACTGAAGTTTCAGAACTGTAACTCCAGGAACCTTTTTAGTTCCTGTTTCCAAGTTGGTGCTTTTAGGGCATAATATTTCATATCATAATTCGTAACTTGGTCCAACATGAAGCTTTATAAAATGCCCAGCCCTCTTAACTGCTTTGTTACTTTAGTTATGGCGCTAAACAAAGAAAGAACAATTCCCAGAAAGCTGCCTAGCTCCTAAGATCCATTCATAAAAGTTCCAGAAATTCCGTAACCCTTTATTTCTTCATAATAGTTCCATTAAGCCTTATTTCTTTGTAAGGATTCTGTAACTCTTTATTTCTTCATAAACGTTCCATAATTCTTTATTGCTTCATAAGAATTCAATAACTCTTTATTTCTTTGTAAGCATTTCGTAACTCTTTATTGCTTCCTAAGAGTTCCGTAACTCTTTATTTCTTCGTAAGCATTTCGTAACTCTTTATTGCTTCCTAAGAGTTCCATAACTCTTTATTTCTTCGTAAGCATTTCGTAACTCTTTATTGCTTCGTAAGTGTTCCGTAACTCTTTATTTCTTCGTAAGCATTTCGTAACTCTTTATTGCTTCCTAAGAGTTCCGTAACTCTTTATTTCTTCGCAAGCATTTCGTATCTCTTTATTGCTTCGTAAGTGTTCCGTAACTCTTTATTTCTTCGTAAGCATTTCGTAACTCTTTATTGCTTCGTAAGTGTTCCGTAACTCTTTATTTCTTCGCAAGCATTTCGTATCTCTTTATTGCTTCGTAAGTGTTCCTTAACTCTTTATTTCTTCGTAAGCATTTCGTATCTCTTTATTGCTTCGTAAGTGTTCCGTAACTCTTTATTTCTTCGTATGCATTTCATAACTCTTTATTGCTTCCTAAGAGTTCCGTAACTCTTTATTTCTTCGTAAGCATTTCGTATCTCTTTATTGCTTCCTAAGAGTTCCATAACTCTTTATTTCTTCGTATGCATTTCATAACTCTTTATTGCTTCCTAAGAGTTCCGTAACTCTTTATTTCTTCGTAAGCATTTCGTAACTCTTTATTGCTTCGTAAGTGTTCCATAACTCTTTATTTCTTCGTAAGCATTTCGTAACCCTTTATTGCTTCGTAAGTGTTCCATAACTCTTTATTTCTTCGTATGCATTTCATAACTCTTTATTGCTTCGTAAGTGTTCCTTAACTCTTTATTTCTTCGTAAGCATTTCGTAACTCTTTATTGCTTCGTAAGTGTTCCATAACTCTTTATTTCTTCGTATGCATTTCATAACTCTTTATTGCTTCCTAAGAGTTCCGTAACTCTTTATTTCTTCGTAAGCATTTCGTAACTCTTTATTGCTTCGTAAGTGTTCCGTAACTCTTTATTTCTTCGTAAGCATTTCGTAACTCTTTATTGCTTCCTAAGAGTTCCGTAACTCTTTATTTCTTTGCAAGCATTTCGTATCTCTTTATTGCTTCGTAAGTGTTCCGTAACTCTTTATTTCTTCGTAAGCATTTCGTAACTCTTTATTGCTTCCTAAGAGTTCCGTAACTCTTTATTTCTTCGTAAGCATTTCGTATCTCTTTATTGCTTCGTAAGTGTTCCGTAACTCTTTATTTCTTCGTATGCATTTCATAACTCTTTATTGCTTCCTAAGAGTTCCGTAACTCTTTATTTCTTCGTAAGCATTTCGTAACTCTTTATTGCTTCGTAAGTGTTCCGTAACTCTTTATTTCTTCGTATGCATTTCATAACTCTTTATTGCTTCCTAAGAGTTCCGTAACTCTTTATTTCTTCGTAAGCATTTCGTAACTCTTTATTGCTTCGTAAGTGTTCCGTAACTCTTTATTTCTTCATAAGCATTTCGTAACTCTTTATTGCTTCGTAAGTGTTCCGTAACTCTTTATTTTTCTTCGTAAGCATTCAGTAACTCTTTATTTATTCATAAGAAAAATCTCATTTCAAATGTCCCTTTCCACTGTTGCTGAAATTGTGGCTCTATGTCGCATACGGATGTAGAAAATCAACAATCACCTGTCACTCTGTGAGCATGTCCCTCAGATACAGTACTGTAAACTGTGTTAAAACCTTTGGCAATTATCATGATAATGAAAATGTAATTTCAGCAAATGATTACTCATTTGCATCATCAGTACACAACACGTAAATGAGCCATTTCTCAATGGCACTGTGTCTCTGTGTGTGTGCAGGCCTCTTCGGGTTGAATGTCTCTTTGCTCTGCTTTTTAAAGGAATGATGCACTGGTACAATTTTTGTAGGCACAAAATATAAAATGTTTATTTGTGACACGGTGCAGATTTTTGCTGGACGATGCTCCGGTTGGGTCTTCTGTAAAATTTTCCATCTTACATTTGCTCGTGCTTGTAAGAAATATATATTTTTTTGCAATGGAGTTGTCGCTGGAGATAAAACTCATACAGTATACAGAAGTTCTAGTGCTAGATCATAACTGAATACATTGAAATGGTTCTGCATTATCTGTACTATTTCTGTATAATAGACTAGCTTATAAATAAGTTAACAATATATAATACAACTTTATATTTTATTTATTTTTTTTACTGGACTTCACATGATACAAAAATATTGATCACAGTGTATTTCCTTTGTGAAGATTCAAAATCGCTATACACAAAAACTGAAAAAAAAAAAAATCTTTTTAGTGGCAATAAATTATATAATCAATATCTGACAAATAATGAGTAAAAAATCAAAAGATGTAGAAAATAAAACAGCTCCAGCCTCTTTAAAGTTCAAAGTAAGCTCGCTCCCCTGTGTCTGATATTTGGGGCTACAATCGAATGTCTTTTTTTTTTTTTTTTTTTAGCGAGTCCCCATTTGCTGATTTGCTAGTCCATGCTAGCGAAAGGGAGTCCGATTAGCAGCAGACACCAGGAAGGCTGCTTATGTTAGCATCTCTGCGCTTCTTTTAGCTCCGTTAGCTGCTAGCTTTGCATCGGCTAATCCAGTCTCCTCCAGTAATTGGGGATGCAGTGACACACTTCCTCGCTGAAGTAAAATCCCTCCTCGCATTCTCGCTTCCTCGGGTCCCCAGGACACGGCAGCCTGTAGCAGCTAACAGAGAGAAAAAGAAAAGAGAGAGATGAGTTTTAAACACCAAATGTTGTGTCACAGGTATTTATACTGAAACACAAACCTTTGGTGAAGCCCTTCCTATAGTGTGTTGTGTAAGTTTTCACCCCCTACCCTCTTTAAACTTTTTCTGGAACTGAAATGGACTTAATCGGGATTATATGTCAAGAATCTACATAAAATGACCAAGAATATTAAAATTATGGGTTAAAATCTATATAGTTCAAATGGGAGAAGCTCTTCCAAGACACTCCACAAAGCTGGGCTTTATGGAAGAGTGGCGTGTTGCATGAAATCTTGGTTGGAGTTTGGCGAAAGACATCTTGGAATCTCAGCAAACATGTGGTCTAATGAGACTTTCTAGCCTTTTGGTGGAAAGCCAACATCCTGAGAACACCATGCCAATGGTGAAGCATGGTGGTGGCAGCACAGGGATAGTCGCTGAGCCCCAAAATTAGTCAGCGACCAGAAAAACGTGGCTAAACTCATGTTGTGTGTTGTTTATTTGTAAATAATTTTGCTAATTATGTGATTTCCTCCCCCACTTTAATATTTTGTGTAATTTATTATATTCATATTTAAATAATTTCTTATAATAACCATGTTTTCTCATAATTATGCAAGTATTTTTCATATTTATGGCATGAATTTTCAGAATCAATTTAATGTAATAATTAACTTTAACAATTAATTCTCACAACTCTGACTTAATAATTATACACAGTATATTTGACTGATTTTTTTTTTCAGCCAGAATATCTCTGATTTGTATGAAAGCCCATAGATTATAGTTATCATAATTATGACTTATTATAGAATTATGAGTTTATCCGAAGAATAAGATTTTGTCTGACAATTATGTGTTAGTGTTAGTTTCTCCTACGAATGAGACATTTTCTCAATCGTATGACTTATTTTCAAATTCACTATTTTAACTCGATTTCTTATAATAATTATAAATTTTTACATAAAAGTGGTAGAAATGAGCTTTCATTTGTGGATAGAATAGCCAGAGCACCATTTTTTTTGTGAGAATGCATCTGACTTGATGTCAAACGAGTGGTTTTGCATAAGACAAACTGTAGATCGGCATTCAAGAGGCATTTTCAGTGACACGAGGCAAAAATCAGGGGTTTAGACTGTGTAGGTGACCTTCATGATTATTAACTGGAGACTGTGGTTTAACTTGAATAGGATCTAAAGAATTATAATTCTGTGAAGCACAGATGACTGACATGTGCAAAGTCATTATATGCATGAACACACACACACATTATGCAGACATTAACAGCATGTGTGAATGTGATTGAAGCCCATAATGCTTTTCACTCTTTTCAGCTCCGTTCATCATGATGGTGTCGTGTTCAATTAGAGACGATTCCTAAATATCACATTTAAAGGAAAAATCCTTTCGAACGAGTTGTATATTAATCTTTATGAGTAACAACTCTGCCTAAAGAGAGCGATGCAGCAGCACTTTAGTCCTTTAGTCTGTCCAGCTCTCATCCCTCCTCATCTGTACACTCTGCTCAAACAGATCAGCTTCCAAAGTGTCAACTTTCATGCTAATATAACCATCAAAGCCATCAAACTCGTCACCTTGTAGATCGCTAACTAGCAGAACTTGTATTGCACTGTTGGCGAACTACTCGTCATATTTGCACTGCATTCTGGGACTCTGAATACCAAAAATAGAGCACCAACCAACAAATCAGCACCAGAATCACTGAACAAATCACAAATATTTCAGTATAAATATATTTAATGTGTTTGGCGGTGGTTTTCCTTTAAAGGGCATGATTGCATGCATTTCTAAAGCAGGACATCATCATCTTGCCAGTGCAATTACTGTTTTTACTTGCATCTAATTTTGTATTGTATTGCATTTTTCTTCAATAAATGTAACATTGATATATTTTGCAAGAGTCATGCATTATATATTTTGTAAGGAGTATCTCATGCCATGCAGCTTGGCTGCCTCGCAAGCTACAAAAAAAACAGGCCCAGACCAGATCATTTATCCTAATTTCAATCAGTAAACCACATGCCACACTTTAGTCTACTTTATCTGAAATGGATATACAGTACCGCAAAATGCGTATCATACTAGCGTTAAGAAAAACAAAAAAAATACACGAATATTTCCAGCATTCGATCCAGAACCACATGGAGAAAACGCAATGGAGAAAAAGAAAATAAAAGAAACTATTCTCTTAAAAATCTCTAGCAGATCGAAAACAAATGTAGACAGAGTTAACCAGATGTTTCTCACTTCGAACACCACAGATCCAACCCATTTGTCTCATGAAAGAATTTCGGTGTGTTAGAGCAGAAGGAAATAGTGCGTGTGATGCCACGGCCCTGCAGTAAAGACCCTCACACTTCAGTAAATGTTTTTAGTTGCTGTGTTCCTTCATTTTCACAAAAATTTACTCCCCTGGTTTTCCTCCTTAACAGCACATGGCTAGCTGCAACCTCCTCTGCACAAACACACACACACACACACACACACAACTGACTAAAAAGCTTCAGTAGAAAAAAACCCAAATGGAGAGAGTTTAAACAGGTGGTCCTCACATCCAGCATTCGTGACTCAACCCACTCAGTTCATGAAGGAATTCAGCTACTGGCCTGGAGCAGGTGTGTGTGTGTGTGTGTGTAGGAGAAAATTTCAGTAAAGTCCTAAACATGATCTTGTAGTAGTCTGGGTGATGTTCATCTGAGCAGATTCTTATCTCTTTCACTGTGACCTGTGACCTTCACTAAGACTGACACACAGGCCTACTGCCCCGCCTCCTTCACTAAGACTGACAGATACAGAGGCCACATCTCCTTCACTGAGACTGACAGATACAGAGGCCACATCTCCTTCACTGAGACTGACAGATACAGAGACCACGCCTTCTTCACTGAGACTGACAGATACAGAGGCCACGCCTTCTTCAGTGAGACTGACGCACACAGAGGCACAGAGGCCACACCTCCTTCATTGAGACTGACACACAAAGAGGCCACACCTCCTTCATCGTGACTGACAGACACAGAGGCCACACCTCCTTCATTGTGACTGACACACAAAGAGGCCACACCTCCTTCACTGAGATTGACAGACACAGAGGCCACACCTCTTTCACTGACACTAAAAGGCACAGAGGCCACACCTCCTTCACTGAGACTGACAGACACAGGGGCCACACCTCCTTCACTGAGACTGACAGACACAGGGGCCACACCTCCTTCACTGAGACTGACAGATTCAGGGGCCACACCTCTTTCATTGTGACTGACACACAAAGAGGCCACACCTCTTTCATTGTGACTGACACACAAAGAGGCCACACCTCCTGACAGACCGAGGCCACGCCTTTTTCAATAGAAATGTCCATGATGTCTTGTTTTTTCAGATGTTATAATGTTGCAGTTTTTGCAACAGATCCTGCACTACAATCGGTTAGTCTTTCTTACTCATTATCAAATCGGGCTTATTGAAGTTAATCAGGTTACCATAGCAACCTTAACAAAAAAAAAAGGCCAGGGTTACTCTTTTGAATGGAAAAAAATGAAAATGAAAAATGTACACACTGACAGTTATGGAAATATTAACATTATATCCAATATAATGTCTCATAGCTAACAGGTTAAAGTATTACTGTTACCGTGACAACCCCAACAACCAGTTACCATGACAACCTCAGGATACTGTGACTCCCAGCTTTTGCATATTGGTTAATGGTGACTCTTGGAAACTTTATAGTCCTCATATGTGTGGTGTAACCTCTTCAGGTCAAAGACTAACGCTAAAAGGTTTTTTTTTTAAAAGCTAAGCTCCTCGAATAGTCGCTCCACCTCTCAACTCACCTGCACGTGGCCGGCTGGAACCTCCTCCCCCTGAGGAAGCACTTGTTGTGAGACTCGTTACACTCGCACGCACACTTGGTGCGGTTGAGTGGGTGTGTGCTGGGACACACTTTGTTGCAGCTGCACTGGCATGTGTCCTTGTTGAAGGTGTGATGAGGGCCGCAGGACCTCGGCTGAGTTTTACACACACACTGACACGTGTTCTTGTCCAGGTGACGTTTCGGCCCGCAGCCCGCCGTCCTCAAGTCCTTTCGACACACACACCGACACGTCTCCTCGTCCAGCTCTTTGTTGGGGCCACAGAAGTCCTGCTCGAAAGGGTCTTTGGGGAAAAAGGAGAACAAAGCTAACATTAGCATAGTGTTACAACTATGTGATAACGTTATATGGTTTTGTTTTACTTTTTAGTTTTAATATAAATCGACCACCACGCCCCTCTTTGTAGGACAACAGGGACTTCATTAACAAAATATAAAGTTTTATTTTTATGGACAATTAAAGCCACTTCTATGTGGAAAAAATATAAACTATAAAACAAAATCTAAAAATCTAAAAAAAAACCCTTTAAAAATTTAGATAAAAGACAAAATAATATTATGCATCAACAAAAAAAAAGAACAAAAACAACACTACACTACATAACGTTAACATGGTTACATTATACATACAGTATTTTATTCAACTAACTGATTATTCTTTTATTTTTCTTTAATAATTCTGCCACCATCCCCTCAATAGAGGACAGAAACGACTTAGTTAGCAATATAAAAAAAGCACTATTAAAGCTATTGCTAAGGAGAGAGGGGAGAGAAAAAAGAGAATTAAAAAAAGGGAAAGATAACATAAAAAATAATAAAGACACAAAAAACAAAGAAGACAAAACAAAAATAAAAAAATTAAAAATGAGAGAAAAGAGGAAAAAAAAGAAAATATTATGCATGAGTGCATGTGCACATGAACAAAAATTAGAGACTATACACAAAAAGGCTAACATTAGTATGGTTACAATATACTTATTTAATATGATTTACATTTATTTATGTATTTATGTATTTGTTTGTTTGTTTGTTTGTTTATTAAAAAAAACCACCACCCTGACTCTCTGCAGCACAATAAGGACTTTGTTAGCAACATATAAAGTTTCACTTTCTGGGCTATTAAAAACACTCCTAGAGAAGGGCAGAAAAAAGAGAAGGAAAGAAAAGGAAGATACATTTAAAAATAAAAATAAAAATGAAGAAAAAAGAAAGCAAAAAAAATTTAAAAAAAAACAAAAGCAGAGCAAAGTAAAAGCACTCATCTTTAAGCTCTTTTTATTTTTTTTCCTAAACAAATCAAAACGCAAAAAAGAAATTTAATATACGATTTGACATCAGAACAGGAAAGAAAATAAGAAAAATGAAAAAGAATGGAAAAAATGTGAAGAGAAAAAGCCAATGCAAGGGGAGAGAACGTTTCCAGCTTCTGATTCATGTGGTTTTAGATGACTGGATGAAAAATAAAGTAATTAAAGAAGTAACAGTGTCCAAATAAAGTGGATAAACGAGATTTGATTATTCTGAGGTATAAATATTTTTCGATTTCGTGCCTCTTGAACTCTCGAACACATTTACAAAAGTAGAGAAGAGCACATTTTTTTCAGACAGGATAAACACTTTCACATTCCTGTAGAGGATTGTGAGATGCTTTCCCTCCAAACTGTCCTCCAAACAGATGGTTGCCTTTTAAACCTGGACACGGACCAAACATGATGTCTGTTTTGATTTTTTTTTTTTTAAGTAAATGCGTTACAGTGTAGTGGCTTAGATGCAGAGGGACATGAACTACTGTTAAAGCTGATTCTGTTTTCCCAATAAAGAAAATCAGATTTAAAAAAAAATCAGATAATAATAATAAAAAACATATATGGATATAACAGCTAGATACCTGTTTGTAAAGCTAGCACCATGCACATGCTAATGTACTCCGGATGAGGAGAAAAGTGTTTAAATGTTTTATTTTACAGTGCTAGTTAGCATAGATAGGTACACTGAATTGCCTAACTGATATAGTAGCAGTGTGATAGACTAACTGATATGCTAGCACTGGGATAGGCTAATTCGTATAGCAGTACTGAGATAGGCTAGTTAGCGTTTAACAATGTGTGATTAGTTTATCTACTTTTAGTTTCATATTTATGAATTATGAATTGTGTGTGAAAAATATCAGCGGAAATGGAGATCAAATCTAGGGGGTGTGTCACTCTGTGTAATCACCTGACAGCACTGTCACTGATAGGCTGCATGAATCTACAGTCAGGGCTAGAAAGAAATCAGGCCCAGCCTCATGTCTCGCTTCTTCATAACATTCTGTGTATTGTTCGTATACAATTCTGTGTATGGTTTCATAAAAACCCAAAATAAATCATTTTAAAATATTACAGATACAGCTTTACCTCAGACAAAGCTCTGATACTGAAGACTCCTTCCATAAATGTTTTAATAAACATCTCCTTACAGAAAACTTCATCATATCAATGATTTTCTAATCTGTTTATGTGGAGCGTCCGCTGTACAGACAGGTCCCTATGAACGAGTTGTTACTATAGAAACGAAAACATATTAGAACAAGCGTCTTAATATAAATAATATATAAATTAATCAACACCTTCTGACCAATCAGAATTGAGAATTCAGCATTGGTATAAATGTTCAATAATGGAGATGGAAAAACATTTTTTAATCAAGAACTGCACCACAGATGATGCATGGAAAAGAAAAGATGGAAGACTTAGAAGTCTTAAAGGAGTAAAAGAGGGAGAACTCACTTACGCTGCTGTAGTTACACAACTAATGTACACAAGTTCTTATTACAAGTTAATGAACACCAGCCTGTATATTTACTTCTACAGGCAGTGGGTCAGATTGTAAAGATGGGAGACCACAGAGAGAGAGAAAGAGAGAGAAAGAGAGAGTGAGAGCGTTTGATGAATATGACTCTAATGCACCTCGACTCATTTCTGCTCTCTTTATCTGATCCTGAGTGCACCCACAGAGGCTGAGTTACTCTGAGGGAGTATCCGCCATCACCGTTAACTGCACAGCTCCACTGGAATGATGGATGATCGCTATTACGATCTATAAGCATTTGAGGTAAGGTGAGCATGTTCCTAGCATGTGTGTTTGTGTGTACAGTATGTGGAGGCTCAGGCCCCTAAGGCAGGGTTAAGAAGTGAGCCATGAATATGATGTTATCAGACTTTTTTGCACTTTTAACCATGCATAAAGGCTGAAATCGAGCTCCTAGATGTTGACATCAAAGACATTTAGCAGAATAATTCCATTTGACCTTCCATTATGAGTGTAGCAGGATGTATATTTCACGTAAGCTGGAGCATTGTTCTGAAATGTTCCAGGCGGTGAAGAAAGATGCGTGACCTCTGTGCCTCTTGCTACAAGTGAAGGAGGTGTGGCCTCTGAGTAGGTCAGGCCCACTGAAGGAGTCAAAGGAGTCAAATCCCAGGTCAAAGGGAAGGATATTTGGCCTCTATATACATATTCTTTCAATAATAAGACATGGAAAGGAGGTTTGGTCTTGTGCTGGTCAATCCCAGATCCAAGGGAAGGAGGTGTGGGCTCTGTGTACATATTCATGATGATAAGAAGTGAAAAGAAGCCATGGCCTATAAGACTGTCAGTCCTAAGTCAGAATACAGGAGGCGTGGCCTCTGTACATGTCAGTCCTAAATTCCAGTGAAAGAGGTGTGGCCTCTATGTCTGTCAGTCCTAGGTCAGAGTAAAGGAGGCGTTGCCTCTTGAGTAGGTCAGTCCCACTGAAGGAGGTGTGGCCTCTTTCTGTTAGTCCTGTAAAAAGAGGCGTGGCTTATGTGTTTGTCCTTCCGAGGGCCCTGAAAAGGAGGCGTGGCCTCAGTGCCAGTGTCCAGATCCAAGAGAACCAGGTGTGGCTTCTATATACATATTCATTAGAAACATGGCTTTAGTCTGTCTGTTACAGATCCAAGGTAATGAGCTGTACATATTCATACATAATAATTAGTTGATAGGACAAGGAAACGCCTGGTGCTGTTTATTACTTGCTAATAGTAATCACAATAAAAAAGGAAACCTCAAACCCTAAGTAGAGGTAAAATATGTCCTTCTGGTTCATTAAAAAGTGTCTAGTCATCACACAGCTTTTAACTGGTACTGTAACTCCAGTCAGGAGGAGAGAAAACAGAACCAGTAATGTACACGGAGAGGAAATGAGAGAGACAGAGAGAGAGAGAGATGTATAAAAGACACAATCCGAAGGTGAGAAAAAGAGACCGAGATAGAAAAATGGAGATGTATTGATTGATTTAAAAGGAATACAAAAGGTCTGGAACAACAGAATAAGTACTGAGGGTTAAACTGTGAGTTTTAACACCAACCTTTGACTTTGATAATGGATTTCTCTCTTCACTTTACTGTGAAATATAAGTGAATATGTGAGTGTGGCTGTGTGTGTGTGTGTGTGTTTGTGTGCCTCTGTCTGTCTGTCTATGATGTATTCATGAGTTCATGTGTCCTGCCCTCACATTACCACACAGGAGCAGGGCTGTGAGTTTATTACTGGGTTCGAGGGTTTGCTAAATATTATGGTTCCTAAAGCGTCCGTCTGCACTAGCAGGACTCGAGCGTTATTATTACAGGTCCGGTTTGTTGACACACGCTGTGCACAGTCACGTCCCCTGAGGATCAGCTGACATGTTTGGCTTTTGTGGTTAACAGCTTTGAGAGACGCAGTAGTACACAGACTGGGCCGCATTTTACAGACGATTGTGGGATGTGTGTTTGAGTTTGAGCGTGGGAAGTATGTTGAATGTAACACTCGCTTTTAACACACACAGATCGTATACATATGCGGTGGCTCTTACCTGAGTGCTGCTGGGAAAAGAGTGTGTCATGCA
>CM040456.1:2885708-2945782 GCA_022758105.1 Pangasianodon gigas | reverse complement strand
ATAATAATAATTCTCGCAGAATCAACCCGTGTTGGTTTGGCTGGCTGTAGCAGGGTCTGTCAGAGAGGGTCTCAGAGGAGCAGATTTAGTAAGAAAAAGACAAAAAAGCATTTCGCTGTCCCTCCAACCGACAGCCCCCGAATAAAACAAAAATCCCCGACTGACACTGCAGGAATAAGATTCCTGAAGGAGCTCGTAACACAAAATATGACCATCAGAGCACAACAAAAACAACAGCTCAGAGAACTTCAGTGGTTTCAGTGTGAAGAATGAAACATGGCTGATTTTACAGACACAGAAATAAAACACTCTGTGTCATGCTGTTGTAGGAAATTAATCAACGACAGAGTGGCATAATGAAGCTGAGTTAGTTACTACACTAAAGTTAAGTTATTTTCTCATAAAACGGCACATCCTGAAGTGTTTTATTCCTGTTACTCCTCACAGTAATTTACCAACACGACTAATTTTTATTTATTAACAAGTTTTCTTCGTTTTTATCTGTTTTGGAAAGTCTGTAAAACAAGTTAGTTCCTGTTTTCACTTACGTTATAGCAGCTACATAAACAACCGTTCCCTCACCAGCCACTCTTTTTACCTTCTCTTAAAGTTAGCAGCTTGTTATGTTACCAAGAAACTGCAAAGAAGCGTAAACTCCTCTGTCCTGAAGATGTCGTAAAACTTCAAGTTACAGCTTTACCTCTGACTGGAGACTCCTTCCATAAATGTTAAAAAAAAACAACAACATCTTCTTACAGAAAACATCACCATATCAGTGATTACACGTCTGAAACCACTGTCCGAGCTGTACTTAGTCAGCCTTAGCTAATGTTCTCCCACGTTCCTTGGTTCCATGGTGAAAGAAACACTAATTTTCCATCTGTTACTAAAATCAATGGTGGCTTTTTCTTCTTTTTACTGCACTTTTATATTATTTCTGTTTGAATTTATGTACATAGCAAATAATCAACTGAAAAACATATCCAGTGGAGACTTTTCTGAGGTTGCATTAGATCTCTGAGACACCAGATGCTAGTGAACACGGGTCAAGTTCCAGTTTTTCAGGGTCACAGTGCAACAGCAAACCTGCTTAGAAAGTACAGCATGAGTAAAACCAGGTGTAAACCACCAAACTGTTCAGACTGAGGCTCACACACGTGTGTAACGGAGGTTAAAAAGTTACGTCAATGAATTTAATGCCAAGTCACACTGAAGTATAAGTGCATTTCTGCAATTTATGTCCCTCCCAATTACTTTGGCTTGCCTGTTGATGAAGCCGAGGCCCAAAGACAAGCTCCAGAAATTATTCTGCACATTTAAAATGAACTAACAGTGCGTTTAACTGCTCAGAGAGTCAATACATAATACATGTTGGTTAATATTCATGGCCATGTTCACAGTAAGGATGGATCCACTTTTAAAATGTATTTTAACTTAAATCCTAATTATCTACAGTATACTATACACTTGGTATATGAATGTCATTTCTTTGTGTAGGACATATTCATGGATAAACAACTTTTCTTTGAACTACCCCATGATGTCATCAATGTGCGCCTGCTACTCATCCAACTTCACACAAATTCACTTCCTACAAATCTCAAGAACACTGAAACATTGACCACATTTAGCTGCTACTTAAGCTCAAATTTAGCACCCTTAATCATTTCTACGTGTAGCTAGCTAATCCTATCTAAGTGCTTTTAAATTTCCCTCTAAAATAGGTAACTCTGTGTAGTCTAAATTTATTTTTGAAACACTGAAGCTGCATCATCATTAATTTAAATGATTCCTACTTTGTAGGTACACTCTTGGAAAAAGAGGGGTTTCTCAATCTTATAATGTTGTTCATGTATTGTAGGGTTCCACAAGAGATGGTTTGAGTAGAGACTACTGCTTAAAATTTCAACATGGCATCTGTATAAGGGAAGTGGTAGCTCAGTGGTTAAGATGTTGGACTCCTGATCGGAAAGGTTGAGAGTTCAAATCCCAGCACTGCCAAGCTGCCACTGCTGGGCCCTTGAGCAAGGCCCTTAACCCTCAACTGCTCAGGTGTATAAATGAGATAATTGTAAGTCGCTCTGGATAAGGGCGTCTGCCAAATGCCATAAATGTAAATGTAATGTAAATGAATTACAAATGTCCTGCCCCTCCAGTAAAAAAAAGCCAACTGCCTTGTTGGTTAAGATCTTTCTGGTATATGGGTGTCGCCCCATTCAAGTAGATAGGAGCGTGGTTGGCAGCGTCACCAAAATGGTTGCTGAGCAGACAGACTTTACTACAAATGCAGATTTTGTTCTGAAAACCCCTTTGGGCAGTAGGGTGTAGTGCAGTGATAAGCTGAGCTAATGCTTGCTAGTTCTGCATATAAACTGCTAAGAAATTCAGAGGGACACACATATGACATCAGACTGGTTAAAAGAAATGCTGCGAAGAAATCCTGTTCACCAAGGAACAATGCATCCTATAATACTATATTAAGCCAAAATATGGTTTCAAAGAGATGTTGATCCAGGAACATCTCCTGCTAGGCTTGTCACCATGCCAATTCTGTGTAAGTAGCTAGCATTTTAACAATCCTGGTTACACGTTAATGGAAAGAAGAGGAAAATGGTGTTCAATACTCAAGTACAGTTCAGTACATAGACTTGTAGAATCTTTCCCAGTGTGCAGTGAAGCTGTTCTGGTGGCTTGTGGTGGCCCAACAACTCAGACACCCTTCTGTCAATAGACACTATAGCAAACTAGGCCTTCACTACAAAAAAACAGAGATGTCCCAGCTGGCTCCATTCATCCATCCATGCATCCAACCAACCAGTCCAACCATCTCCATCTCCAGCAGTGTGGAGCGTGCCTGCACCTACTGGGTGGTAAGAGCAGTGACTTCCACCAAAACAAACTTTCTTCTGGCTTCCTCTTGATCTGAAATGTAACCGGATGCAAAAGCAAGAGCAAGCGCACCACCACATGTCTGCACAGACCTTCACTGCAGCACAGCTGAAGTTTTTGCTGTTGTGTTCAGGCAATAAAGATGATATGGAGCGTAGGAATCATGTGGCCTGGGAAGAACTGTGGGACTGGGTCGCTTCCGAGTCAACTGTGATTTGCGGAAACTTTCTCTTCTCCATTCCGTTGGCGCGAAACTGACAGATGTGAACATCTGGTAAAGATTGAACTGCAGACCTGCCAACCTTTACGCATTTTACGTAGGAGCTCCACATCAGAGTATACTAGTATCACTAAAAAAACACACACCGAAAGAACAGTCTTCTTTTTCCCCCCAGTAAAAATGGCAGATGAACCGATTGACATATTAACCTCAAATGATTGACAACTGCGTAGGTGTTTTGTACAATAGAAACAGAAACATATTAGAACCAGGGCATTAATATAAACCTGTGATTTGCAGCTGCACTACTGTCAGAGCTGCTGTTACAGAAAATTAATCGACACCTTCTGACCAATCAGAATCCAGAATTCATCAGCGTTGTGGTATAAATTAGTATAATACATTTTCCTCCTCTCAATTCTATCTGCTTAGAGAAAAATAATACCCATTAATGGGGTCCACTTCAGAGGCTCAATATAGTTCACTTTAGTTTTTGTCCCATTGTTGTTACCCATGTTAAAGCTACTCCACTAATACTAATTTCTGCTGAATAGCTGCTGAAGTAGCAAGTCTAATGCAAAAATAATACCATGTATAATATGATATGATGCATTGCTTTATGTAACTTTGCATCAAAGGCAGGAAAAATGGTAATTGTTGTGTTAGACACATCACTGCTCCATTGTCAGTCTCCATGGATTGATTTCAGGGATAACATTTAGGTAACTGGAAAAATTAAGATTTAAGATTTACATTTCTTCCCTAAGTAAGACTTATTACCATTAACATTCGGTTCATAAGAGGTAAGTCCAGATTCCACTTCCTTTCAGCAGTTCTACAACACCTTACTCAACCACTGAAATATGCGTGAAACATGCTTATGTATTCCAAAGGCTGCTATATAACTCCACAGCTTTATTCATCATGGCCAATAACAACGAAGAACGAAGAGCAACACGTCTCTGGACCCTGACTATGACAGCAGCCTTGTGATTTAAAGCACTTCCACGGGGAGTCTCTGGGTGGAATTCAGAGAAAAGCAGCGAGGTGATAACTTTATGGTAATGAATATGTGAGCATGTACGATCAATCACAGCATTTGCTGTTGAAGGCGCTGCACTCAAGGGGGTCTGGGGGCGAAAGGTTGAGCTATGAGTTCCTCTATAGGGCCAGACAATGGGAAAGTGTGAAAAATAGGAACCAGCTTGCATATGAATACAGAAAGATCTAAAACATGCACGAATAGCATTCACGATTTGCAGAAATAATTCAAAGCTTCAATCTGACTCTTTTTGGAGGTTGGAGTTAGCAGTGGATGGTTCCAACATGTCATTACAATGTACCTTCTTTCTTTCTCAGACACAAGCACATACCTGCCCGCTTAAACACCAAATACAGAATATAAATAGGTCCTGACATCTTTCTGTCATTCCAAAAAATGATCTATATTCTTCATTTAATGAGTTTTCTTTTCCTGTGTTTTAAACACAACAAGAACTCCTTAATCTCATACAGTTTATTATTCTCACAGGCACTTTATCCTGGTCAGGATAGCGGTGGATTCAGTGCCTATGCCAGGAAATATTGGGTTTGAAGTGGGAATACATCCTAGATGGTACACCAGTCCATCACAGGTTTATAATTCTAAGAAATTCAAAGTCCAAGAAGAATGCCACACATCTAAATCAACAACATTAAGCAAGAATTTTTTTGTGGAAACTAAAGTCAGTAACACCTTGGCCTTGGTGAGATGCCACAACAGAGACACTTAGAAAAATAGGCTGTCACTAGCCATTACAATCCTCACTAGCTAGTTCTCCTCTATTGCACGACAGCTATCAATCAGGAACACATGAAGCCATCCACCACATGTTCTCAAACTGCTATGACAGTTAAACCCACGTTCAGACAAATAGCACTGGACGTGGTGTAGAGGTATCTATCATGCAGAGTCCCATGCTTGTGAACTGGGTTTAATTCTAACTGGTGCAGCTTATCTAGGCCAGTGGTAGCACAGTGGTTACAGATTTGAACTACTGATTAGAAGTTTAAATTCAGTCACTACCAAGCTGCTATAATTGGCTCCTAGAGCAGGACTATTAACCTTCAACTGCTCAGTTGTATCCTGTGTCAAAAAAAAAACACCAGCCAAATGTAAATGTAACAAAGGCTTTTAATTACGAATGGATTACAATACGAGTATATATGAACGTCATACGGATACGAATGCCCCACCCAGATAATATGGCATTACATTAATACATGACATCCAGGGTGTGCTCCTTCCTCACAGCCAGTGTTCCCAGGATAGGCTACAGATCCAGCACCCTGACCATGATAAAACACTTACTAAAGATAACTAAATGAACAAATGATAAATTATACATTAGAGAGTTTCCTGTACAACACAATGTAAGGCCTGGAAATTTCATTGTGACTCTCTTTTATTATGAGAACAACCATTATTTCTTGTCTGTAAGACTGTAAAACTGTAGACATGTTTGTGCCCTTGAGGTAATAATAAAGCAACAATGAGCACTATTTGTGGTTCAGACATTAAGCCTCCCTCTCTGCTGTCCTATTTACGACGTCGTGGATGAGTAAAAATAGTGCATTGTGGATACAAATCCTCCGCTTGGAGGCAGTGATATGTGAATGTGTTTGTGTGGCTCACACAAATAAAAAACACTGACACGACCCCACTAAGAGCACTTAAATGTGCAGTCTGGTCGAATTTAACGACAGTTTTCCTTAAAGCTTTAATGAACGTCTACATGTGGTAACATCCTCTCACTCTCTGAGTGTGCAGTAAAAAAAGGTGGCGGCTGTAAACAGCTCCCCAGAGAGTAAACAGAGCTTTACCTCCCAACGAAAAAGGAAGGAATCAAATAAAAAATATAGTAAAAATGGTGGGGTAGTTCTTTGAGGAAGTGAGTGAGTAGGGTGGAGTCTTTCGTTCCTTAATCCTCGCTAAATCAAACTTATCCGAGCACAGATGTAGTGTCATGTTATCATTTTCAAATATCTGTGTATCCAGTTAACACTTTTTGTGTTACTTTTAACTCAAATAGTATATTATTTTCAGACCTGTGGGAAAATTCAACACATATAGTCCTTTCATAAATCACATGTATATACAGGGTTTCACTGTAACCAACATGCACTTGGGGGAAAAAGCTGCCTCTTGTCTGTTATAGTTAAGATGTAGACACTAGAAAAGTTAGATATTATTTTAGATATTTATATATTTTATACGCTATATACATTTTATTCTCTATGTGTGTAATTTTTTTCTCTCCTGATGCTTATTTTGTACTTGTATTCTTTTCATCTCTAATTTTATCCTTATTAATTCTATTGCATTACTTTTTAATCATTTGATTTTTACAGCACTTTGAGGTTTTTAAGTTATTATTTCTCATGCAAAAACCAGCACTTAAGATCGAACAGCGATTGTACAAAATTATTATATTATATTGCTTGATTATATTGATTATATTATATTATATATATATATTGATTATATTGCCCCTGTTGATAAACACTGATGAATACTAACAATACACAATGTGAAGATATAGTGTGAATAACATTAAATGATAAATTGTCTGCTTTTTATCTCTTACTCTCTGTATTATGTTCGTTCATGAATGGAGGTTCATGCATCCCTCCCGATCCCTCCCTCAGACCTCATGCTTTGCACCACGTGTGTGAAAGTGTGTTTGTGGTAAAGCCTCACACCCTGCAGAGATCGGGGTCGGATGTTACAGCTCGAGTTACAGGTTCACCATCATTAATCTCCCTTTACTACAAGGTCAGAGGTCAGGGCCGGTTGGCACGACCCCGGGGCAGGGTGAGGACCAGACTTCTAAAGCACGCCTGTCTTCACGTGTAGCTTTCACTTCTATTCTCCGGTCCTATCTGTCCGTCTCAGCCCCGAGCGTCCAATCAGCACCTCCAACATCACGGCTGATGTATGACCTGTCTGGATCAGCTAGTTGTGTGGGGTCACACCATCAAAGCTTTTCAAGCAGAGGCTGCGGTCTTACACACACTCACGGCTTTGAAATGGAGTTTATAATACAACAAAATATCAGTCGCTAATATGTGAAAACGTTTCCACAATATATATCCTTGAAGTTGGATAAAGTTGGCTGAAGGGAAAATTCCAGCTCGGCTACCTGTTACTTTGCGTACCAGTGGAATTGTTTGGGGTTGGTACAGACAATACACACAATACCATTCGAAAAGTGTGACACTTCATCACAATAACATGACATCATATCTGCAAATCACTCATCTCTAAAACACAAAACTATTTCATTGTTAATCCGTGCTGCAAATGATCTTCCTGTATCATAGAATTCATAATTAAACTTGTATAAATTTTATTCAGTTTATTATTTAAAACCGACATCCACTTTTATCAATTTGAGCTGAAATATCCATAGGAAACAGAAATCAGTTGCTAGGCAACTGGGAAATATGCACACCAAGCCTACTCTGGATAATGACTAAGGTTAACAATTTTGCTAGCACATAGCCATTGAATTGTGTGATGCACACAATGTAGAAGAGTTGCAGGAAACATTTATGATATTCTTGATACATGATACATAACGTGATATTCTTGCCATTCATGTATGTGGTTGCAGTCGTCAGAACTGTTGCTAGGTAGCTGGGAAATATGAGTAGCTACGTCTCCCATGGTGTGTTATGCACTATATAAAGAATAAAACACTTCGGGGCATGCTATTATTGGAAAATAATCAACAATGGTGTGGTGTGATGAAGTGGAGTTACTTTTAACATCTCGAAGTTGATGATTTTGCTATAACAACACATCCCATTTTATTCCTCTTATACCACAGCAATTTGCCAACGATTACAATTTAATATTTTTTCAAAGAATGATGTCATACTTTTTTTTTTTTTAGCAATTTATAGTTACAGTTAATGTTGTGGAATGTCTGCAAAACAAGTTCTTGTTATCACTGTTAAAGCAGCTATAAACAGTCATTCCCTCAACATTCCCTCCTTTTTTTTGAGGTTAATAGGACAGAATATACAGATAGGCATGTTACCAAGGAATGGCAAAAAAAAAGTCGTACTGACGGTTACAAAGAGCCGACACTGGAGACTCCTTCCATTAAACGTTGAATAAACAGAAAACTTTATCATATCTACAATTAGACACGTTTTTCTGTGTTAAATAAATTTTTTTTAAAAAAATCTGCTTATGTGAAGAGTCCATCATACACGTCCTTGTGAATAAGTTGTTACTGTAGAAAAGATAATGTATTAGAGCAAGCACATTAATATATGAGCTGCTGTTATAGAATATTAATCAGCACCATCTGACCAATCAGAATCCAGGCTTCAACACCATGTACTTGAGTGTGTAATACCTAATTTTTAAACACTATTGTTTTGCACTAAATGACACATTGAACTGCACAAGAACCATCATATTGCACAAACTCTGAGCTATTAAAAAATTCCCAAAGTCGTTTGAGTGTTGTGTTCACGAGGAATGTGGAATCTTGCATAAAAACAGCCCCTTTATGTTAGTGAAGGTTGCTAGAGTCTTGCTGGAAAAAAATCTGATTAGCCTTAATTGCATTAGTGTGTGATAAGTGATGAACAGTTTTTGGTAATGTAATGAACCCTGAAATCCCAACATGCTTGGATTTCATTTGGCTTTTATTGTGTAACATGTAAACTCCAGAGGTTATTTCATCTTAGAGCTTGATTTTTGCAGTATTATTTACTCCAAAAGCAATTAACATTTAAAATCTTTGACGAAGGAAAAACAGGACCAGGCGGCCGATGCTACGCACCGTGAAATAAAACAAATTGCCAGCGTTGCACCATGTTGGTTCAGCGGTGGGCCACACGTGGCGAAACTCGCAACATGTTTCCAATTTCCACATGCCCAGTGGCTTAATAACACGATGCATTCCTACGTAGCCCTGAGCAAAAAAAAAAGGAGGGTAAGACTTATGACACAGGCTAGGCGAGGCGGCGGACACCTTATCTGATGACTAACATGTGCACCCACACCTTGCGTAACGCGGAACATACGATTCCGTTTAGAGCGGCAAGGTGTCCGAGAGAAGATCTATAAGCCAAGCTAATTTGGAGCGTATGTCTTTAATGCCATTTTACTGCTGAATACCGGCGAGAAGAGATAGGATCTAGTGTCTCTCTGGATGGCTTTGTAGAGACGGCTCATATGGTAGATATTAGGGCTGCGTCTCATTCCTCGCTACAGGCTGCCTAGAGTTCTGCCCTTCACGTCCCAGTTTCGCGATTTACATCTGCAGGATTGCGCACGTACACATGTCCATATGCTGAGTGGAAAAAAAGTTGCTCCAGGTTTCAAGAGCAAAGTTCCTGAATATTTACCATCTGAGCAACACCATTTCGTCAAGTTCGTAGAATCGAGATTCCTCGGAAATGATCTCAATGACTCAATGGTGCTGTAATGCCATTTTTAGAATAGGCAATATTAGGGATCTGAGTTGCTGTTGTGCAAGAGTGCGGTTACTGGAAACCATGAACAGCGTCAGCCTGAAGATGTCTGAGTTTTGGAAAAGTGAGTGCAGAGTCAAATGTCACTTCAGGTGAGATCCTCATAGAGTGGCACGGGGAAAAAAATAGAAAGAGAAGCAATGAGAGGAAAAGAAAAGTCGGAAGTTGGGAAAAATACCCAGTGAGCACTGATTGACTGGCTGTCAAAAACTGCCTTGACTTATATTGGCTTATAAAAGGGTTCTGGGACGATATTCACAAAAAACCTCAAGGCTAAATGTAGCTCCTGACTGCTCAATTTAGGAGAAACTCTTTAAAAATGTACATGTGCCTCCTAATTCCCATTTTTTTAGTCTAAAAGTAATTCACAAAGCATTTTATAGACCTGTGAAAACTGAGCCTAGGGGAAAACTAAGCAAAACGTAGTCCAGAGGAATCAGGAACAATCCTAAATGGCTGCTAGCATTATTTAACAGCGTAATTGGGTTAAAAATGTTAAATGCTTAAAGTAGTTCCTGACTGGCTGAATAAGGAGAAATGCTATAAAAATTGGTCTGTCTTAATTTTATGGCTCCAATTTTTGTAGTCTAAGAGTAATTCACAAAGCATTTCTAAAAGCAGGTCCTAAACCTGAGGAGTCATATATCAATAAAATTCAATCACATTTATATAAGACAATTCAAAGTGGTTATGTTTTGTTTCACGCCAGCGCTTCACGTTACCACTTTTGACTAGAGACTCTGAACAGATGAGATACATCAATTTGACATGGAGAGAATAAACACATACATCCTATTAGCATAGGAATTTCTTAGTAAAAATGTCCCCTTAGCTTTTTGCGAACAGGTTTTAAGAATAAACGCTTAGCCACGAATTTTGAAGTTCCACTTAGAAGTACAGCACCTGGTCCATCAGACACTTACACAAACACAATATTCGTTTTTTTCCTACATTCTCCCGAAGATGTAGGAAAGGTACAGGGTATAAAGCTTTCCATTATTTCTAGACATCAGATAAAGATATAAGTCAACAGATCTCACTATGTTCATCTTTTCAATAGATTTTTACAGTAAGAGAGCTCCTCAGCTCCGCCCCTTTTCCTAAACTCAAGGCAGAAACTGTACAACTTTAGAAATGATATTAGGTGATGACTCACAGTACATGTTTGAATTTGTACTATATGATTCAATTTATATGTTAATGCTGCATGTTGTACAAAAATAAATCAATAAATAAGGATGATTCTTTAGAATGATGATTTTTTAGTGTCTCATTCCTGCTGATCATGAATGGGTGATAAAGAAATATGATAATATGATCCTATGGTGTCTTACAGCTTGACCTCCATGCATTTTGTCAGCTCTCTTTGCCTTGCCCATGAGAAATCACTTTATAAGGCTGCACACACTGTGAGACAGGACGGATTTCTGACATGGTTTTGTGCTATCCAGCAGCTCAACCGTGAAGGTAATTAATCTGCCTTCAAATGCAACTCATGAGCTATACGCTGCTTCAACAAAGGCATGAGGCTTGGAGGTGGTTTTGTTCCAGTGGATGCAAAGAAATACAAACTTTTACTCTGCACAAAATCTCAGGATCCTATTGATTTCTGGCAAAGATTACGTTTTACCTCTTAATGCTCTTCATGCTCACTGGGTAGGGACAGAAACAAAAGAAAGTAAAGAATAAACCCAGTAAGGTGTTAAAAAGACAGAAATTCCAGAAAGAGATGGAAAGACTGTGCGAGAGAGAGAGAGAGTGAAAGTGGGAATAAAAGTGCCAGCTTATCGTAATAGCTCCCCGTCCTCTCGCATTACGCTGCACAAATCCTGATAACACAGCAGCACTTTGATATGTGACATCACCATATGACCTCAAAAAACACGGAAATCATCAGCTGAAAGAATAAAAAGAGGTGACTGAAATCACCTGCTAGTTATGCAAGGAATATTATAGGAAAATAATCAGAGACAGGGTGATATGAAGAATCTGAGTTAACACTGACACTGGAGACTCCTTCCATAAATGTTAAATAAACATCTTCATAGAAAACTTCACCATATAGTACAGTGGCATGAATAATGTTAAAATTAGTAGGATATTAGCATAGTGCTGCATTTCTGCTAGCTTAGCTAATGTTGACTTTTATACTGTGTATTGCGATTGACTAATCAAATTTAACTTCAGCTCCATTCTAATGCACTGTGCATTGCTACATATTATTATACACACACACACACACACACACACACCAACAATGGTATAAAATTATGGTGTAAAAGTATGAGAGGAATGGCAAAAAAAAACAGCCTCTGTGTCCAGCAAAGCAAAACAACATGTAACACACTTCCACCGCTAACATCCCAGTCACATCTGCTTCTTCTTAAGCGTAGCGTAGAGAGAGAGGAGACTCACAGAGGGACCGCGTCTCTTCCCTTTCTCTTTTTCTCACTCTTTTTGTCTCTCTTTCTGACATGAGCTATAAAAGGGAAACAACCAAAGATCCTCCAGGAACATTGAAATATAAGGTATTAAGCAGAACTTTGGGTCAACTCCTAAATTTATTGTCAAGATGGAAGTTACTCATTGTCTGGATTTTTAAAACATGATAGTAGGCTAGAATGGAAAACCACAACTGTCTCAAAGACATGAATCCATTTAGATAATGTTACGTTCATATGAGGTCATGCTAACCATGTTTACGAGAAGGTTTGGAACGAGAAGGCAACACTGGTTATGGTGTAATTCTGGTCATAGAGAGTATTTTCTGAGCAATTTACAGACACATCTGAGGAAATGTTTATACCGCCGACAGCTTTGTCTTGTTTCCGCTACCTTTTTAACTTTATTCCACCTGTACACATGACTTAAGCTACATTCTAGCTAGCTAGCTAAATCACTCAGCTTAGTTTTTGTCCAGTTTATATTTGGCATATCTTATGTTGTGAATCATTTAAAAGAAGGGCAGTTGTACAAGCTAACCCCTTTCCATTTCCAAAGCACAGATTGATGAGTTCATTTTTGAAGGCACAATAAGACTCTGCTAACTTTACACAAAGAAGCAAAATACAAGCTCCAAGTGTGTAATGTTACAGGCCTTGGACACATTTCATCTCGTTCATGCTTTATCAGTGACGCCATACACAAACTGCGACCAATGCAGACTCTCTGGAAGCTTCCTGTTGCACAAAGAAGTGCTTATGAGATGACACTGCCACTGTAAACACCATTCTGCATTTCCCTGAGATGAACTGCCGTCTTTCAGCGCAGACATTTCAGCGTCGTACTCTGCAAGGCATGAACTGGCTCCACTGTCGCCCATGTGGGATCAATCAGCCTCCGCTTGGCTAACTATGAAGGCACAGAGGCTTTCTTATCCACACGATAGCATGGAGAGGCACTTCTCCGCATGCTGACGTGTGTCACGCACAGGCTACGAGGCTCATCCATTACACTCAACAGAGATACTGGATGATAAACATTTTCAAATTGCTTCCTAACGAACAGTACAGTGATGAGCAGTGCTTCAGAGAGCTGAAGATACAAAACACATGATAGTTTTCCTCAGGCTACATTGTTGTTTGTCAGATGCAACTTGTGTAATGTCTTTGTGCTTTTTTTCTGTGATTTGGCTTGCCGAGAGAACATGGTTATTGTTTGTTTTCCTGTGGAAAACTGGTAAGCAGGATTTCCATTAACCACCACGGAAGGACACTGACACTGATACCCACCACTGGAATTTTAAATGCATAAGTTTTCGTTCCCACAAAAGATATCAAGGTGACTTGGTATCTCATTTCCATTTCCATTACATTTACATAGCACAGTTACAATGGTGTTTAATGGAAGAAAAAAATCAACAATCTCAAACATAAGGGATTACAGTTAGATTTTGCTGTTGCTCCGAAAAACAAAAGAGCAAAGGCTTATTTTCTCACTCATCATTTTCCAGTGATGACTCATCATCATATGAATGAGAAATCCAGAATAGAAGAAGCAGTCGCGCTGAGTCATGGCAGAGACTCGACTTGGCTCGGCTACGAGATACAAGATGACAAGCGCGATGGCGTTGATGGCGGAATTAGCCTGAAAGTTGAAGTTTTGGAAGCTGATCTGTTTGAGCAGTGTACAGATGAAGAGGGGACAGAGTTGAACAGACTAAAGGGCTAAAGCACCGCTGCATCACTCTCTTTAGGGAAGGATGAAGGAATGGATAAATCCCACTGCACCGCTTTGAGCAGGCAGTAGAATGGAATTATGGGAGACAATCAAGATCAAATAATAATTATAAAATTAATATGCATGTCATTCAGAGTGGAATTTAGCCCACAGCATAGAAAGGGTATGAGACACACAGTTTCCTGCAGGGATTTCAGAGTTAAATCCATCTACAGAACCCACAAACTCCTAAACTATGGTAACCATTATCTGAAGATTATAGGTTATGTAGCTTCAGTTACATCTAAAAGTAGCAAACTCAATGTGCAATAATTCCTTGAGCTAGATTCTTCTTGTAAGTGTGATGTTTGTACAGTACGTTAATGTACTATGGACATCCAGTGTGTCTGGTGTGGGAACCCTAGTTCATGCCCATAGTTAAAATACCAAGATGGCAGGTGTCACCTTCAATGTCCTCCCCGGGTAAGTGATGGGAAAGCTTGCTTTATAGTTTTCCATAAAAATATGAATAACGACGCAGAGCATCTCGTTCAATACATCTGTCTCGACAAACAGGGTCATGGTAAAGTGTTCAGGAAATGACCTGGGGTTGACTGAGTAACAACGATCATGTGTTTCATATCTTATGCTTTTAAAACATCAGTGTCCAGCATTCTTGTGAATTACAGACTCAGATCATTACTGGTTACATAATACGCACCATGGATTTTGGCTGTAACCTTCTACAATTAAGATTTACATCGTGATTACTCATGGTTTCTAACTAATCCGATCAGAAAGGCAATGGAAAAAGGTATTCCAAAATCTAACAGCACTGAGAACAGTCCCTAAATGTTTACAATAAAGGAAGATTTCAGTAAAAAATCTTTAAAAAAAAGATTTACACAATGTCTATGTCGTGTCGATGCCAGAATTGGTGTCCAACTACACTTCCCAGAACTCAGCACGGCCTACAAACATGGCTGCTAAGAACTACAACACCCAAACACTCGCATGTTTACGCTCACCTGATTACTAAACACACACACCTGGACTCAATCACATTCACACCCACACTCACAGTATTTAAGAACTTTCAGTTCTCACATTCTTTGTGAAGTATATGTGCTGTGTCCTTTTGTGCCAGTCGTTACCAAGCTTTTTGTTATTCTAGTTTCTATTATCCATGTATTGCCCTTGCCTGCCCTAGTTAATGTTGTTTGCACATCGCCTGACCCTTGTCTGTTATTTGACTACGTTTTTGGATTACGTCTTTGTCTTGTTTGCCATGATTAATAAAATCACCGAGTACGTGTACTTGCGTCCTCTGCTGCATCCTGACAGTCTACCGCAAATTTGGTCGAACAGCCAAAGCATGTCTGGTGTCCAAAGTTTATGACTTTTACTTTTGCACCAGTGCTACAACATTAATTTATAAATGCAAGCCCAAATTGCTGCAAATGACACTGTATTTAGTCACCTAGGTTTAACATGCAGCTACTGTATTTTATTATCCTTTGACAACTCTACATTCCAACGTCAAACTTTCGCTGGGCTCTATGGATCAGGATGATACCAAACCATGCTAAGCGAAGACTGGACTTCTGATAACTGCTCCTGGTAGGTTCTCCCACATCACCCCATTGCTGCACTCACTGCTTTATTTCAGATTTAAAACACTGATGCTCACATGCAAATGCAAACTGCAAAACTGATCAGTCCCTACCTATGCAAAGTCACTCAAGACACCCTGATCTGCACCACATTCCCTTCAAGACTCTAGCATGACTTAACTGGACCCACTAACCCCTTAAGATTTATCCAACTTATCCAAAGAACCCATTTTATAAGAATGTACCAAGTACCAATACAACTAAATGTTAATCCCTGACAGGTTGCAGGTATTATGAAGAAAAAATTGACCAATAATATGTACAGCACACATACCCTGTGAATACATACACTCCAAGAAAAAAGGGATATTAAAGGGTTCTTAAAGAATGCTACACCGTAGTTAATCTGTCTGAATGAAACCCTTGTGTGTTCTCCTGCTCAGTGTGGCTCTTTAGGCAGGTGAGAACACAACAGTCACACTTGGGTCTGAGTGAGGGACATGGTCTCAGTCTGCTTCCAACTGAACTCTAATGAAAAAATAATCAGACTCTGAATCGACTACAGGAAGTGACTCAAACATACCATGTATTTTGCATTGTACGCATTTTTTGTAGATGAGAACTGTTAAACAGAGCCACGAAACAGTCTGTGCCAAAGGACAGAGCTGTAGTGCTGGAGAAACTAGAAAATAAACTCTGGATGGGACACACAAAATGTATTATACTAGTTATTTATGTAATTATTAAATCATTTACTGAGTGCTGGCTCTGTGTTCTCTGTGAAAAGGTGATTTTTGGGATTCTCTGCTTGTTTCTTTTTTACTTGCCATATTTCTGACGAGTAAATGAAAGAATTTTATGATTTATGGTTTCTATCAGCCAATTTTTCTTGCCTTTTGGTGTATTTAATGATTTGCAGTATGAATCCAAACACAAGAGCAAACAAAAAGTATCAATTTCACTCTGATTCGGACTCAACAAATGGACTAATAAGTGTGAAAGCACCCCAAGGAACCCTAGAAACTCGCTCAGAGAGCAAAACACTTTATTGTTCCCAAACCTTTCCTTTAAGTATCCGTATCTGTATGGTAACTTCATTATAAGCCTGACTGGAAGTTCCTGTCAGGAAGCATTGCGTGAGGATACAGAAACCACTGGCCAATCTAAAATTCTACTGTGTTGAGCTACCGTGCGCCACTGAGCTCTCCGCCATCCAAAATACACACATCCGTCTCAGCTCGACTCCACCGAGAGCCCGAAGAGCCAAAGCACACTTCAGGAGTGTGGAGCAAATGTGCTCAGCTGGAGATCTGATCTTCTATAAACGCCCCCTGAGCCGCGGCCACATTCATCATCCTTCGCACTCAACATTCTGAGAAATTAGCTTATAATTATAGAAGCATGTTCAGTAATTAATTTTAGTGTCAGTAAACAATTTTAGGTTGATCTTAAAATCCTGACGTGTTGACGATGTTCCAAGGCTAACACACACCATTTATAGAGCGTTGTCTGATTTATTACAGTCAGGTCTTGGGTTACAGAGGTGCAGAGTGCATGAGAATAAGAGCAGGATAATAGAGAGGAAACTCACTCTGGCAGCGCTCGCCGGATGATGGAATGTTTCTGTCTGTACACATCCAGCTTGGACAAACAGCTGCATGAGGTATGATTGGCGAAGCTGATGGTGACTGGCTTGGGCGGCTGCTTCACGGGGACTGTGATCTCAAATAGCTGCAGAAATGACAAAAGAAACAATAAAAAGACAGATGATAAGTCCAATTCCTGAATGCAACAATGTTAGCTCTTAGCAAACTACAGTCAGAAGCATGTAAATCATCAGTGCACAACAATAAAGGATGAATGAGGAATGTGCAAGCAACATAAATAGAGCTCGATCGAGTTATAGAGAGAACATTAAGTAAGGAATAATAGTAAAAAAAAAATCAGAAGTTACTGTTATTACTCCATTGTAGATTGTTTTACAATAACAGCACATCCTGCAGTTGGCAGTTATAAACAGTTGTAAGACAAAAAAAAGACCAAAAAATGCACGGCTTGGTTTTGCCGTAATATTTTGCAGTCAAAATGTTATGTATCGCTTTCTTTTTTTTTTTCTTTGAACACTATTTCAAATTATATTGTATTGTATTTATAGTCAATGACCTGTCTTAGTCCCTTAAAGAACCCTGGACCAGGTACTGAGTACAGTGTATCTAAATCTTAAACACCTCATTGATTCATAGGTATTAAGAAGAAATAATAACTAATAGAGATTGTATCACACACTTACCCTGATAATATACACACTCTTAGAAAAAAGGGTTCTTCAAGCATTCTTTAAGGGTAAGTGTTTCTGAAGGAAACACTGTTGTAGTGTCCTGCATACCTAGACACCTTTAAGAGGGACAACCAAAGAACCCTTAAGAGATTATGGGGCAAGATGGAGGTGATGGGTTTGGTTGTCAAATGTGTCTTGGGGAGATGGATGCATTTACATTTATAAAAATAAAATCTGGCATAACACGTTCTGAAGTAATGTGAGCGATCAGTCCTGGACTACTGTTCCACTCAAAAGAACTCAGTTAAAGAACGTAATCTATTTCATTCCTCGATAGTGAGTAATTATTGGTGAAGAAAAGCCACATGTGCAGTGTGCTGGAGGTGACAACACACAGAAGGTCCACTCTGTATAATCCCTTGGTGTGGATAAGCGACTAGCCTGACAGAATGGCTACAACAGATACCTTTTAATGCTTAAACATTAATGATTCGTTTGTGGCTATAAATATAACCTGTCATTTTGAAATGCTGATGTTTTGCTTTGCTCTGGTGTGTCATGTTACCACTTATGACTCCGTATAGCTGAGATATGTTTTAAATTCAAAGCAGTGAATAAACACTTCTCTGTCTAATCTTTTTCAGTGTCCAATCAACCATGTCAAAACTTCACTAATCACAGCAGAGAGGGTAAAAGTATGCACATCTATATAAACTGTCTCTTTTCTCAATGAGCTGCCTTCAGCTAAATAACTGACATAAATGCAGATGTTTGGATTGGATTTGGACTGGAGTCGCCAAACAATGGACAGTTTTCCCACACGTTTATTGGTTCTTGGTACAGTACTTTATGAGTACTTGGTTTAATCTGCTGAAATACTTTGCTGGGTCTGCATCCGGACTGCTTTCCACCAGTTAATTACGTCTGATCTAGAAAGTAATTTTGAGACAGGAAATGAGCATTGGTACATGTCAGACACATCCTTGTCAGAAATTCATGTCCGGTTTCTCTGGTTTGAGTGTATCCTGGTTTGTTTTTTCTGTGCAGTGATGAGGACTTGCCGAGGCTTCCGACACCCAGTGCCTCTCGATGCATTTGGCAGCACAACAGATACTCCAAGCGCACTAATAAAAAGTCTACAATCCCCCAAACCCCTATTTTAGTTCTTGGAAAATTCGCCTCCTATTGGTTTTCCATGCCTCACTACAGGGGGTCGTTTCATTACCAAGGTTCTTTAGTGCTTCTTACAAAAACGGAAGTAGCTAAGCAGAGAGTTGGACTATAATAAGGAGGCTAGAGAGAAAAAGAAGCAGGAGCAGAAGAAAAAGAAGGGCCCTCTGAAGGCCCATTAGCTCCTACTGTTAATCAAGAACAATAGCAAGGCAAACAGATAAGGTAGTGATCTGAGATAGGATTGTATTGCTGGAAAGCACTTAAACACACATTTTCATACATTTACTAGACTATATTCCCTTGTAACAGCTTTTACCGAGTGGTTCCTGGACCGCTCTCCAAGATAAAAGCACTTTAGTGGGATATTTACAGTCGGCTGAGCCTGTGTATCGTCTGAAGCAGGTGACACGAGGGTCAGACGAAACCCGAGATCCATTTAAAGCGGCCTGGAGAAGTAGCACAGTGAAGGGGTTAAGCTGACACAGGTGTCTGGCGAGTGTCGAGAAGAAGAAGAAGAAGAAGGAGGAGGAGAAGAAGAAAAAAATGAAATCACAATCGTCTGTTACATGACCCGATGACACAAAGCAGGCTGGGCTTATAGAGGAAGGAAATAAAAGGGAGGTTTATATGTAGACAGAAGATTCATTTATGTAAACGATTCTGAGCCAAACGAAAAGAAACATCTTCAAAACACACCCAAGGATTTGACATTAATCTTAGTGTGATTAAAACAAAGTTTTTGGCCAAAAAGACATCTGACTGGAACTCACAGGCCTAGTTTATCGTAATGAATATAAATACATTTATTTGTAAATACTTTTCAGGAACATTTAGACAAGACATGAGGCATTCGTGAAAATCCAGTTAGTTTGCATCCTATAAGAGGATTTACATGAAAGGAGACTCAATCGATTTATTTAAAGCATATAATGTACTGAGATTTTATACACAGGTTACACTGTCATGTTTAAATTACACACTGAAGACTAGCCATTCAGTTAGGATAAAAGTAATGGCACCCTATATATGGACAAAGAGTCAGTTTGTGTCTATGATAGCCGAATCACTGCAATGGCTTTTTTTTTCAGCTCTCTGTTAGCTTTTATGGAGTGTTGTGGGTGTGGCTAAATGTCAATCAACTCTGCCATGAACATGCTTGGTAATTTACAGCTGATCAATATACACACATGAGTATGAAGAAAAACAGTGTTACTGAAACTTTGGTAAATATGGAGCGAATTTTTAAATTTTTAAATGACTGATAATTCAGGTCCAATGCTTTATTTGCTTTTAGGAAGTGGTAGCTCAGTAGAAGGTTGTGTATAAGGGATTCATCCACGAACAACTGACCCTACGGAGATAATTTTGTCAAAAATCTCAAAATCATGAAGCACAATATTTCAGGTAACACAGTACTGTCAAAATTAACCACTAAATGTTTTCAAACCCCATTATGAACTTTTCAAGCTACATTTTGGGCACCAAATAAACTACTTGTGACTGCGAGCAATGCTGGAGTAGTTTAATTAGGGCTGCATGATTGTTGTTGAAACAAGAATCACAATATTTTGGCTTAGAAATTTTATAAGGAACAATATGTATATCGATTACATTCTTACATTACCGGAGCTTTAGGGTGCCAAGCATCAGCGTGTTCTCCCAAAGTTAACCGCTTCTTAAACAGTCAGTCACGGCAATGTTTTTATTCATCTGCTGAGCGTGACTCGTAGCCACTTGTGTGTGAAAATTAGTCTTGATAAACCTGCTCTATGTGTAATGTGTCAGGAGTGAGTTTTGAGCGAGATGACGTGTGCAGCCATGACACTCTCGCCTCATTTAGTCGTTGTTTGTTTAGTAATTGAGGTTTTAACAGTCAGTACTGAGTATGTTTAGGATAATTGGATGTTTGAGTCATTGTAAAATTCACTCGCGGCATTCTCACATTGTTTCTCCCCTTTTTATTCTGTAGATTCGCCAAGCTTTAGGTGTGTGTGAGGTCATGTGGAACAACGTCTATGCATTGAACATACTGGTCACATTGAATAAAGAGTGCTATGTTTTATGTGATGCTCGAGAATTGACGCTGTTGTTGTATCAAACTGCATTAAGAAATGTATAGAGATCAAGATTTTATTACAATTTTTTTTGTTCAGCACTAAGTTTAGTGTTCTAAAAGTGCTGATGACGTCCGCAATACTCACAGAAAAGCATACTGTGAAATATTGTGTGATATATATCACAATATCCATAAGTGGACTCAAAACTTACTTGTAATTTTACAACTCAAAAGTATAGCATGCCAGTTGTGCGTACTAAAATTGTGCTTGCTATTTATAACCCTAAATTCCAGTTCGTATCTGTATTATGAGAATTGTATAATACATTATTATGAGAAAACTTAGGTTTCAGTCGGGGTTGTAGATTTACAGCTGTAATTCTGATATGTGGTTCATAAGAAAGGAAAATATCACTTACTTATCTCTAAAGAACAAATCTCTATGACAGAAGAGTGAATGGGAAAACAAAAGACTGAGAGGCAGAGAGCGGTCTGGTTTTCTCCCAGTGGGACGGCGTCTTTCTTTAAATGACAGGAGGGAACGTACGCTGCCCCGTGAGGTCAGCCCACCCAAACCAGTCAGCAATTAAGGGAGGCCTAGCTACTAATAACTCAGAGCTGTGACCCCCCTAAATCAACCCTCGCTAATCCAGGACCCTCTACAGCTACGTCACAGTTTAAGACGAAAACATGTCTATGACACAGAAATCCATCAGGTGTCCTGCGGTTTGTTCTGAACTCTGATGTACACACACACACACACACACTGTTCAGAAACAAGCAAACAAGCAAGACGCTCGCAAAGCAGGAGAGGAATATAATCTGATGTCTGATTCCAAATCTCTTACACACACAAACACTCACACACACACTCCATTAAACTACACAGATCTCCCATTGACATGTGTGCTGCCAAAAACAGCTTTTTCATACACGTAACTCTAACCTCAACATTAACCTTTAAACAAAATTAAATCTAGCTTGTTTTATTTCTCAAATCAAAATTATTTTGCGTAATTCCTAAAGTAAACTAAACTAAATCAGCAAATTAAATAATCACCAAACTAAAATAGTGTCAAAATGGAGAAAACTCTAAAACAAACAAATTACACAGACCTCTCAGATTCCTTTAAAAACCACACTCTAATTTTAGCTCCTTAAACAATTTAGGCCCTGATTTGCTAAATACAAAAATGCACAAGATGATGTACAAGGTCTACAGAGGATTTGCGTTTAAAAATAACATGTAAAATAAGATGCTTGCAGTGTTTGTCTTAAAGAATATGCAATTTACAGCGTTACCTAAAGGTGCTAATAGATTAATTCTGCACTGAAGCTAAAAGTCTTTTCAGGAACAGCGACTGTGTGAGCAATTTAATAGGACCAGAGGGCACTTATTAAATTTGCAGGAGCATGTTGCCTTTGTAACATTTCTCAAAACTTATTATTACTGCAGTAAAGTTGGTTTTATATTAGATATTCACCACATTTTTTTGCAAATCCATTTCTAGTGTCACTTAACCTGAGGTTTTCACTGATATTTACCTTATTAATTTAATGCGCGCTCACGTCTACACTAGTATTTATTTATTTATTTTAGTTAATATTTTTTAAAACAGTTTCCAACTCATCTCTCTGCCTTTCGTTGGCATGACGCTTGAGTTTCAGTTTCATTTTTACTCATCTTTGAGATCCAAACTCACCGTGCCCATTAGCCCAAGCAAAAAAATAGATTTTTTTTTTAAAAAGGCCACTAACTGTGCACAATTTATCCCATTGCCTTAGTGTCTGTAATGTTATATTGCCACAGATAAACATCCGAATTAACTATGTTACAAGATTTGTTTGTATGAAATGTACAATATATGATTTTATACCACAGTGTTGAGTGCTTTGATTCCACAACATTAAATATAGATAGAAATCGCTAAAATGTATGATGAGCTGTTCATTATTAAATAAAAAATCATAATAGTTGGCAGGTTACTGAGGTATAATTGGAATAAAACAGTTGAGACGGGCTGTTATTGGAAAATAGGGTGGTTCACTTCAGGGTGGTTACAGTAACTCCACTTCATCCCACCGCCACGTCGTTGATTATTTTCCTAAAACAGCACTATATTCCTGAAGTGTTTCATTACTTACGTATGAAATAACTACGGAGTTTGAACATCTCCTGGCTAGCAAAGAAAAACAAGGAGGCAAAATGACCATATTAAACTTTAAAGTGATTTATTTATTTTTATTTTTTGATGCAGAAAATACGTGTTTGGACGTCTTATGTTTGGCGATTAGAAGTGGAAAAGAAGTGGAACATGGGAGCGTAAACAGTCGCATGTGGATGTTCTCCCTTTTAAATTTTGTCAATATTATGAATATTTGAATAGTGTTAGATTTGTTCTGGCAGACCTAAAGCAAACACACACACACACACACACACCATGCTGAGACTCACCGTTTTGCTGATGAAGGAGGTGCTGATGTTCATGCACTGGAGCTCCTCGCTGTTGCAGCAGCCTCCACATCTGTAGACAGACACGCACGGGGGTTTAAAGAAGGTGTTTGTCGCCGCCCCAAACTCTTTCCCCACATCTAAACACACCTCGCGTGGCATGCACAGGGTCTTTCTCCATTCCGCCTCAATACCTGTTGCATGAGGAGACAGCCAGACAGGAAGACGAAAAGAGTTAGATTTAAAAAAAAAGGAAAAACATTTGCATGATCAATCAATCTGCATTATTGATTTGTGATGATGCTACAAAAATGTTCAAATGACACTATAATTTGTTATTGTTATTTGTTATCATTTTTGAGTCAATTTGGAAATCAAATTTTATAGCACTTTGTCATTTTTAGCATTTTTATATTGTCCCATTGCACAACACACTATTAATGCACCAGTAAATAAGATAGAATATTTACATGTATAATCACTGATAGCCATGTTTTCTGTAAAAGGGATGTTTATTGATCATTTATGGAAGGAGTCTCCAATGTCAGTGGTAAAGCTGTAAGTTTTGCGACATCTTCAGGACAAGCTGCATTTGAAGAACGAATAGAGGCTGGTGAGGGAACGACTGTTTACATTAAATTTTCATGGATAAAAGGTGTGTCATTCTTTTTAAAAATTAAATTCAAAAATAATTTAATTAATGATTAGATTAAAAAAATAATAAAACTGTAATCACTGGCAAACCGGTGTACTATAAGAGGGATGAAAGACTTCAGGACTTCACTCGAACCACCGTATAATGGTAACATTGCAGAACTCACTTAGCGTCCAAAGAGTCAGAAAAAGCAATTATTTAAACAGATGCTTACTTTTAAATATATCGAGGTTGAAGTAGGCGGCGGCGAAGGAGAGCTCCTCTGAGCGCGTGTCTGGGTCTCTGTGAGAGAAGCGAGGATTGATGGCACGTTTCGAGTGGCACTTTAACATGTTCCAGTAACTGGGGTAGAGTAGCCTCATCAGCTCATCCACACTGCCCGCAGAACGCAACTGTTCCTCCAGATCCGGCTCTGACGGCTCCTAACACACACACACACACACACAGGTAGAAACAGACAGACGTATAAAGTGCTTTTAACATTATGAACCACATATTCCCAGGTTTAAATGGTTCAAATTTCAGCCAAGCTCACTCTGAAGCCATAAAAATGAGCTCTTCTACTGAGTGAGCAGAAAGCCAGAAACAACAGCCAAAGCAACAGATTCAGCACTCCTCTGGAGGCGTGGACGTCCTCCTTCTCGACGTAAAGGCTCTCGTTTATAAGATCCACTTGTTTTAGACGGGTTTGTTAATGAGAGCGAAAACCATCACAGCACTGAAATGTCATTTCTGATTTATGGACTTTCATAATGATGGTGGTCAGTGTGTAGGAATAAGCCAATAAACCCTCCACACATACACACACACACACACTCGGAACCCAGGCTGAAATAAAATCTCCCCTATGCCAGCGCACAGTTAAGAGGCAATTCAGGACAAACCGGTTAGAAAATAAAGGCTTCAAAATGGTACCATGAATATAATTAGCACCTAAACAGACATGGAGCTTAGAAATACTTTAAGTGTGGTGTTTAATTAGTCTTAGAATTTTGCTGTTGTAGAAAATAAATCAACACCTTCAGACCAATGCAGAAGTCAACAGCACTGTGGTAACAGTGTAAGTGTAGCAGAGATGCACAATAAAGATAGTAATGCTTTATATCATCATTCCAATATGCTGTTGATCTGAAATGCTAAAATCCTGGCCTGTGATAACAGCAAATAAAAGGGATTTGTGTTGGCTGGATCATGAAAGCTATGATTCATCCAAACACACACACACACTCTGGAGCATCATCTGGAGCATCTGAGCTCAGTCAGGATCACATCAACACCATAGAATGTTTAGTAATTGGTTAAATTATTTCTGAAAATGTGTCAGCATTAAAAATAAATGTAATATTCCACACTGTATTCCAGATGTATATGTTATAATTTTTGCACTGGACTACTTAGATTACAGCTATTTGTGTTGTTTTTTTGTAAAGGTTCTATCAAAACTGTTACAGAGCCATTATGGGAAGGAAAAGACCGTTAGCTTGGCGCTACCGTAACAGTGAAAATCTCCTAGCAACATCAGCGAGCAACTAGTGAACCTTTTAATGTTATTACAAAAAAAAAAAAAAACACAAATACACATTTGAATATTAGCTGCTCCAGTGTCTTTGCACATGACAGCGAATACTTTTTCTAACTACATGCACATGCAAAGTCTGGACTAATTCAGGGCCTTAGTGTACAATGGCTTCTTTGTGAAAATATCTGTACACATACAGTAGATATTGTCCAGACCTGACAGAGGGATTAAGATCAAGACTGTAGCTGAACTACGGCAACACTAACAGGACATTCAACTAGGATTGTGTGATATTGATTTTTTTTTATTATAATTAGAGATGGCATCTGATAGCCAGGATGATTATCCTTCCGACACTGGTAAAAAAAAAAAATCGTGAATCAGATATCAGAGAAAAAAAAAAGAATTTGATCTGATCCTGTAACAACTGGCAAAGATTGATATTGGATTTGGAAAAGATTTTTTTTTTGGAGCTGGAAATGTTTATATATAAAGAGACTTGATTGTCTTTTTTTATTAGGATTGGATTTTCATTATCTTACACTTTATTATATTTAAGTTAAAGTGCTTCAGTTAAAAAATATTAAAGCTTAGTCATTTTTAAAGAAAAATATCAGATGGATATCAATATTGGCTGATGTTTCAGAAAAGAAAACGTGGTATCATGTATCATGCCATCTCTAGTTACAATCCTTTCACAAATCGCATGTGTAATGTTCACGTGGCTGACTTTTCTCACTGCTGACCTGCTGCTCAAAGTGTTTGAATGCGTCTGAACAGGAAAGAAAAAAAAAACATAAAACAGCATATTTAATCACTTTCTAAGTATCATCACCATAACTATTATTTATTATTTATTAGGTGAAAGTTTTTGTCCTTTTTTCTCTTTCCGATGAAAACCAAAAGTGCCGCTTTTGACCATTTTCGGTAACAAATATATTTAATTGGTGTTAACTATATACATACCTCATGTTGGCTAAGCTGAACATACAATGATAGATTTAATTTCACATTAATGGACTCAAAATGTTCTCCATTTACCGAGACAGAAAGCGAGAGCATGATGGGAGGAGGGGGCGGAGCTTCTAGGAAATGATTAATATTGGAGAGTTCAAAACAAAGGCGCAAATCATTCTAGATTCATATGTCTATTAGCTCATTTCCCAATTTATAATAGTGAGAAAAACTGCTCTTTTTATGTATGCTTGAACTCTTAACATACTGATGGCAGATCTGGTCATATAATATAGTCAGAGTAAATGTCACTGGACATTGTGGCAATGTAATATCATGTATAGATGATTAAATCATTATATCACACAAGCTGAGAAAATAAAATTGTCCAGATAATAAAATAAGCACCTAGAAATCTCTTTCAAACAAACAACCAAACACAAACTTGGTCCACGTTACTATCATTCAGTCGTCCAACTCGATCTCTATACGGTACACATGTGTACAAATAAGAACCGTATGATGTGGAAAGGGTCTCCACTCCTCCATAAAACCACACGGTGTAAATCACTTCGTAATAGACTGAAGTGTCATCACTCGGCTGCTGCTGGGCCTCAGCGTGAACTGAGAGTGCAGGTCCGTGTACGGAGATAAAAACAAGCATCTCTGTGTTGAAATACCCAGAGTCTCAGGGGGGACAGGATTTTGGCAGGGTATGAAAACATACGCAGGCGGCATGCAGTGTGCAGTTCATGATGGAAAAACGATACGGCTGTCTGGAAGACTCCAAGACGTGCACCACGACAGATCAACACCAGCGACAAAGAAACAAACTCCTGCTATGTACAGGAAAGTGAGAAAAGTACAATTACAACATGCAGTGTGTAGAGAAATATGAGTGAATTTATATCTGTTGTCCTCAAAAACCAACCTAGTGTGTCAAAACTGCTACGGTTCCATGACCCTGAATTACAGCACAAGATTATTATGCAAAATAAATTCTCCACATTCTTCAGATGAGGTCAGGGGATTACAGCATTACGTCAATCTGGTTTTCCACATAAGCACAAATTTCCAAATTTGCAGCAAAATCCCAGAAAAAAAAGAAGAAATTATGAATAGTGCTTTGGTTTGGGTTTATTAAGTGATACAAGTGTTTTCCAGGAAGACAATGTTAACTACTTTCTACACAAGGTCAGATTTTTCCTTGAGTCTTATCTCTTCCATTGAAGCACGTGTTCAGACGTCGCTCTGATGACTTTGTGGAGTTCATGCCCAGCTCGACTGCATGCTGTCAGTGAAGCAAAAGGGGGACGTACCAAATACTAAGAAATTCTGAAATTCATGTAAATATTTCTAAGATTCTACTTTTTCACTCATATTGTTATGCTGAATTTGTATTAAATTAAATAAACATTTTCACTATCTTTACTAAGGGTGCCAATACTTCAGGAGGTGACAATCTATAACGCACCATAAAAACTAGATCATCTCATTATTAGCAGCCACAGAAACCGCCACTCCTGCGGTGTAGATGGTGCATAAGTCAGCTTTGTGCTTTGTGGATTCAATTCTGTCTCGCATGTAAGTCTCTGTGGAACCCCAGAATCACCGAATCGTTTCATCGCTCTCTAAAGAATCATGTCAGAAGGAAGAAACCAGTCTTGTAGGAAGCGGTCCCACGTTAAACTCGCTCGTCTGTGTTCAGGGAACTCAAATCCCACTGAACGGTCAGAACAAGCCCATTGTACTCGGCCTCTTCCATGCCTTTTGTTTGCGCTGATCATGGAGATAACGTGCCAGTCCATTTCCTATGCTAAACAATAGGGACCGTGTGAAATGGTGATGTGTGTGTGTGCCAGCTACAAGAACACCTTCACACGTCACTGTGTCTCCAAACTCGGAGGTCGTGTAACACCACAAATGTCTCAGTACAATGCACTATTTTTACTCATCCATTATGTCATAAATAGAGCAGGAATGGGACGACAGGATCGGAGGCATCAAGTCTGAACCATAAACGGCTCTCATTGTTGCTTTATTAGCACCAAGAGGACAAAAATATTTCCTAGAGACAAGAATAAGAAAGTTCCGCTTCGGTTTGGTCACACAGTGATGAAATGAATCCTTTCCATTCCAGTCTGAGGATAGTTTGCCTTTAAATCATATTATACACTCATTATTATTATTTTTTTTTTAATAAGTTCATTATTTGTAAGCTCAGCTTGCACAACACTCAGCTTTCTAATTGCTGTTTTCACTTTCTTTGTGATTACACATTAGCTGTGTTTAATCTGGGAAAGCGATCCTCGATGGCTCAGTGTGTTGGGTTTAATAAATGTTTAAGAGATGACGAATCAGAAAGCATCACAAATACACACAGAGCTCCGTCAGCAGCCACCCACCTCGCTCTCCACACACCGACTCTCCACATCTCCACATGTTACACAGTTCACTCCAGTTGTCAAGGACACATTTGGTCTTCAGCAACGTAATTACGTACCATCTATTGAACTGTGTGCGAAGGAGAGTCATTAAGCACTTAGCATGCACTCTTAGTGAATCACATGATAAACCACGACACTCAGCACACAATAAAATACAACCATGTAAACAGTATTCTGTCCTATTCTGAGTGTTTTCAGAAAATCTTTCTTCTTCATCTAACATGTTTTGATATGCAAATGATTATAACGATGCACTGAATATGCAAATTAGTCTATGATGTCATCATCTGGCGACTTCTAGCGTCTTCTTGGGCATGCTACTGAAAAGAGCCGAAAAAGGATTATTCCTGAACTTTCCGCCGACAGGACACATTAGATCTGAGTTGACATTATTTATACTCGACTAGTTTTTGAATTATTTAGGTTGGGATTAAAGCCATTCATTTCAAGTGACCAGTCAAATACCTAGAAGAACTCAATGATAAATATTATAATTTTTATTATTCATAATAGTGTGTTGTGACTTCCGCACTGACCCTTTGGTTACATGTCATGGGCATCACTTTGAAAACCACTGCTCTATCTGTTATGCTGGATGTCTACTGTATGATTAACCATATTTGGTCTATAACCATATTGATGACCATATTTGGCTCTGGAATTGGTTCAGTTCTCAGAATTGCTCATTATTTGAACATAGTAGAGTGTAAGCAGTAATACCGGATTAATTCCCCAGTTCATCCCTAACTGAACTGTCAGATAACTGGATGAATTTCTGACATTTTAGGAAGCTTTGGTCAGTTGTCTTGCAGTGTGAGGATGTCACATGTCACAAACCGATTTCTCATTGTCATGTGTCGTAAGCGGAGCCGTAAGCACAATCAGCATTTTAATAAAGTCCACACTTCATAGTTAATATAGCACAATGCCAGATGTGCACGACACCAATTGCTAATTTCTAATCTCCGCTATTTTACTTCTATTCTTCCACAAAGTGCCATGACTCCAGTTAGACTGTTTAATTTTATTGAGGTAAATATTTTTGGTTTATAGCTATCTCGGTCTTTTCTTGCTTCTCTTCGCTGATTACTGAAAAAGTGTACATTAAAAATGGCAGATACGGTTACTGCATCTAGTAAGTTGAATTAACTAGCAATAAACACTCACATTTATATACTAAGTTCTCACATAAATTAAAACATTTATATCATAGTTATATCAGATGTGTGTTGCATATCTCTCAATCAGATGTAAAAGGTAAAAATGTAATGGGTGATTAAGTCTGTGGACAAACCTAAAGCATCCTCCTCAGCTGTTCTGAGGTCAGTTGAGAAACAATCATTACTGCAATCGTCACTGCATCCTGTGATCAAATTATCAGAACATTGCTATTTTTCCATACTGAATTTGACAACTGGAGATGATACATGGGAGCATCTTATGAAACCTTCTGAAACTACTGAAGACCTCAGTGTCCTCATAGCTAGGTACGGCCATGTGTGTCAGCATGCAACGATAATAAATCAGAAATCACAAAGAGCTAAATGCAGCTAAATGGACAAATCACATGGAGGTCAATTTTCTCAACAGTTGATGTGATTATATCATGTTTCTTCATCATAATCACATGACCAGTATGGGAAGAATGGGAATGAGAATGGGAAATTCATTGGTCTAACCAAGGCTTGGAGAAAAAAGATATACTTTTCAAACTTGTAGCTTTTGGGATTTTCAATAGACAGAACTGTCCGTAGAGGTTGTGTTTCATCTACAGTGAGAATTCCCACACTGTGGAATGCTGTTAGACTTTGGCCAAACACCACAGGTGATTCAAACACACAATGCACAGTAGCATGCCAACAAATAACAAAATCCTACACTGTTGCCTGGCTTTTTTTTTTTAAAGAGCATGACATAGCCTTTATCCTTTCTAGCTGAGGATTACATTTACAAATCTGTATTCAAGCTGAATGAAAAAAGTTAGATATAGTTCCAAAGATGACACTTTAGCTGTTTTAATGTTGGAAATTTCTGAATCAGTGCTGGAATTGTGCATAAAAAAATTTGTGCAGCCAAAAAGCACAAACTTAACAGTATCAAAATGACAGTTTTTGGATTTAGTGTGTCAGTTCTCATAGAGTAGATCTTTTTTTATCATTTCTGTTCATCACTCATGCAGCCTGTGTGCGGTTTCCCCCAGTTTCCCCTCCATCTTACTCTATATCAATGTGAATCACTGAAGCCCCGCCCCCGAATGCTTCCTACTGGCTGTCATATGGTTCTGTCAGAGTATCTTTTCAAAATCTTTCTGCTTTACTTTTTCACTCATCGCTGTGTGTTGGTGTCTGTTGTGCAGTTTTCTAATTAAAATCAATCCCAGGTGGTGCTCTTTTTTTTACACAATTTTCCTTACACAGCTGTTGAATTCTGGATTCTGATTGGTCAGAAGGTGTTGATTAATTTTCTATAAACAGCAGCTCTAACAGTAATTCAGCTCCAAATCACATGCTTATATTAATGCCGTCATACTAATATGTTACTGTTTCTATAGTAACAGCTCATTCACAGGGACTTGTACGGTGGATGCAGTCTAATACAAATAATCAACAGCTTTTTAAAAGGTCTTATTTAACAAAGTACCTGTGTAATCATTGATATGGTGAAGTTTCTCTGAGGAGATTTTTATTTAACAATTTTTGGAAGGAGTCTCCAGTGTCAGCATTTTATAACATTCAGTAAATCTACAGGACAGCTGTTTACACTTTGTGGTTTCTCGGTAACATGAAAAGCTGCATTTTTTTTTTTCTTAAGACAAAGACAAAAAAGAGACAAAAGACAAAAAAGGAGGCTGCTGAGGGAACGACTCTTTACAGCTGCTCTAACATAAGTGCTAACAGGAACTAACTTGTTTTGTGGATGTTCTGCAATATTAAATGTATCACTAAATAGATAAAAAGTACCATGTGTTGTTCTTTAATTTCTGAAATATTGTAATCATTGGATGATTGCTGTGTTATAAGAGGAAAATAATGAACGTCAGGGTGGTAGTAGTAACTGCACCTCATCACACCGCCCCAGTACGGTGTTTTATTCATTACCTAACAGCAAATGTTAGATTACATAGTTACAGGATCTATAGGTATAAGGTTTGGAGGTTAAAGAAGCAGGAAGCCTGACATGCTGTGATTAAAAAAATTCCACTAGATAGTTAGGGAAATGACTGGTCTGTATGCTTAACGAAGGTAATGTGAATGATCATACACAGGAACAGCATCAGTCGTGATTACACATAAACCACAGTATCCGGCTGATGAACTGCACAATACAATCTAATCTAATCAGGTGAATCACAACGGGGAAGAAAGTCAAGACACCAATAAAAGCAACACCATAATAAGACAAGTCAGTTTATCCAACGGTCACGATAATTGTGAGTCACGTGTGAGGAGGTTTTTCAAGAATACAGCGAGGGGATGTTTCGGATTTCCTGATATGAAGGAAAAAAAACACACATTCCTGTTTCATGGCTCAAAGTCTTTTCTCTGGCTGAGATTCAGCGACATGCAGGCCAAATAGGGAAGTAAAGCCAAGATTCTGGAGTGGTTTTGTGAATATCCACAAGTTCATAAGCCTACGCAGGAACGCTCAGTTCAGCGAGGGAATTCCTTATGACCTCCATCTGCGAAAAAAACCCTGCGCCAGTCCCACAGCATTTCATCCGACTCCTCATTAAATTACTCAATCTGAGTCTTAAACCTTAAACTCACTGTTTACTGCAATGATTTGCGAAGCTCTAAACTTTTCCATTACTAAAATCATCATTGAAACTATCACGAAGCTGAATATATGACTCATCTTGTCAACCAAAATATTTGAAAAACAATGTCATAACAGACATGCTTTAACTATAAATCCTGCAGTGATATCACCGAGTCGCATCGCCAAACAACCCAGGGGATGAAGGAGTGTGAAACACGTTCCCATTCGAAATTTACTCGAGCGTGCAAATGAAGGAAATAGTGCAGCTGGAAGTCAGAAGAGCAGCACAAATAAAAGGAAACGGGCTGAGACTGAAAAGCAAACAAAGAGAAAACAAGGTCACCTTATTACTTCCTTTCTCGCTGTGACTGAGACTGCGCTTTCCATCTGCGCTATAAAATGCAAAGTCGTTTAGCAGATATTCTTCTGTCCAGGACGACAGGACAAAAATCTCTCCAGACCAAGACCTCTTAAACACACGTTATATTATACGCTAATAATAATAATAATAATAATAATAATAATAATAAAAGCACATAATGTCAAGTCTATTTACTGTAATAAAATATGTTTCTCTCTTACTATTTATTGGTTTACAAATCAGAGAAATCATGACAGGTTACTATTGGTACAGCCTGGATATTACAAAAATTTCCAAAATGTCAGTCCACTATCAAATAAACAAAGTATGACTGAAAATATTCTTGGACAAAACACATAAAGGAAGTATTAATTAAGTTAAGATCAGGTGTTATGCAAGAATTTCTAAAACAGCCAAAATTTTGTTTCAGGTTTAAATGATTAAAACATACATTATAAATAAAATATTTTTTATTTAATTTAATTTGAAATACTTTGATGATTTTCTTAAATAAAATATATTATTATTCTCTTCCTTTTCTTTTATCTTGTTATCCTTTTCTTTTTTATGTATGATTTTATATAATTTACCTGTAAAACACTTTTTAAACTTCGATAAAATTTATTATTTCCACTGTTTTATCTTTTCATGCTTTATTTTCTCTTATATAACATATTTATTTAACATATTCTTTCTATTTTAACATTCATTTTTATTTTATTTAACTGTAAATTTATCTGAGAAACACACTGAACTTTTTTTTAAATGTGCTATATAAATAAAATGTATTAATTTACTTTTCTTTTTATCTTCTGATGTTTTTTCTTATATAATTGTACTTATTTTTTGTACTTATTAATTTATTGTAATTTTGTAAAATCTGTTTATCTTTTGTGTATTTTTTTCTTGTCTTTTCTATTATATTCTATAATTTATTTCTATTATTTTATTTCAGTTAAGCTTTATTTGTATTTTTCATCAGAGCCAATAGTATGAAAAACACTTTACGCTAGTACACTCGGATTTATGGATGCTTCTGCATCTCACTTAATGTGTCTTCTACATTTCCCACAAACAACTCAGTGGAGAACATTGTAGACCGACAGGAAGTGAACGTTTGCTGTTGTACAGCAGAAGAACCTGCTCCAAACTTTATTCTGACCTGCTAGAGACAAACAGTGAGACTGAAGCTCTGGAGAATGAAAACTAGAGCTCAGGTGAAAACTACATCTGAGCCACAAAAAGAGATGGTGAGCATGGGAGGAGAAACATCCTGGCCTGGGATGAACTAGATCCATGGACATGAAGTTTACCAGAGAGTACGCTCAGACGTTCTCACGCTCACGCTCTTCACACACAGGTTTCATCCATCTTTTCTTTGGCAACCGAGAAGTTTTTCTGAGGTGAAAAGTGCAAAATTTGAACCTTAATGATGTTGTAATACAGCTCACAATTCAGATCTAAAGCAAAAGCTACCTGCTTTAGTGATAAGTTAAAACTTAGAATTAGGGGAACGCAAACAAGTTCAAACTAGTCCTAACTAGTTCATACTACACATTGTATCCCAAATGCTAGCAAGAAAAATACAGCTCCTTCATTCTTTGAGAATGCTAATCAGTCAATTTTGTGAGTGTAAATAATACATTTCCAGAACAGAACAGGTCATAACTTTGCGCTATCGTAGCCTATTCGTTAGCTAACTAATGGCCTGCAAGCTAACAGACTAGTTAACTCTTAGCGAGATATTCTAGCATTTAGGACATTTCTTAAAATGGCTGACGTTCTAGCAAGAACAGTAAGTTTACTCTTAGAGAAAAAGCCTCCATCGTGCACCACTCAGGATGCTTCAGTTCTTTCTATTCCAAGTAGAACCCATGTAGCAGGTTAAGAGCCCTTAAATATCACACCTGACTTTAAGTGCTATAAGGTTTATCTGTAGATTGCAAAAGGCATGTCATAGAGTTCATATATGGAAGGTTTTAAGTAGAAAGAAGGAAGTCACTCATATATACTAATGTATTTTTAGCCAGTTAGCTAGCATCAGCTAACCTTACAGAATTTTGTAAGTCATATTCATAAATATTTATAATCTTTACAGGTAATAGCAGGTGTATTTTCAGATTTTGTTAGCCAGATAGCTAACATGAGCTAACCTGACTGGCTTTTTAGTAATGTTTATAAGACGAGGACAGCTTCTAATGCCAAATCTGTAAATATAGAGGTAATAAAGCTGAGATTTTAATTAAAATTTCTGACAGAATCTTTAAGTCACGAGTTGCCTTTGGTTGCAATGACACTAAATCAGTCATCGACATAACCCAAGTTAATGCAAGGAAAGAATCAGTGAAAGAGATTAGCTTGGATAAGGGCTGCCCTGTATAATTTATTCTGAAACTCCATGCTTTTCGGCCTGAGCTGCAGCTGCTTGTGCAGTGTGTGATTAGAAGTGGCTATTCCAGCCACATTATTTAGTTAAGGTTTCTGTGGTGCAATAAAATTATTAGCCTGGAATAAGGGATACTACTTAGTGATACCACAGGGATATTAATCCCAATGATCTGTAACCCAAACATCTGAATGCCCATGCTCTGCGCCAATAACGCAATCATTTAAAACCCTTTACTCTAAAGAGACACAAAGTGCTGCTTATTATCTATTACTTTGGAATTAGGACAATTTGCAGAGCAATTCTGGACAAAGTGACACTTCCAGAAAGAACACAAGCCAAGAACGAATAGTGCAGTTTGCAGTAGACTAGTTTAAACCAAAATAAGTCCTGTTTCAAAGAATGAATCATTGTTCTCTTGTTCTCAGTTTTTCCCAATTAGCTCTATGCATATATATACACACACACACACACACACACACACACACACACACACACACATATATATTGTATTGAGCTCTGAGCTCTCAGTACATAGATGAAGTATGTCTGAGATTAACTGGTAGATTCTTCCAGAACTGTGCCACAATGACCACAAAAGCAAGACTAGATTCTGTTTTAGCCAAGATCGCAGAGGAGCAGGACGTTAACCTTGAGGGTTTCAAACCATATCCGCAGTGTCAGACAGGGTCGGTCCATTTAGAGCTTTAAAAACAAACAATAAAACCTCAGACCGAATCCTAAACTGAACCGGAAGCCCATGAAAGCTAAAACCAGGGTAATATGATGCGTCTTCTTTGCACCTGACAGGAGTCAAGCTGCAGCATTTTACACTAAAGATGACTGACAGATCCCAAAAATACCCAATCAGTTCCAACAATCCAGGATTAAATAACAAGACTTTTTATCAGGAAAGAAATGGTCCAATTTTGGTTAATTGTCCAAGCTGAAAGACGATTTTTGCTTCAAACTGATGGGTCAAAATTAAACAAGGTGTTAGACATAAGAAAGAGAACATAGTTGAATTAAGAAGATAAATAAAACAACTTCGGTTTTTGTTAAGTTTTGTAAAGTTTTGTTATGTTTTGTTAAGTAATTATGCACTAGCGCATTTCATGATGCACTCTTTGAGCTTCTTTAAAGGTGCACTGACCATCAGGATTTAATATAAGTGTAAATCATCAACATAGAAATTATATCAAATTTCTCCCATTAGAAGCATTTTATTAGTGAAAGGGGAAAGATTCCAGGATGGAGCCCTAAGGAACTCCAGAGGGATGTACCATGAAGCAGGATTTGGGGTTTGCGAGCTAACTTTGGGTTAAACCTAGGCCTATCTGTACCACCAAGATGGATCTTGGTGGTACAGCATCACCACATGGCTAGATTTCTCTGAGGAAAGTTAAGTTGAAGCTAGCGACACTGACCGCCTCCTGTCCAATGAAAGTGCTTGGAATTATGAAGGTGTCACCTTTCCTTGAGGATCCCATGGAGCTTGGTGTGCATATTCTGAAAAGATCGCTACGGCGTGTTACTTTTCAGGGATAGACAGAATCCTTTAGGGTTTTTCTCAATTCTCATTTATACAAAAGATACAGATTCTCAACGGATGGTATTCTGTATCTGTGTGAGTTCCTTGAGCCTGAAATGGTTTATACAGAGAAGCTTAAACTGATGAAACCCCAAGCATGCTGAGACCAGCTAGAAAATGTGACGCACAAGTTGCGTAAGAGTATCTTAAACGACATGGTATCATTAAAGAGGAAGAAGAACTAAAGATGATGAAATTAATGAATGACTTCTATAAATAACATATTTTAAGATAAATTCTAAATAAACGCTGTAATTGTATGGGTATTTGTGTGTCATTATATTTCAGGTTTTTATTTGTATATAAAATACGATATAGGATGTCAACATCAATGAATCACTACATCAATAAAAAAAAAAAAGGATTCATCATCGGGCCAGTAAATCTGCACGCCTAGCATCAGCTCACAGCCTGTTCTGACGCTGCGGTGAAAAAGCTGTTTGCTCTGACATATTTGCTTACACATTGAGGTTGGCAGCCTGCAGCTTCCTGAGACACAAAAAAGCCACAGTTTAGAAATTACTGAAGACCTTTGCAAAAATACTGCTGATGCTCTAAGGCGCCACTCAACCACAAACCAGACTCATGATGTCTAATGGAGGAAAGTAAAGGATCTTTCCAGCAGCATTACTTAAACTGTTAAATCTCATTAAAGTCCTTCTACTGAAGTCTTGTCAACTCAGTGGCCATCTTGGCTACGCTCTTTGGACATTGTTTTCAGTTATACCAGACCAAGTTCCTATCTAGTTGAATTGGGACACAGATTTGAGCTAGCTGTTAAAATCAGACAAAAATGGCATAAATAATGTAATCTTAAGCTTATATATAACACAAAAATGTGTTTTTCCACAACTAACAGAGCAAAGTGCCCTATATCAGTGTACAAATCTGATAGGTCAGGTGTCTTCTGCTAACATTTTAACCAACGTGGAGATTGGCTTTTTACTGAAGGGGCGGGACTTACGTAACACAGTCACCATACTGAGTGTCACTTTCTGCTCCATTCATATTTTAAGCAGTGGACTGTCATTACTCATCATCACTGAGCTCATCTACAGCTAGACGTATCAAAATTGTTTAGTACATGATAATAGCTTCGGATTTTTTTAACAGTTATGATATCATCACAAAATCATGTTTTAAAAAAGTCACAACATGACTGAAATTTGCTGAGTCAGGGTAAGAGTTCTGTCGACAATGCTTTTTCAAGTTCCTACAAACCTCTTAGGAACAAAATGATGAGATCTCTCTCTCTCTGTGTTTTTCTTTTCCTGTTACATTTTTTCCAAAAGAAAAAGTCTGTAAAGTCTTTAAAGGGAAAGTCTGTATCTCGAATACACAAACCCAGGCAGCCCAGGGAGCTCTATCTGACCATGAGCTGACGAGGGAATCACGGCTGGGTCATTTTGCCAGACAACAATTTAAAACACATGCGGAAGTCCATAGAGGACAACTGAAAAAGAGGAACTAGAATTTTTAGAGAATTTACAGGAATCCTGATGTAATCATCAACAACATGCACTGCCGGCATCTAAATAGCGCTCAAAAAGTTCCGGTTTTGTTGAATTTATCATAAATGAATGGACCAGATTTCCTTTATATCCATTGCTGTTAAATATGGCAGAAATTACCATGTACAGTTAGAGTACTTCTTCAAAAAGGGGAATGAGACGCAAATATGACACTTGCGTAAAAAGATGACAATCACGTAATGTACTCTTTTGTATGAAATGTTATATTTAGCTACTTTCCTTTAAAAATTTAGGACCCTGAAGTGTTCTATGTAGAAATCTCTATCACAAATAAAAATTTTTTGGAAGCTAAGAACCTTTAATTATCCAATGAACCTTTAAAGAACACTTTAAAAGTGTATGCTGGAGAAAATGGTGGACGTGGAACCAGAAAATGACCGTAAATTACTTCATCCAATGGAATGGGACCACCACTGACTGGATGTATGTTGGCTTGATATCGCTCTCACAATAAATTATTATACACAATTTTTAAGAGTATCACTAGGGCTTGGTAAACTGCTGTTAATCATTATCAATATGTTAAAATATACTTTTGACTGTTTGTCTGATTTAGTACTTTACTTTAGGCTAAAATGCAGAATAATTGAACCCAATTCAGTGTAGCAATACTGCTATCGTAAGTATGGTACATGGTGTATCATAAAACCATCGTTAAGTATTGTGACATATTTTTGCCACGAGTTTGTACTGTATAAATGATGTCGCAACTGCTAAAGACAGACCGCCGGGAAGAAACCGTATCAGACAGGAAGCTGTGATGTGGTTTTTATCTGACACAGGAAACAATGCGGCTTTTAAATTCTTCTTTCTATGGAAGTCACAGTTTCTCGGTGGGCAACGTGTTAAAGCAATCCGTAAAGAAATGCAGCACTGCACTTTTTCGAGCTCCAGCTGAAAACACGAACATGAACACGCTGTTGCACGAAAGGTCAGAGTTCACAGACATGGATGTTTTAAACTGAGTGGTGACCCTGACTGTTGCCTCCCCTGGAAGAGATTAGAAAGTGTGTAATGGATATCGTGAAGGCCACCAACACTGAGGATTATCTCTCAAAATCAAAGAGCAGAAAAACTTTCAAATATTTGAGGTATAACTCAATGAATTACTAGCTATAGGACACTCGATTACTTAGAAAAATACTTAGTGCGAGGTTGTGAGTTCCACTGTTGGGGGCTCTTGAGGCCTTAAATAATTAAGCTGATGAAAAAAATTCATAGAAAAAAAACGCTTGGTGTTTGAGGTTTACTTCTCTAGGTTTGCACTCGTGCTACAAGGCTAACCTAGCTAACAATTAATTGGAAGTATGCTTTACCCAAAATCTTTTTTTCATAAATATCTAATAAAACCTTATGTATTAAAGCTGAGATCATTATCGATTTTTAAATAAGTTGATTCATTGTCTTTAAGTGAACAGGTCACAAAGATCCACTGTATTTATTCAATGTATGTTAATAATGTATTCAACGTATGTAAAGAATGAAACACATGGTGTCGTCCTGTTATTGGACAATAATCAGCATCCTGGGGCTGTGACGAAGCAGACTTATTGTCACCAAGATGATTATTTTCCAACACAAGCAAATCCCAAAGTGTTTTATCCCACTCATACCACAGCAATTTGCCACTGATTACAATTTTCATTTATTAAACAACAAAACATCATACGTTTTATCTGTTTATAGTTACATTTAATGTTGTAGAACATCCGTGAAACAAGTTAGTTCCTGTTCTCACTTACGTTATAGCTGCTATAAACAGTCCTTTTTCTCTCTCTTGAATTTAATAAGATAAAAAACACAGCTTGTCACGTTACAAATCACAAAGCGTAAACTCCTCTGTCCTGAAGATGTCGGAGTTACAGCTTTACCTCTGACCGTTACAAGGCCCTGACACTGGAGACTCCTTCCATGAATAAATGTGATAAATAAACATCTTGTTAAATAAACTTCCCCTTGCAGAAAACTTCACAATACCAACAATTACACATATTTTTTACACTCTGTGAATGAGCTGTTACTATATGAATGATAATGTATTAGAAAGAGCGCATTAATATAAACCTGTGATTTGTAGCTACACTACTGTCAGTGCTGCTGCTACAGAAAATTAATCACCACCTTCTGACCAATCGAATTTGAGAATTCAACAGCACTGTGGTATGAATTTAAAATGAAGGACTTGTCCTTATTCTAACTGAATGTTTAGTTAGTGTGACAATAGCTCTGTTCTCTCTCTCTGACACATTAAATTTTAAACTATAAAATACTGAGAATTCTAAAAAAAAAAGATATCAATATTTATAGATAATTTTGCCATGATTTATCAATTTTTCAAGATCTCTTATTGTTCCAGACCTTTATGACCTACACACTCTTTAAATGACAACTGGATAATATACATTTACAAATTTAAGTGAAATGGATATTTTGGCTGGTTTTTTTTTGGATTTGAGGTATGTTTATGGTGTGAAATTAAATTTATAGAAATTTTTTTGACTGTGACACAACTGCTTAACTTGTTAGCTTTGAGAAGAGACAATATCAGATGGGAAACTGCGATATGGTTTTATCTTACACAGCAAGTAATGAGGCTTGCTTCTTCCTCTTTCTGTGGAATTCACAGCTTCATGGTAGGTGCTATGGAAAAGATTGTCAAGTGAGATACAATTCCCTTCCTCATTAGCTACATAAACTAAGACTTCAGACAACAAACAAAAATGTCTTGGCAAGTCAGAAATTTGTTTTCCTTTGCTTTGCATTCTGCCTCACTGCATAAAAGTGCCTTTCAAATAAATAACACATAAAATGTGATGTGAATATATAACTGTAGTATAGCTCTAGGGTTTAACATGAATGGAGACCATGCCATTGGATCATACCTAACCATGTGGCTTGTATTTCCTCTACAGTCTTCACTTCCTTTTGCTAAATATTGCATTAATTTTTGAAGGCTGTAAAGTGGTTACAGCTTACAGTGCTGCACAGCTATGAGTAAAGTGCCGTGTTAATGAGCTTTATGCACGTAATGAGGTGCAGGCCTTCATTATAGTGTCAGAAATGCAGGACATATGCAACACAAGAAGTGTTCTTCCCTAAAATTTAGAAACGAAAAGGAAAGGAACGTGAAACTGGTTTGAATATTAAGTAACAGGAGTATGGGTCTAAATCAAACATCATAATCTTGGCTCAGTTTGAATAAAATAAAAACAATTACAAAATCTGTTTATATTTCAGAAATTAAGTTCTATAGAAACTTCCACAGAGATTTTAAGCATCAGTATTGTGTATATCAATCATCATACAGATGAAACATTTAAAGCATTTAAAGTCTGGGTCAGTGGAAATGTTTGCTAAGGGTTAAACAACCAAGTCTGAATGAACTCATAATATGGAGCACATTAAATTTCGGAAATCAGAGTAAAAAGAAGAGACATTTATGAGACACTTCAGCAGGTGCTCCTGAATACTACCTGAGTGAAAAATCAGAGACATCAGACATGCTAACGTTGCAAATACAACTAAAAGAAACACTTTACGTAAATGTCTACAGCCTGTAGGTCTGCTGGACAATTTACTGTCATAAAACATCACACACTTTTCAAATGTTTCACTGAAAATCTTCACTCTTTTATCAACTTTTATTAAAAAAAAAAGTGCATTGTGACAAGAATACTGCCATTGTGCTCTTATCTACATTTCAGCACTGCTGAATTCTGGATTCTGATTGGTCAGAAGGTGTTGATTTAATTCATTTACTGTAACAGCAGTATAACTTTGACAGTAGTGCAGCTGCAAATCACAGGTTTATATTAAAGCGCTCGTTTCGATACGTTATCGTTTCTATAGTAACAGCTCATTCACATGGGCTTCTGTGTTGGACACTCCACATAGATGGATTTAAAAAAAAAACGTGTAATCATTGATATGGTGAAGTTTGCTGTAAGGAGATGTTTATTTAACATTTATGGAAGGAGTCTCCAGTGTCAGTGCTTTCTGCCAGTCTTCAGAGGGTTGACATGACATGCTGCGTTTTTTGTCTTATTAACTTCAAGAGAGAGAAAAAAGAGAGGATGGGGGAGAGGGAATGATTGTTTATAGCTGCTATAATGTAAGTGACAACAGGAATGAACTGTTTCCATGGCAACATTAAAGGAAACAACTCTTCACATTAATATCTGACTGGGGAAAACAGACTTTTTTTTGGAAAACGTATGATTGTCATGTAATCTCTACTGCAGTTTTAATCTCTTAACTGCTTGGTAAAGATGATGCTAATTTGGTATAAAATGGTCATTCATTCATTTTCCTACTCTCTCAACATTTTCTTCTGAAACTATATAATGTTTGCATTAACCCATATTACACGAACACCTTTATGATCATTTGTAATTGTATTAGCTATTACATCGTATATTGTACTGTACTGTGTACTGTATTCTATTTTTGTCCTGTTAGTGCAGCACTGTCCATATACCTCATATTACTGATTCAAATGATTCACTTTACTCATTCATTCGACTCACTTTACTGATTCTTTTAAAAATAAGTATAAAAATGGCAATGTGGACTAAACATCTGATTACTGAAATTGAGTTTACAATCTTTACAAGTCTTGCCAACATACTGTATGTTATCATTTCTCCATTAGTCTAATTGCAATATGCACATTTATTAATGTATTTACGGTAGGTGGGCTACTCCAGCAGTTACAGCAGTTTGATGCCTGATATGGTAAATATCCCATAATATTACTGGTGAGAACTGGAATTATTGTAGCACCAAACAAAAGCTAATAACACAGATATTGTCCAGACCTGACAGAGAGATTAAATCCAGGACTGTAGCAAAGAATCAGCTTTGGAAGCAATACAGCACTGAAATACAGAAAGACCAACGAGGCAAAAACAAAGCTAGGCTGTGCCAAAATGACTAAGTGCCAAAATGTAAAAAAAAATAAATAAATAATAAAAAAAAAAATTAAAAATGTGTGGTACATTAATACAACTTGTGCAATGAATTGACATATTGATTTCTTTCTCCAAGTAGTCACCCAAGTGTAAAGTATGATGTTTTTTTCACATATAAAAAGCTTTATCCAAAGTAAAATTTTTGGCCAAACTTGAACGTGTCTTGAACGTCTTGAACGTGTCTGGCACAATATAAGAGCCTCTAGGTTTCTTAACCTTTAAACATGATATTCCTGTGGGGAGGAGAGAAAGAAACCTCAGTTCTGCACAACACCTTAACTTAAGCAAGGAGGTTTTCTTTCCCTTTTCAGCTCTGCCAAGGAAACCCAGCAATAGAGCCAGATAATAGAGCTGGAGTTTAGCCAAACCTGCTTCTGCTAGGATTACACACTACACAGTGACAAAGTCAGACTTCAGAGCTGGGAAATTAAAGTCTCCAGATGGTGCGAGAGAAAAAAGAAAAAAAACCACCGGTCTTTTACAGTTAACGAGTGCAAATATAATTCAATTTGCTCTTTTTATTGCTCCCATTTTACAGGCAAGCAACGTGCTTGGAAAGGAAATATTAACATATTCAGTGAGGCTGTAGCATTTCATACGTCAGCTCAGAGGATACAGTAACACTTGTTTATCCAGTGATATGAAAACTGAAACCTCATTCAAAAAATATGAAACACTTAAAACAGTCCCGAACATCATGAATAGAGCTGGGAAATATGACTATTATAATATCGATATGATGATAAATTATGCAGTGATACACTTTTCTGAGACATTGTAGGTAATGGAATATCTGTTTCTAATATATATTAGACATTTCTATGTTTCTGTATATGTATATATATATATATATATATATATATATATATATATATATATATATATATATATATATATATATATATATATATATATATATATATATTCATACACAGTACATCAAAGACTTGAAAGCAACAGTAACCTTGTAAAAGTATATTGTACGCATTAAGAGATAACAGATATTAATGTGTTTATTAACAATGAACAAAAGAAACAAACGGGGGTCGACTAAACACCTGCAGCAATGATGAACAAATTAGTCAAATTAGTCAGTCAGAACTTTATGATTTCAAGGTCATGAACATAAGTGAGAGTAGAGAGACTTTAAAGATCGTTTGAATGCTTTTATGTACACATTTACTATTTCTGTACGAATAGTCATATAAAAGTTTAGTCATCAGTCATGAGTAAGAGTCATTTTGGTCTATTCTCTATGAAGTTGTGATTAAAGCAATGAGCGCTAACCCAAAATCTCGCTCTAATCTTTACCAATCTAAACTTTACGCACCAGTTGGCTCATGCAAGTCTTGTGCCAGCTGTGAAACGTCACCAATTCTACAGAGAAATAGATAATTACTACATCCATGGAATTCATCAGGATTGTGGGAAAAAAAACCTCTGCTTTTTCATTGCTAGTCCGCCAGTCTGGCTGCAGTTTTTGTCGCCTACAGGAGAAGACATTTCACAACTGTTACACATACAAAATTGCTCATAGACGCAATACCCTTGGAAATACCACATTGTTGCCCAATCCTGAAGGACAGCAGAAGCTTGGCGTCCCAGAGGAGCTCAAGGCCTCATGCTCAATGACGTGAAAGTGCAGAACGATGGCTCTGATAGGACATCTGGATATCAGAACCTAGATAAAAATATAATCCCTTCCACCTGTGTGAAACCCGTCGCTCTACCTGGGTGGTGTATGGACACATGCATCTCTCAGTCTGCAAACACACACACACACACTGGAGAGGAGGGGGATCCCAAAGGAATCCCTGCGACAGCCCCAGGCCATAGAGCCACTGGTTTTAATATGTGAGGCATTTTGAGGTAACAAGGTCTCTCCCTTCATGGCTGGAGAACTCTAAATTCTCATATAAGCCCTAAAACTAATATTATACAAGTTGTTATACAAAAAAGAGCATGAACATTACTTTCACAGAGATGCTTACACTGCTAACAAGAAAATCCAGAGAGAAAAAACAGAATTTTACCCCAAAAAGCTGTACCGGCTATTTTTTTCCAGATCTGTTGGATCTGATCTGTCAGATCCAAGCAACAGTTTTTTAACAAGCAATTTATTCACTGAAAAAGCAGTACAGCATAGTTTTCAGCTGTCTCCCATATTGCTGTAGCAAGTGATCAAAAATGAATAAATCATAAATGCTGCATCTAAACTGTAGAAGTTGACCTTGATGTTATCCTTGAAATTCCAAGCAGTGGAGAACATTTTCAGATCTAGTTTGCTCAAGTCTTCAAGATTCAATCAAATCTCAAGTTAAACTGTTAAAAATTTGTCAGTGTAGTGGACGAATGAACTGGCTACCCAAGATCCCTCAGAGAGCTGGGACAGTTTTGAAAAGATGAAAAGGGGATCCACAGAGACTGCATTTGCACAAGGCCCAGAAATTTGCTGAACCTCCCTGAAGGTTTTGCTGCTCCAAGTCAAGCTTAGGTACACAAAATGAAACCTGACTGCACCTAACATTGTCATTTATGTTACTCCTTCATAGTGCTTAGCAAAGAGTGCTGGAAGCGAACATTCTTTCAGGCACTTAGCAAGACAAGACAGTCAAAGGATTACGACGAGAGACATGACATCCAGGTGGCTTGCTGTTTCTAAAGCTAGTAAGTGTGTGTGCTCATCACCCAAATAGCCATCAAGCTGAGGAACCTGTTGCTGTCCCAGGTCCAGAGGTACCCAAGCAAACAAAAACGTCAAGAAGAAGACAAATTGTCCAGGGAGGTTGGGGCTACAGTGCAATAATCTGAAGTTAAATATCCCTACTGGCAAACCTGCCCAGGTGAATCCATACTAGTGTAGGAGGAACTACAATTTGGACAGACAGCTCCATAATGGTCTTTTTTTGGGACAAACCTTTTTTTTTTTGCACGTTGTGTAGCTGATTTGGTCTTGCAAACCAGAATCTGAAAGTTAGAACCTGCATAACAATCCAAACTGAGTAAGCAAAGTGTGGAGGAACCTCGTGAGACACCAGTGTCCTGACAGTGAGTTATGATTCATTCATCTTCATAAGAACTTTCTTCTGGTCAAGGTTGTGGTGAATCCAATGGGGATGAGGTGGGGATACACCATGGATGGGACACCAGTCCATCTCAGGGCACAATACACACACGTTCACACACTCATTCACACGTGGGGGCAATTTAGACAATCCACCTCCTACAGTGGGGGAAAAAAACAGGAGAACCAAGAGGAAACCCACATGGACATGCTGAGAACATGTGTAACTCCACGTATACAGTAATCCAAGCTCAAGATCAAACCCTGGAGCTGTGAGACAGCAACGCATCCCACTGAGCTACCATGCCACCCCTAGTGGGGTACCTGTTTCATCCCAAATAACTTCCTGCTTGAAGACATTGATTAAGTCCCGTTTTTATCAGATGTTAGTAATTCACTGCACAGAATTTGGGTTTCAAAACATCTTTGGACTCAACCAAGACCAATTCCCTTACAATTCTGTCTCTCTCTCAGAAAAGAGAGATGTCATACAAGACCAGTGGTGATGTAATAATTATAATTACCAACAGATTATGGAAGTTTAAAAGGAATTTTCTCAAATCCATTGCTAACCTTTTCAGCAAGCTGCCCCCAATTTATCCATAACTCTGTGGGGAATTAGCCCACATGGTACAGCTGTTGATAACCGAGAAGAGGCTTTTCATCAGCTTAGTGAGTGATACTCACATCCGAACTATTAAGGGAGTGAAAAATATGGTCACACCAGTGACAAGTGATTCCTAGTGAGACCTTACAGAGTTGCTGATCCTTCCCTCGGCTTTTCACGGCCACATGTGCAATTATAGAACAATTCCTCACCTCTGTGGCACGAGCACAAGACAAATACGCCCCATATGGATTTCAAATAAACCATTAGCAAATAGCAACCCCTTTTATTTTTGTTCTATTTCACTCCCATACTCCTTGGATTCCAGCTAAATGATTCTTAATAAGCTTTGAATTTTACTTCCACTCCAGGGACTTAAAGGCAAGTTAAGAAAACACAAGAGTGCGGGTCTAATTTTGGGAAATCACAATTACCCAGGAAGCCCACATTACTTATATATATATATATATTACATGGGCATATGGGATCATTTATACGCTTCACGCCAAAAAGTATTGTTGTGTTTAAAAATGAGACATTTAGTGATGTCAAAGGATATGCACTGTCAGGAAAAAAGGGTACGAAACTGTACTTGTCCATGTTGCTGCAGTGGTACAGTAGAGTTTGTAAGAGAATTCATTTTAACTCCAAATTCAGAAATAGAGGATTTATTGTGGCAGGGCAACTCGGTCTAAACGTCCAAAATAATAAATCAGACTTATAATAACAAATACAAAACCTTTAGCTTTATCCTGGTGACATCTTTGACATCTATCTGATAGTTGTCATTTGATCTGGACAGCATATTTTTTCTCAGAGATCAATAAAGTACTCTATTTATCTATCTATCTATCTATTAACTCTGTGGGGAATGCATTAATTACAGTACCTTTAGTATTAGTGAGATATCGCAGGTATTGTGATATCTTTTTCTAACATCTTATGTTTAAGCTAATGCTTTTATGGATTTCTTTTCTCCTTTTCCATTATTTATTTTAATATACATTAAATATAAATATCATTAGCAAATAGATAAATATAAATAGCAAAAATCTAAATATCGTGACACATATCATATATAACTACGGTTCATTTAGTGTATGTACGTTAAATCATTGTCAAAGTACGCCATATCCACATTTCCAGGTGAATGTTTAAGTGTTAAAGGTATAAAGGTGTATGCTTGGATGTACAAAAAGGAAATGTATAGTTGAATCCAATTTTTTTTCAGAGTGTGGTGTTGAAGGTGCTGATTTGCCCCTTGTGGGGCACCTGTATTTGTCGAGCATACTGGTTAAGCTAGGGCTGGACGATATGATGACATGATATCAATACTGTGATAAATTATGACACGATAAACTTTTATGAGATATCATCAGCATCCTGATTTTTTTTTTTATAACATTGTCATTACAAACTACATGGGACCGAATGGTAGCATATGATTTGTTGCTACTTAATCGTTAAAATAGTAAATATTTCCTCCTTTTGAGTGTTAGAATTTGTTTTTTGTAGGCATTTAACAGCTTTAATGCAGAATTTATTATACAGTTTTGCCAGCAACTGGTTAGCTACGTGATATATCGTGATACATATCATGTATCGTACAAATGTCGTGATATGATATTTTTGCATATTGCCCAGCCCTAACATTTTAGTCACTTAATTTGCTTTATGTGTTTCATCTGAGAAAAAAACTACATAAACAAGTCCACCAGTAGCCACTTGAACTCAGCCAGTTAGGTGGTTTTCATGGTCAAATGGCCACATGTTTGAGATTATCTGTCATTTTGTATAATCTGCTTCCTTCACACACACACTCACACACACACACACACACACACTTGGTGACCCAGTAACACCTGCCCCAGACTCCACTCCTCCATTCCTCTGCTTCATTCACTCGCTCTCTAATCTCTCATCCATGCTTCCTTGCACCATTGCATGTTCTCACACTAATTCCACCCCTCCTGGTGTGGTAAGAACTTCCACTTCTGAAAAAAGTCCAGGACTATCTGAGGAACACCATGTGAAGAGCACTCTTGCTCAGACTTTCTTACCTCTGATCACTTGATACTAGACATCAGAATGACATTTCTACAATGTGATTAAAGTTCTTAAACCCTGGACACTACTTCTGCACATGCACTCTGATGTTGTTGTTGTTGTTTTTTTTTTTGCTTTTCAGTATCACATCATGCTTTATTTTCCGTGCTTACCATGCCATCATCTCCTTCCTCCTGCTCATAATCATAGTACTCGTGGCTTGATTGGAAAGCGAGGTTCGCGTAGAGCAGCGCCGAAAATGCAAACCACACTGATATTCCAAGAAAGTGCATCTTAAAGAGGTAAATCTCCCCCAAAATATCCGATCTGATCCGATCCGATCTGATCTGAAGCTCCTGTCCGTCTCTCTCTCTCTCTCTCTCTCTCTCTCTCTCTCTCTCTCTCTGGTTTCTTGGATGATCAGTAGTTCAGGGTTCAGAGAAGTGCATGAAAGTAATCCGAATATTTCTTTTCACACAGACCTTGAGGACATATTTTGGTGATGATGTTGCAGCTGCTTCTGATGATGATGATGATGATGGGGAGGATGATGATGATGATGATGATGATGATGCGTAAAATGTCCCTTTGCACCAGCAGTGTTGCCCGGTTTCTCCTCGCGCGCTCGGCTTTATGACGAAGCTCCGTCTCCGAGCCTCAATGGCCGCATGGCATCACGTTTAACGCGCCGGGGTTTTTTATTTATTTATTTTTTGATTTGTTTCCTTTTCCACGGTGTCCTCTCCCTGTTCCGCGCCTGCTGCTCGTCTTTCTTTCTCTCCCTCTTTTCCCTTCTGCTCTTCCCTCCTTCTTTCCCGCGACTGATGCACTGCACGGCGTTTCACGGAGAGAAATAAGAGCCGAGGCACGCGCCCCTCTCCCACCCCGCCTCCTGTGCGCGCGACCACCCACCAACTTTTATAGACTTATTTATATACTACATCATCACTCTATATATATATATCTGTATCTCTGTATCTCTGTGTATCTATAGAATGTAAATTGGGGTAAATCGGATTTGAGGAGTGAAAGTCCAAACTATTCCTGAACCTTTACAGTGAAAGTGCTGGACAGGAATAAACACTACTGCTGACTCTTTTCAGGGAAAAGTAACCACTTCAAGCTCAAAAAGTCGCTAGAATAAGTGATGTCACATGCTCATTTGCATATTAATCGAAATGTCGTGATAATTTGCATATCCAAAGATTGCGTGAAGGAATGAGTTTCTAAAGACACGTCTTCAGTAAAAAGAGAGAACTTCTTCACAGAATAGAATAGTACAGAATTACATACTATTCCTTTAAACTCTATTCTATCCTGGAAAACTCATATTCTACTCTATTCTGTTCTAATCTCTTCCAATAAAAACTATTCAGTTATATTCAGTTGGAACTCTATTCTATTCTATTCTATTCTATTCTACTCTATTCTTATAAAAACATATTCTCTTCTGTTCTCTTCTGATAAAACTCTATTCTATTCTGATAAAAATCTATTCCATTCTATTCTTATAAAAACATATTCTGCTCTCTTCTATTCTGTGGTCTTGTATTGTGATAAAACTCTATTCTATTCTATTCTATTCCTCTATTCTACTTTGTTCTATTTTATTGTGACAAAACTTACATTCTATTTTTCTATTGCACTCTATTGTAGTAAAATTTTCCTATCCTGTGCTGATAAAACATATTCAATATTCATATTTCATTCATTATTCATATTTCAAAGCATATTCCATATGGATGAATGGTGTTCAGTCGTTGGCCATTGGGACCAGTGACGATCAGTGATTGGCCATTGGGACCAGTGACGATCAGTGATTGGCCCTTGGGAACAGTGACGATCAGTGATTGGCCCTTGGGAACAGTGACGATCAGTGATTGGCCCTTGGGAACGGTAGTAATTAGTGATTGGTTGTTGGAAACAGTAGTAATTAGTGATTGGTTTTTGGGAACAGTGACGATCAGTGATTGGCCGTTGGGAACAGTGATGATCAGTGATTGGCCCTTGGGAACGGTAGTAATTAGTGATTGGTTGTTGGAAACAGTGGTGTTCAGTGATTGGTCATTGCGAACAGTGATGATCAGTGATTGGCCTTTGGGAACAGTGGTGAGGAGTGATTGGCCTTTGGGAACAGTGGTGAGGAGTGATCGGCCTTTGGGAACAGTGGTGATTGGAACACTAAGTTGGCCACAGTAAGCTTCCTACAGTCAGTGGAGAGAGGACGGAGTTGGAGAAAGAAAGCATTTGATTAAAACACTTGTACCCGAGTACTATTCAAATTCCAACACCTGATAAAGTACTGACATTCAAATATACTGAAAGTATAAAATCCATCAAGTTACTCAGTAAGTACACTAGAGTAAAATATATTAACTACACACACACACACACACAGTTCCTCTGAACATGCCTTACCGTATACACTGATGACAGGAGTGTGTGATGTGTGGAACTGTGCTCTCAGATTAGTGGCTAAATAATTGGTTTGGAGCGTTGTTTCCCAACTGGAGAGCTCTCAGCACTCAGAGCTCGGCTCTCCTTATTCAGAGGAATGCTGCTGAGGGATTTTTCTAACACACTCATTCTCTCACAGCCGTCTCAGGCTCTTAGTTCTGTGATTAATGCGACAACTGGCATGAGTACGAGTCTATCCGTGAAGTGCCAACCTCTTTCTACTAGGATTAATCACCTAATTGGGCAGGAGAGCTATTGGGCAATTCACCTGCTCCTACTCCTACACACAGTGATCTCTCAAAAGGGCACTAAGAAGATTTCACAATTAAACTAACATTAATCTGTTTTCTAGTCAGTAATCAAATTTAAATAAAAGGTGGAAACAGCAATTATTCTAGCTTATCCTTTCTAACTGCAACTTCCAGATCAAATGTATTTTATCCACCTAGGATTAGGCAATATGATGAAAATATCATATCATGATACATATCATGATCATATCACAATCTTATCGCAGACAGTATGTATCACAATATATAGGTTTGCAAGCAAATTGCCAGCAAAACAGTAGTGCTGCATTAAAAAAAAAAATAGAAAAATTAAAAACTGGGTTTGATATTACTTTTATTTATTTACAAAAAATAAATTATATAACACCCAAAAAGAAGGGGGTAAAAATTAAAAAGAACAACAACAACAACAACAATAAATTTTACAATTTTAAGGTTCATGATCAAATTTAAATCAGCTGCTTCGAATTTAATAATTATTTGTAAAAAAGAGAGTTAAAAAAGAATAATAAAGATACTGTGAAAAATATACTATAAAAATGTATCATGATATGGATATTATATCATAATTGCCCAGCCCTAATATTTATTTCTTTGTTTGTTTGTTTGTTTGTTTGTTTGTTTGTTTGTTTGTTTGTTTACTTAATTTCTCTGCTTCATTTTTAACTAATTAATCTTTTATTCAATCAAATAATTAATTAATTTGTGTTCAGCAATCTTGAGTGTTAGAAAGGCTCTTCTAAGTGCGACATTATTATTATTATTATTATTATTATTATTATTATTATTATTATTATTATTATTCACACCTGGGCCAATTTAAAGTCACTGTCATATATTACAGTATGAAATATAAGAACAACGTAAGCTCAGCGGTTAATTAAGGTCATGAGTTTAATCCCAGGCTTGACAGAGAGCCGCTTGTTGGAACACTCAACTGCACTGCTTTTTAAACTTGGAGCAGATTCTGCCTCACTTTGGCTAAAGTGGCTGCCAAATCAGTAAATAAAAATCTTATTGACAGCTGCACTCATTCTGCCATTGTGACTGCAGTAAGCAGCTCAGGACGAAAGGGTCCAAGTGAAGGGTCAGTACTGTTTTGACATTTTTTGTCCAAATTACTTTAAGAGTGTGACGTTAGTTTGGTTACATAGCGCCTGGCCTTTAATATACACCTTTGACCAAACTGCAAACCTCACTTCATCTTTTTTCACTTCAGGATAAGTGCTAATGAGTTTAGCAAACTCTATAATGGCCAAAAGCTTTTGGACACCTGACAATCACACCCATTTGTGCTTGTTGAACATCCCATTCCAGATTTATTCCCCCTTTGCTGTTATAATAAGTTCCACTCTTCTGGGAAGGCTTTCCGCTAGATTTTGGAGCGTGGCTGTGGGGATTTGTGTTCATTCAGCTACAAGAGCATTAATGAGGTCAGGCACTGATGTTGGTGAGGAGGTCTGGGGTGCAGTCAGTGTTCCAGTTCATCCCAAAGGTGTTCAGTGGGGTTGAGGTCAGGGCTCTGTGCAGGACACTTGAGTTCTTCCACTCCAACCTTCACACACCATGTCTTCATGGTGCTCACTTTGTGCACAGGGGCATTGTCATGCTGGAACAGGTTTGGGCCTCTTAGTTCCAGTGAAGGGAAATTGTAAAGTTACAGCATACAAAGACATTCTATACAATTGTGTGCTTCCAACTGTGTGGTAACAGTTCGGAGAAGAATCACATGGGTGTGATGGACAGGTGTCCACATATTTTTGGCCATATAGTGTATTTGTCATGATAATTTGCAGTGCTCTGAAGCAACACTTCTGGGAACACTTCTGGAGTAGGAATGAAGCTGATATTTTTGTTTGTTTTCTATATTCAATTTGGTTTCACCATGGACAAACAACTTCTGACTGATCTAAAGCAAATATATACGGTATAATTCATTTAAAGCTAAGAAGTGCTGCTGTGTTTACTGCTGATGCTGTGGGCAGCCATGTTGATTTGATATCATTTGCTGAACTTGGAGGAACTTGGAGTTCCAGAGTAAGAAAGAGGGTTTTTTTTCCTGGTCAGAGGTTGGGAAATATGATTTATGACTTCTAGTTGAATGCAGCATAAATAATTAATACACAATCCATTAATAACACAAGTGTGTTGCTTGAAATCAATGATTTTAAAAATTATATATACATATATATATATATATATATATATATATATGTGTGTGTGTGTGTGTGTGTGTGTGTGTGAGAGAGCGAGATAGAGAGTGTGTGTGTGTGTGTGTGTCAGGAATATTGGACAGAGACAGATGCAGTTGCAGTTCAGCGTTTTAATGAGAGCAATGCAGACAAATCCAAAACGTAAGGCAGAGTCAATATCCAAACAGACGTAGGTCAGGCGATCAACAAACAGATTGGACTAGACAAAGGCAAACATGTGAATCAATAAAACAGGCAGAAAATCAGGAAACCAGAATAATCAACACAGTAGATAAGACTTAGTAAAGTCAGATGCATGGGACAAACTGAATTTAATTTGCAAACATTCTGTATGTGTGTGAGAGAGATTGGGAATAGATGTGTGTGATCAGAAGTCAGGTGATTGGGAACAGGTTAGTGGTAGTTCATGGCATAGACTGGGATCAAGGATATCATGTGTGGGAACCCAGCACTGTTCCTTTGGGCCATACACTTCTCACTCAACAAAGTACTCCAGCCAGCATTTTCTGCAACAGGAGTTGTGAATGGTTTTTTCCAGGTAAGCAGGCTGGCCCTCTACGTTGGGTGGGGCAGGTAGGTTGGCAGGCGAGACATTAGTGGCCAGTGGCCCTATGATGACTGGTTTCAAACAGAAGACATGAAAAATGGGTGCTATGTCATGGAAGATCTAGTTTGTAGGTGACGGGATTGAGCACCTTGTACAGGCCAGTGTTCCTGTGGTTCAATTTTTGCAGGTTTGAGGTTGCCTGAAGTCTTTGGCAGCCAGCCAGACATGATCTCCTGGCTGGTAGCAAGGGTTTTCTCCTCGGTGTAGGTCAGCGTGGGCTTTGTGGGTTTGGCCCACCTGTTCGGGTCATTGGTGGGTGCTCTCCCATACCTACAGAACCAGTCATCAACAGCAGGTGAGTCAGGGGGTTGGCATTCCAGGGGAACAGGGGAGGCTGGTACCCAAGTACACACTAAAATGGCATCAGTTGGGTGGAGGAGTGCCACAGAGAGCTCTGGGCATACTCTACCCAGAGTAGGAATTGGGCCCAGTCTCCCTGGCTCTCTGCACAGAAGGTCCTCATAAATCGGCCGATCTCCTGGTTTGCCTGCTCCACTTGGCTGTTGGACTGGGGATGACAGCCAGACATGGTTACTCCTAATTTGTCCATGAAACTGACCCACACCCTGGAGGTGAACTGGGGCCCCCGGTCACTGACGATGTCTTCTGGGATCCCAAAGTACCAGAATACATGGTTAAATAAACATTCTACGGTTTCAACAGCAGTGGGCAGACTGGGTAATGGGACAAGGTGCAGAGACTTAGAGGACAACAATTACCAAGATTGTGGTGTGACCACAGGATTCCAGCAGGTCAGTGATAAATTTGACAGCGATGTGGGACCAAGGCCGTTGGGGTGTGGGCAGTGGTAGGAGCTTGCCAGCTGGTAGAGTTCTGGGTACCTTAGCTTCGGCGCAGGAGGTGCAGGAGGAGTACATCAGCTCGCATGTTGGGCCACCAGTATCTACTCTGCAGCAGTTGATATGTGTGCCTGGTACCTGGTACCTGAGTGATCTGTGGCTATGGAGGTGTAAGCCAATGTGCCCAGCCTGGTCCAGAATTTGGCGGGCATGGATGTTCTATTTGGGGGACAAGAACCCCTGGTCCTGCGGTATGCGGGCAATGGCTTGGTCGACCTTCCAGTCCACAGCACCCATGAAGCAATATCGGGGAAGGATAAGCTACACACTGCCCTCTCAGCTTTTATGTTCTTGGATCCAGGTCGATAGAAGAGGGTAAAAGAAGAGGGACCAGCGTCCTTGATGGGGATTCAGGCATTTTGCAGTTCAGCAGCACTCCAGATTCTTTTGGTCTGTGAAAATGACAAACAGGTGCTCGGCTCCCTCCAGCCAATGGTGCCACTAATTTAATGCAAGTTTTACTGCAAGCAACTCTCAGTGCCCAAAATCATAGTTCTGTTCTGCCAGGGATAGCTTTCTTGAGAAAAAGGCTACTGGGTGCAACAAGGGTTTTTCTCCAAACCATTGAGAGAGAACTGCTCCAACCCCCATTTGGGATGCATCCACATCTACCAAAAAGGGCTTAGAAGGATCAGGGTGCATGAGGATGGGCACAGTGGTAAATGCTGTTTTAAACTGCTGGAGGGCCTTTTCCGCTGTTAGGTTCCAGGCCAGGCGCTTCTCTCCCTTTTTGAGCAGTGACTTCAGTGGGTGTGCAATTGAGCTGAATCCCCAAATGAAGTGCCGATAAAAAATTAGCAAAGCCTAAATATCTTCTCAGGTCCTTCACCATCCTGGGTGTTGGCCAGTCCATTACAGCGATCACTTTGATTTGGTCTATGGTGACTCTATCTGGGCTGATGATGTAACCCAGGAATGAATTGTGGAACTGACATTTCTCCCCCTTGATGTACAGCTGGTGTTGCAGAAGTCGTTTGAGGATCTGCCGAACATGGTGCACATGAGTCTCCACAGAGGGGGAGTAGATCAGGATGTCGTCAATGTATGCTATATCTTCCCAGCATGTCTCTCAGAACATCATTAATGAAACGTTGGAAGATAGAGGGGGTGCTAGAGAGCCCATATGGCATTACCATGTATTCGTAGTGGCCCATGGTGGTACTCAATGCCATCTCCCACTTATGACATGGAAGGTCAGATATACCCCTGTTGTAGTGCCTCCTGGATTTACTCATGTATCGCGCATTGTTCTGCTAGAGAAAGGGGGATAAATTCTGCTGTGGGGAGGAGTGGTCCTGGGAAGCAACTCTATAGCACAGTCATATGGATGGTGAGGAGGTGAACCACTGGCTTTTGTTTCCTGAAGACCTCCTGGAGGTCCTGGTACTCTGAAGGAATATCTATGGATGCATAATGCTCTGGACTTTCCACGGAGGTTGAGGCCAAATAGAGCTGGGGTGTGAGGATGTAGTGATGGTGACAATGGCTTGACCAGTGAGCCCAGGATGATGAGATGCTGGACTGTGACTGCTAGCAGAAATGATATTTGCTCCTGATGGAGTGTGCTGACTTGTAAAAGGAGTGGCCTGGTGCAGAGGGAGATCATGCCTCCTCCAGTGGGCCCTCCATCAATGGCATGGATCTGGTGGGGATGTGGTAGTGGCTGAGTTGGGATGTTCAGTTGGTCTACGAAGCTTCCCGCCACCCCAGAATCAATTAACACTGTCAAAACAGAAAATACACCTGAGCGTTGTACTATAGCCGGAAACGTTAGCGATTGGTGAGAGATAGATTGGATTAAACTCACTGTGTTGGAGTGGGTGTTGGAGCTCCTGCTCAAGGATGGGCCCGGCCTGGCAGTGGATCTGCTACGTAGTGGGCATAACACAATAAGTTGGTCGGGGCTACCGCAGTAGAAGCAGCAGTGCTCACGGCATCATCTCTCCCTTTCTTCCTCGCCAAGCTTGCTGCGCCCTAGCTGCATGGGTTCTGGAAGAGTGTCTGCTCGCTTAAAGCCTCTGGGCTCTGGGGGGAGGCAGCGGCTGTGAAGCAGATGATCCAGGCAGACAGCGAGATCGATCAGGGAGTCTAGTGTAAGTGGATCATTCTGGCATGCCACCTCTGTGAGGATGTCCGGGTTCAGTCTTCAGTGGAACGTGGCTTTCAAGCCTGCATCATCCCATCTTCTACCAACCACAATGGTACGGAACTAGAGAGCATATTCTGCTACACGATGGGAACCTTGGGATATGGTCAAAAGTAGTTTGCCCACCTCCTTCCCCTCAGGTGAGTGATTGACACACAGTGAAACAGCTCTGTCAATCACCCATATGAAGATGTAGGCTTGCCCTCTTGCTCCCACACCGCCATGGCCTACCTCAGCACCTTGCCGGTGAGATGATTCATGAAGCGTGATATGTGGCTCAGACATTCCCTTCATGGCTAGCAAAATTCAGGGAACATTGCAAAATGAATCCTTTACAGAGTGATGTGTCACTTAAGAACTTGTCTGGCACTGGTATTGGGGTCGTGGGTGCAGAAGCTGGAGTGCGGAGTGCGGAGTGAGGCAGTGGAGGCGAGAACTTGTGAGAGGAGGTTTACCTTCACGTCAAGGTCAGCAAGATGCTGCCGTTGCTCTCCCATCAGCTGTCCATGGCTCTCCTGTTGCATCCATAGATAGGCAAAATGATCTGCCAGGAATTTTGGACTGAGAGAGATGCAGTTGCAATTCAGCATTTTAATGAGAGCAATGCAGACAAATCCAAAACATAAGGCAGAGTCATTATCCAAAAAACAGGTGTAGATCAGGCGATCAACAAATAGAGTGGACTAGGCAAAGGCAAACACGTGCATCAAGAAACAAGCAGAAAATCAGGAAACCAGAATAATCAACATAGTGAATAAGGCTTGGTAAAGTGAGATGCACAGGACAAACTGAGCATTTAATTCACAAACTTTCTGTGAATGAAAGTGTCTTTTAAAGTGTGTGTGTGTGTGTGTATGTGTGGGTGTATGTGTGTGAGATTGGGAACAGGTGTGTGTGATCAGAAGTCCGGTGATTGGAAGCAGGTTAGTGGCAGTGGGTTCTGGGGTGTGTAGTCCGGGGAGGCCATGTTTGTAGGCCACGGTGTGTTCTGGGAAGTGGAGTTATGTATATATATATATATATATATATATATATATATACACACACACACACACACACATATATATATATATATATATATATATATATATATATATATATATATATATATATATATATATACACACATGTCTGTGTGTGTGTATACATATATACTGTATATATATCCAGCATTACTTTTTTTGCAGCCTGCAACACAACATACATTACACAACACTTTCACTCTTAGCAGTTGGGACAAATCTTCTAGCTGCAGTCAATCCGCGTTTGTGTTTGCTTGGAAGCAAGTCCCACACGTGCTGTTTTGGTCGACACTAATGCTGTATTTATACCTTCCCAAACAAACTGCACAAAGCAGTCCGTAGAGTGTGTAAAGCTGACTCTCCAAATAAAGAGCTCCCAAATACAGACTCTTTTTTTTTGTAAGCCGATAATGGGATTTCACAGAATTTGTCGAGCTGAGTAACATTTCATATCACAAAACAAAATGACAGGTAGTAGATGTATTGCAAGTATTTAAACTCCATAATCTACAGCTGACTCCTCTGCTACATGTCACACTTACACAACTCGAAATAAAAAACATCCATTGACTTCTCCATGTGTCGTTAAACATAAGCACTTGAGTCTGAAAGGAAGAATCCCCCCTGTAGGAATTTATGAGTGTTCCTCATGGCCTGCTGACCCAAGCGCTGCTCCTCTGTGTATGCGTGTGTGTGTGTGTGTGTGTGTGTGTGTTCAGCTTGTTCCCACATGGGGGGTGACTGCTCCTGCCGGAACTGGGGAACAATGACAAGAGTGAAACAGTGCATTGGCAAGCACTGGCCCCTGCTAAAGCTGGAATTAGTCGCATCCCTTTCGCTTCAGATAGCAGCCTTGCTGAGGAGAAAGAGATCAATGGAGATAAGATAGGCATTTCAAATTCCAAATTCATAAGAAGTCGCATAAAAAAAAAAAATTAGGACAAGAGGCCGAGTTGGTTACATTTTCTTATGATTTCATTCCTATGTTGCTATTTCTTGTTAGACTTTCTAGAAATTCTGTGTGGTGGTAGCTGAGGAATAAAATGATCCATCCATCATCACCTTTCCCATCATGGATTCATTGCAAGTGTAAGAATTCACAAAAAAAGAAAAAGAACTCTTTTTAAAATCTGCGAACAGGTAACATATGGTATATGCTTTAAATCATGCATCATATATATATATATATATATATATATATATATATATATATAT